>LR738710.1:52601769-52628298 GCA_902687465.1 Secale cereale | reverse complement strand
TATATATATATATATATATATATATATATATATATATATATATATATATATATATATATATATATATATATATATATATATATATATATATATATATAGTCATATAACTCTTATGCTAAAGTAATAATCTATTCACAATGTCAAGTATGAATCAGAAACCTCATTGAAAACCAACAAACTATGATCTCCATCATTGAAGCAATTGCAATTTATTGTAACATCGAAAAGAGTCAATATAAGAGCTTTGCAGTAAGTCCACATACTCAACTATCATTTAGTCTTTCCCAATTTCTCACACTCACGCAATACTTGTGGGTATGGAGTTTTAATCGGACACAGAGAAAGATAGGGGCTTATGGTATTGCCTCCCAACCTTTTACCTCAAGGGTAATGTTAATAGTAATAGATCATGATAGCTTACATCCAAGTGGGTATATATGTCAGGATCTTTCCAACACAATGTGCTTGCCAAAGGATAAAATGTAAAAAGGAAAGGTGATTATCACCTTGACTCTTATAAGGAAAGAAAAATATATAGGCCCTTCACAGAGGGAAGCAGAGGTTGTCATGTGCTTTCATGGTTGGATGTACAAAATCTTAGCGCAAAAGAACGTCACTTTATATTGCCACTTGTGCTAGGGACCTTTATTATGCAGTCCGTAGCTTTTATTACGTCCATATCACAAGATCGTGTAAACCTTATTTTCTCCACACTAATAGATCATACATATTTTAGAGAGTTGCAACAATGACAACTTACTTCAAGGATCTTACTCAATCCATAGGTAGGTATGGTGGACTATCATGGCAAAACTGGGTTTGAGGAAGTATGGAAGCTCAAGTAGTATCTCTACTTGGTGCAAGGAGTTTTCGCTAGCATGAGGGGGAAAGGCAAGCTCAAAATTTTGGATGATCCATGACAATATAATTTATTTCGGACATAAGAAAACATAACTCATTATGTTGTCTTCCTTTTCCAACATCAACTCTTTAGCATGTCATATTTTGATGAGTGCCCACAATCATAAAAGATGTCCAAGATATTATATTTGTATGTGAAAACCTCTCTTTATTTATTACTTCCTATTAATTGCAACGATGACCAAAACTAGGTTGGTCAACTCTCAACAACTTTTATTCATCATAGCCTTTATATGTGAAGTCGTTACCTTCCATAAGATCAATATGATCTCCTTGATACTTTTTCTATTTTATTTTATTCCCTCATATAATCAAGCCCTTGACTCTACACTAATCTTTATTATATAGCTCACGGACTTGATTACAAAGGTAAAGATCATAAACCAAAGCTCACAACTAGATCATACTAAACTTTATTCTACTAGGCCAAGATATCACCAAGAGGATTGAACTAAGAAAAATGGTAAAGATAGGAGTGTGATGGTGATACGATACCGGGGCACCTCCCCCAAGCTTGACAGTTGCCAAGGGGAGTGCCCATAGCCATATGATTATGTCTCTTTCTTTGGAGCTGGTGATGGAGTTGTCGATGATGTAGGCATCTTCCTTAACTTGCGCTTAAGGATATAATTTTCTCCCTTAGATCATTCTTCTTGCATAGTTCCTGCTTGTTTTCCTGCAAGAGGCGAAAAGGGATAAACTCGATCTTAGGTTTCTTCGCTCTATCAGGGATGCTTGAATTTTTGAACTCCACATGCATGTCCCCGGGTTGAGGTAATGGGACTTCATCTTCATATGATCTAGTCCAATCCTTTCCCTTGGGATAATGGTCTTCTTCTTCCTCCGTGGTCCAACCATAATGCTCCCAGTCCCCGTAGACCTTAGGGTCAGCAAGGATATCAACCACATAGTTTCTCCCTCCGAATCATGGGACAACATATTGCTCTAATCTGTGACATATTGCTCCGGCAAAAACAGAGGATTTTGGCGTGATACGGTGGTCAAAACCTTCGGGATAATATATAGTGAATTTTTACTGACCAAAAGAAGTAACATACAAGAAAAAGAGTCCGGGAGGCACACAAGGTGCTCACATGGCAGGGGGCGCGCCAAGGGGGGCGCCCTCCACCCTCGTGGATGCCTCGTGTCCTTTCCGGACTGCCTCTTATTTTTATATTTTTCTAAATATTCCAAAAACGGTGAAAATTTGCCATTAGAACTGTTTTGGAGTCAGTCTACTTACTGTACCACACACCTCTTCCTTTTCGGAGTCTGAATCGTTCTGGAAAGTTTCACTTATGTATTCCTCTGGGGATACGATTTCAATAACATTGGTTTCACCATTTATACTATTACCTGAGATATAATGTTTGATTCTTTGACTATTCACCACCTTCGGATTTGTGCCTTCGAAGTTGTTGATTTTTATAGCACCAGAACGATAGATCTCCTCGATAACGTAAGGACATTCCCATTTAGAGAGAAGTTTTCCTGCAAAAAATCTTAAACGAGAGTTGTATAGCAAGACATAACTACCTACGTTAAATCACGCTTTTGTATCCTTTTGTCATGCCATCTTTTGACCTTTTCTTTAAGCAGCTTGGCATTCTCATAGGCTTGGGTTCTCCATTCATCAAGCGAGCTAATTTCAAATAACCTCTTCTCACCGGCAAGTTTGAAATCGTAATTGAGCTCTTTAATAGCCCAATATGCCTTATGTTCTTGCTCAAGAGGTAAGTGAAATAATTTTCCATAAACCATTTTATACGGAGACATACCAATAGGATTTTTGTATGCAGTTCTATAGGCCCGTAATGCATCATCAAGTTTCTTGGACGAATTCTTTCTAGACCTATTAACAGTTTTTGGCAAAATTAATTTCAGCTCTCTGTTACTTAGTTCTACTTGAACACTAGACTGTCGGTGGTAAGGGGATGCAATTCTATGATTAACATCATACTTAGCAAGGATTTTACGGAAAGCACCATGAATAAAGTGTGAACCACCATCAGTCATTAAGTATCTAGGGACTCCAAACCTCGGAAATATAACTTCTTTAAGCATCTAGAGGTGTTGTGATCAGCACAACTAGTTGAAATAGCTTCTACCCACTTAGTAACGTAATCAACATCTACTAAAGTATGTGTATACCCATTAGAGGAAGGAAATGGTCCCATATAATCAAAGCCCTAGACTTCAAATGGTTCAATAACAAGTGAATAATTCATAGGCATTTCTTGACGTCTACTAATATTACCGATTCTTTGACATTCATCACAAGATAAGACAAACTTACGAGCATCCTTGAAGAGAGTAGGCCAATAAAAACCAGATTGCAATACCTTGTGTGCAGTTCTATCTCTAGCATGGTGTCCTTCATAAGCTTCGGAGTGACACTTCGGTAGGATCTATTCCTGTTCATGCTCAGGTACACAATGTCTAATAATACCATCTGCTCCTTCTTTATAAAGGTGTGGGTCATCCCAGAAGTAATGTCTTAAATCATCGAAGAACTTTTTGTTTTGCTGGTATGTGAAACTAGGTGGTATAAACTTAGCATCATACCATGGAGCAGTACGAGAAGCATTTATGACAGCTAATTGTTCATCAGGAAAGCTATCATCAACAGGTAGTGGGTCATCAAGAATATTGTCTAGCCTAGACAAGTTGTCTGCAACGGGGTTCTCAGCCCCCTTTCTATTAGTAATATGCAAATCAAATTCTTGTAGCAGGAGAAACCATCTAATAAGTCTAGGTTTAGCATCTTTCTTTTCCACAAGGTATTTGATAGCAGCATGATCAGTGTGAATATTTAATTTAGAATCAACAATATAAGGTCTAAGCTTATCACAAGCAAATACGACTGCTAAAAACTCCTTCTCAGTAGTAGCATAATTTCTCTGGGCACTGTCTAGAGTTTTACTAGCGTATTGGATGAAATTCAATTTCTTATCAACTCTTTGTCCTAGAACAACACCTATAGCATAATCACTAGCATCGCACATAATCTCAAAGGGTAAATTCCAGTCAGGAGGCTGGACAATAGGTGCAGAGATCAATGCTTTCTTAAGTATTTCAAATGCTTCTACACAATCATCATCAAAGACAAAAGGAACATCTTTTTGTAAGAGATTAGTCAGAGTCGTAGAGATTTTGGAGAAGTCCTTAATGAACCTCCTATAAAACCCGGCATGACCAAGGAAACTTCTTATACCTTTGATGTCCTTGGGACATGGCATCTTTTCAATAGCATCAACTCTAGCTTTGCCAACTTTAATACCTCTTTCAGAAATTTTATGCCCCAAGACAATGCCTTCATTAACCATAAAGTGGCACTTTTCCCAATTCAAGACAAGATTAGTTTCTTCACATGTCTACAAAACTCGATCGAGGTTGCTCAAGCAATCATCAAAAGAAGTTCCGTAAGCAGAAACATCATCCATGAAAACCTCAACAATCTTTTCACAAAAATCAGAGAATATAGCCATCATGCATCTTCGAAAGGTATCAGGTGCATTACATAAACCAAAAGGCATACGTCTATAAGAAAAGGTTTCGAAAGGACAAGTACAAATGGTCTTTTCTTGAGCCCCTTTTGACACAGGTATTTCAGAGAAACCAGAATAGCCATCTAGAAAGCAAAAATGGGTGTGTTTGGATAACCTTTCTAGCATTTGACAATAAAGGCAAAGGGTAATGATCTTTCTTAGTGGATTTAATTAATTTGCGGAAATCAATTACCATCCTATAACATGTAACAATTCTTTGCGGGATCAATTCATCTTTATCATTAGGAACAACAGTCATACCTCCCTTCTTAGGGACACAATGGACATGACTTGCCCACTGGCTATTAGCAACTGGATAAATTAAACCTGCCTCTAGAAGCTTTAAGACTTCCTTCCTTACCACTTCTTTCATCTTAGGATTTAACCGTCGTTGATGATCAATAATAGGTTTTGCGTCCTCTTCCAACTTTATCTTGTGTTGGCATAGAGTGGGACTAATGGCCTTAAGATCATCCAGAGTATGTCTGATAGCAGCATGGTGCTTCTTCATAGTTTTCAATAATGTTTCTTCTTCCTGCTCTGAAAGGTTAGCACTAATAATAACAGGATATATCTTGTTTTCATCAAGATAAACATACTTAAGAGTATTAGGTAATGGTTTGAGTTCAAACACGGGATCAACCTTGAGTGGAGGAGGATCCCCTAGAATTTCAACAGGCAAGTTGTTTTTCAATAAGGGTCCATGTTTAAAGAATATTTCATCTATTTCCTTTCTCTCATTCATATACATATCATTTTCGTGGTATAGCAGATATTGTTCTAAAGGATCGTTAGGAGGCACGGCAATAGAAGCAAGACCAATAATTTCATCCTTACTAGGAAATTCTTTATCATGGGGTTGTCTACGAAATTTAGCAAAGTTAAAGTCATGAGACATATCCCCTAATCCAACAGTAACAATATCCTTTTCGTAGTCTATCTTAGCATTAACAGTGTTCAAGAAGGGTCTACCAAATATGATGGGACAGAAATCATCTTGTGGGGAACCAAGAACAAGAAAATCAGCAGGGTATTTAACTTTCCCACACAAGACTTCAACGTCTCTAACAATCCCAATTGGTGAAATAGTGTCTCTATTAGCAAGCTTAATAGTGACATCAATACCTTCTAGCTCAGCAGGTGCAATATCGTGCATAATTTCATCATATAAGGAAATGGGTATTACACTCGCACTAGAACCTACGTCACATAAACCATGATAGAAATGATCTCCTATTCTAACAGAAATAACAGGCATGCCTACAACAGGTCTATGTTTATTCCTAGTATCGGGGTTGGCGATTCTAGCAGCTTCCTCTTGGAGGTAAATAACATGCCCATCTAAGTTTTCGACCAAGAGATCGTTAACCATAGCAACACTAGGTTCGACTTTAATTTGCTCAGAGGGTGTAGGTGTTCTAGTATTACTCTTATGAACCAAAGTTGAAGATTTAGCATGATCCTTTATCCTAACAGGGAAGGCGGTTTCTCAATATAAGCAATAGGAACAATAGGATCAACATTATAAGTGATAGTCTTTTCTTCAACTTTAACAGGTGGAACTACTTTTACTTCAATGGGAGGATGGTATTTTAACCACTTCTTCTTAGGGAGATCAAACTGAGTAGCAAATGATTCACATAAAGTAGCTACTATCTCAGAGTCAGGTCCATATTTAGTGCTAAATTCACGGAAAACATCGGTATCCATAAAAGATTTAACACAATCAAAATTAGGGGTTATACTTGACTCCTTACCTTCGTCGAGGTCCTAATCTTCAGAGCTGGGTTTAATTGTTTCTAATAAATACCATTTGAATTCAATAGTTTCATCATAAAAGAACCAGTACAAGAAGTATCGAGCATGGAGCGATTATTGAGAGAAAGCCGAGCATAAAACTTTTGAATAATAATTTCCCTCGAGAGCTCATGATTGGGGCATATATATAACGTTGACTTAAGCCTCCCCCAAGCTTGAGCGATACTTTCTCTTTCGCGAGGCCAAAAATTATATATATAATTACGATCACGATGAACCTGATGCATAGGATAGAACTTCTGATGAAATTCCAACTTCAATCGATTATAGTTCCATGATCCAATATCATCGCATAGCCTAAACCATGTCAATGCATCTCCCTTCGAAGGTAAAGGGAAGTCCTTCTTCTTGATAACATCCTCGGGCATACCTGCAAGATTAAATAATCCACAAACTTCATCCACATAGATTAGGTGCAAATCGGGATGCAGTGTTCCATCTCCTGTAAAGGGATTAGCTTGCAGTTTCTCTATCATACCAAAAATAATTTCAAAGAAAACATTTTCAGTAGGTTCAGTAGGTTGAGGAGCAACTCTTTGCTCTACTAGTCAGGGTGAAGATACCCCGAACAAGCCCCTCAAAGGATTATGAGCCATAGTAACAAGTGACAGTAAATTTTAGCACACTATAAATTTTTCCTTACCAAAGGCGCTTCACTCCCCGGCAACGGCGGTAGAAAAGAGTCTTGATGACCCACAAGTGTAGGGTATCTATCATAGTACTTTTGATAAGTAAGAGTGTCGAACCCAACGGGGACCAGAAGGAAATGATAGGCAATTTTCAGTAAGGTATTTTCTACAAGTACTGGAATTATCGTAACAGATAGTTTTGTGATAAGGTAATTGGTAGCAAGTGACAAATAGTAAAAGTACATAAGGTGCAGCAAGATGGCCCAATCCTTTTTGTAGCAAAGGGCAAGCCTGGACAAACTCTTATATGAAGGAAAGCGCTCCCGAGGACACATGGGAATTATCATCAAGCTAGTTTTCATCACGTTCATATGATTCGCATTCGTTACTTTGATAATTTGGTATGTGGTTGGACTGGTGCTTGGGTGCTGCCCTTACTTGGACAAGCATCCCACTTATGATTAACCTCTATTGCAAGCATTCGCAACTACAAAAGAAGTATTAAGGTAAACCTAACCATAGCATGAAACATGTGGATCCAAATCAGCCCCTTATGAAGCAATACATAAACTAGGGTGTATGGTTCTGTCACTCTAGCAACCCATCATCTACTTATTACTTCCTAATGTCTTGAAGTGTCATGTTGTTGACGTTCACATGACACCACTAGAGGAAAGACAACATACATCTCATCAAAATGTCGAACGAATACCAAATTCACATGACTACTTATAGCAAGACTTCTCCCATGTCCTTAGGAACAAACGTAACTACTCACAAAGCATATTCATGTTCATAATAAGAGGGGTATTAATATGCATAATGGATCTGAACCTATGATCTTCCAGCAAGTAAACCAACTAGCATCAACTACAAGGAGTAATCAACACTACTAGCTACCTACAGGTACGAATCTGAGGTTTTGGTACAAAGATTGGATACAAGAGATGAACTAGGGTTTAAGAGGAGATGGTGCTGGTGAATATGTTGATGAAGATAACACTCCCCAAGATGGGAGAGTTGTTGGTGATGACGAAGGTGACGATTCCCCCCCCCCCGGAGGGAAGTATCCTCGGGAGAATAGCTTCGCCGGAGCCCTAGATTGGGTTCCGCCAAGGTTCCGCCTCGAGACTGCAGCGTTCTGTCCTGAAATCCTCCTTGTGATTTTTTCCAGGTCAAAACACCTCATATAGGAGAAGATGGGCATCGGGGAGTCACCAGGTGGCCCACGAGGCAGGGGGCGCCCCCATCCTCGTGGACAGGTGGTGGGCCCCCCCAGATGTATCTCTTTTGCCAAATATTTTTTATATTTTCTGAAACGGTGTTTCGTGGAGTTTCGGGGCTTTTTGAGTTGTGCAGAATTGGTCTCCATGGTTTGCTCCTTTTCTAGCCTATAATTCAAGCTGTCGCTCGAGCTTGTGTTGTATTCCCTCGAAGAGGAAAGGGAGATGCAGCACAGTAGCGTAAGTATTTCCCTCATTTTTTGAGAACCAAGGTATCAATCCAGTAGGAGACCACGCGTGACTCCATCGCACCTGCACAAACAAAAAAGAACTTCGCAGCCAACACGATAAGGGGTTGTCAATCCCTTTACGATCACTTACGAAAGTGAGATCTGATAGAGATGACAATTTATATTTTTGGTATTTTTTTTATAAGAACAGAAAATAAAAGCGATAAAAGTAAAGTAGATGTAGATTGATATGTTGAGAATAGACCCAGGTAAACAAATTACTGTCGAGCAAATAGTGTTCTCTAGTGGCTTCTCTCATGATAGCGATATTCTACGGCAGGTAAACAAATTATGTCGAGTAGTTGATATAAAAGTGAACAATTATGAGACTATCTAGGCATGATCATTGTATATAGGCATCACGTCCGAGACAAGTAGACCGAAACGATTCTGCATCTACTACTATTACTCCACACATCGACCGCTATCCAGCATGCATCTAGTGTATTGAGTTCACAAGAACAGAGTAACGCCTTAAGCAAGATGGCATGATGTAGATGGATAAACTCAAGCAATATGATATAAATCCCATATTTTTATCCTCGATGGCAACAATACAATACGTGCCTTGCTGCCCCTACTGTCACTACGAAAGGACACCACAAGATTGAACCCAAGGCCAAGCACTTCTCCCATTACAAGAACTATAGATCTAGTAGGCCAAACCAAACCAATAATTCGAAGAGACTTGCAAGGATATTATGAGCACACATAAAGAGTTCAGAGGAGAACCAAATATTTCTCATAGATAATCTTGATCATAAACTCACAATGCATCGGATCTCGACAAACACACAACAAAAAGAGATTACATCGAATAGATCTCATCGAAGACCGAGGAGAACTTTGTATTGAGATCCAGAGAGAGAGAGAGAGGAATCCATCTAAATACTAGCTATGGACCCGAAGGTCTGTGGTAAACTAGACACAACTCATGGTGAGGGCGATGATGATGATGAAGAACTCCGCGATGGATCCCCCTCCGATGGAGCTCCATAACAGGCTCCAAGATGTGATCTCACGGGAACAGAATGTTACGACGGTGGAATTAGGGTTTTCTCTCTATTGCTGATGGTTTCGGGGTACCTAGACTTATATAGGAGGAAGGAGGACACCGGGGGAGTCAGGGGGGCCCAACGAGGCAGGGGGCGCACCCTGGGAAGGGGGGCGTGCCCCCCACCCTTGTGGGACCCTCGTGGCTCTTCTGACGTGGTTCTCAAGTTCTCCATGCGTGATTTTCTCCAAAAATATCTCTCGCGAAGGTTTCATTCCGTTTGGACTCCGTTTGATATTCTTTTTCTGCAAAACCCTGAAACAGGCAAAATACAGCAATTTGGACTGGGCCTTTGTGTTAGTAGGTTAGTCCCAAAAATGATATAAAAGTGTATGATAAAGCCCATTAAACATCGAAGACTTCATAAATAATAGCATGGAACAATAAAAAATTATAGATACGTTGGAGACGTATCATCGGCATTCTCCCTCTTCATGTAAACCTTGTAAAATAAGAGAGAAAAGGCATAAGTATTATGACATAACGTGTAATAATAGCCCATAGTGCAATAAATATCAACATAAAAGCATGATGCAAAATGGACGTATGAGGAGGATGATTCAATTGACTATGATAACAAAGTTGCTATCTATGATGATTATGGTGATGACATGTATGCTATATTGAATAATGATAACCATGAAACTTGTCATCATGACTTTAATTTTCAATCTCATGATAGTTATTTTGTTGAGTTTGCTCCCACTACTATTAATGAGAATAAATTTGCTTATGTGGAGAGTAGCAAAATTTCTATGCTTTTGCATCATGAAAAGAATGATTTTTGTGATGGCTATATTGTTGAATTCATTCATGATGCTACTGAAAATTACTATGAGAGAGGAACATATGCTTGTAGGTATTGAAATAATATCAAGTTTCCTCCCTATTTATTGAATTTTTTGAAGTTTTGCTTGTTTTGCCTTCCTATGCTAGTTGATTCTTATTCTCATAAATTGTTTGCTCACGAAATCCCTATGCATTGTAAGTTGGTTAGGCTTAAACGTGCTATCCATGTTATTCATGATGCTCTCATTCATGTTACAATTCTTATCTTTTATGCGAGCATCATTGAACTCATCATGCCTAGCTAAAAGGCATTAAAGAAAAGCGCTTATTGGGAGACAACCCAACACTTATACCTACTGTTTATGTGTGTACACATGATTATGATACTATAGTAAACATGTTTTATAGCTTTTGCTTCAATAAGGTGCCCAGCAAAGCCTTAGTATCACGTTGGTTGATACTAGATTTGATCTTGCTCAAAAACACAAACTTTTGCGCTCAAAAAAAAAATCTCATTTTTAACAGAAGAGTGCTTTTGAGTTTATTCTTTTTGCAAAAGATTAATATACAATTTTTTCACATGGTTCAGTTTGTTTCAAGATTTTTAGAGTTGTAGAAATATGGTGAATGTTCAGATCATTACAAACTGTTCTGTTTTTGACAGATTCTATTTTCAATGCATAGTTTGCTTGGTTTCTAGTTTCTATGGCTTATATTGCTCAATATAAATTGTGAAAATGATATTATACAGTAGGAATTGTGTGAGACCAATTATGAAGCTTTTCTTTGATAGTACCCAAAGTGAATGATTTGTTTTATCATACTAACTCATCTCACAAAGTTTTGTTAAGTTTTGTGTGATTGAAGTTTTCATGTTTTGGGTGAGATGTCGATATGTGGAGAACAAGGAGTGACAAGACCCTAAGCTTGAGGATGCACAAGGCACCCCAAAGTAATATTCAACGAAGATCAAGCAACAAAGCTTGGGGATGCCCCGGAAGGCATCCCCTCTTTCGTCTCCAACATTATCGGTAACCTCACTTGGAGCTATGTTTTCATACGTCAAATGATATGTGTTTTGCTTGGAGTGTCAATTTATTTTATTAGAGTTTTCTTAAATTTATTTATAATAATGTTTTGCTTCTTTTATTTCAATAAAAGTGTCATTGATAGCCTTTAATATGCTTATTTTGCAAGTCTACATGTTGCTGTTTGAAAACAGAAAGTTTGTCGTAGTTGTAAAAATTCCCGAGAAAAGTCAGAATGTGATAAAGGTTGAATTTTTTTGAATAGTAAGCTATGATAAATTTCCTACAGCATTTAAAAAAATTCAAAGAAACTTGAATTAAGGAAGTATTGATCACCTTGCATTCTTTACATACTGTACTATTTTGGCAGATTGCTGATATGTTCGCATTGTTTGCATATCTTTACTTGTTTAATGATTCTATTTGAGGATAGGAGTATTAAATATGAAGAGGCATTTAGTATGCAATGTTGAATAATAATTTGAGTGATTTTCTATAGTAGAGTATCATAAGGTTTTGCATTGGTTTATACTAACTTATCTCACGAGTTCTTGTTGAGTTTTGTGTGGATGAAGCTTTTGATATTTAGGAAAACCGTGATATGATAAGAATTAAGGAGACACAAAAGGTCGAGCTTGGGGATGCCTAAGGAACCCCAAGATAACATTTCAAGAAGTCTCTTGCATCTAAGCTTGGGGATGCCCCGATAGGCATCCCACCATTCTTCATCAATAATTACCGGTTAGTATCGGTTGACCCTAAGTTTTTGCTTCTTCACATGAGATGTGCTATTCTTGAAATGTAATTTTATTTCGTTTGCTTTCTGCTTGAATAAAATACTTAGATCCAAAAATATTAAATAAAATAGACCCCCCAAATATTTAACATGGAGGCTAAGTAAGCGGCATTCACATCCCGTCAACGAAGCTCTTTTCTGGCGTCGTTGCTCTAGTGCTTCACTTATATCTTTTTGAGCACGGTGTGCTTTAGTATTTTTGAATAAATTCTCTCTTACTTCACTTAAATTAATTTGCTAGAAAGAAATATTATGCCCATTATCTTCACTTACATTTGTTTGAGCTTATCAAAAGCAACACATGAAAATTAGTCCCAAAGTGATAAATATCCAAGAAGGATATAATCAAAACTTTCATGAAGATCATTGGAAAAAATAAACTTGATTTCTTGTGATAGTTTTGATATATGATGATGTGATATGTGAGTCATGTTGATGAGTAATTGTTCTTTAGTAATAATATTGGTGTTAAAGTTTGTAACTCCTTATGCAAGCACAAAACTCAATAATTATGCAATGAAATTACATCCAACTTGTGGTGCATTATTTGGTGTTATTTATGCTCAATGCTTGCTTATGAGATTATTCGTTTCATGGTTGGTCGCTTCCCAGACTTTTGCTAGCCTTGATTTTGCACTAAGTATGATCAATACTTGTGCATCCAAAATCCTTTATCCTGGTTTTGCCACATGAGTCCACCATACCTACCTATATGCGGTATTCCCTTACCGTTCTAAGCAAATTATTATGTGCCATCTCTAATTTCAAAATAAATTTCACTTTGTGTGCTTGTACTGCTCGCGGGGCAGTGAGGGGTGGCCAATATTGAACTTTAGGAGTTATACTCACGATGTGTGTTTATTCACTTTGTCGGGGAAACTGGTCGCCCACGAACACCTATGGGACCGGAGCCCCTTCTACGGTACGGCAAGGGAGCGGAGGGAGCACAGAGAGCAGATCGAGGGGCACACGCGGGCAGTTTACCCAGGTTCGGGCCGCGCGGACGCGTAAAACCCTACTCCTGCCTTTGGTTGTATTGAGTTCTTGAGCTCGGGAGCTTGAAGATCTACAGTACTAGCTACACCGAGCGTGGGAGTGATCAAGTTTCTGGAGTCGAACCCCTTCTACGTTGTGCATGGTCCTCCTTTTATAGCTCAAAGGGGTCACCGACAGGCGTCAACGTAGATGAGGGTAAAAGTGTAAAATCGATGGTAGATGGTACAGTGCATGAACAGTGTATGCACAGTGCACGTACAGTGATCTATACCTAACCCAGACGATGGGGGACAAAGGCATTGAATGCCCGTCGCCGCCACCCCAAAAGCGTCCGCCCGGGCGTCTCCGTTCGCCACGACGATGGCCTCGTCACCGCAGCTCGCCACCGTGTACCCCAGGCTGCACAACCATCTGCCACGTGCCCCTGGAAGGGCCCCAGGGCGACGCGTGGCTAGATGAGAGGGAGCGCAGGCGCAAAGTGTACTTGCCGGGATTGCTATCTTGCCGGCCCGGAAGCTTGTCGCTCCCCGGGTCTTGCCGGGGCGCGTGATGCGCCACGATATGTCTTCTGAGATGCCGTTTCCTGGTCTTCCTGGCAAGCTCCTTTTGCCAGGGTCTTGTGAAGGAATGATAACCTTGAGCCTGGTGCGGCCTTCCCGGCAAGCTCCTCTTGCCGGGGTCTTGTTTCTTAACTTGAATACTTTGTTCTTGAATGTCTTCAAAGGGGTCCAGAGCGGGTTTTGGCGGGCGCATGGTGAGCCAGACCACGGGACGCTGCTACTGCCCGTGCACAAGTCGGGATACTAAGGTACCCCTACTTTAGTACACCGACAGGAGCCCCCGGGCTTGGGCCACACACGGTGCCGAGCGCTGTTGGGCCAGGCCCAAAACAGTGCATGGGCACACGCGGCCCACGGCGCGCCGTTTCCCACTCCGCATCTGCCGCATCTCTCCCTAACGGCACGCGTCGATTGCGGCGTCGTGGGAGAGATCGTGGCCTGCTTCTTTAATGGAAAAATGCGGAACGTCCCCCACTTCCCCCTTAAAAGCAGAGGAAGCAGGGGCAGTTTCCCCCCATTGCTTTCGTTGTGTCTTGAATCTCCAGAAACCCCCGCCGCTCTCTGCCTCCCCAAAGGTCGACAGAGAGCCGAGCTCCACCCTTCCTCCGCCGTCTCCAGCATCCGCAGCGCCATCGACCTCCCTTGCCGTCCCCGCCATGGCCCCGAAGAGCGACAAGGCGAAGAGCGACAAGGCGAAGAAGGAGAAGTCCGACAAGGCAGCGAAGCTAGCAGCCATGCGGAGAAGGATGGTGGTCTTCCCGCCGAGGCTCGGCGCGAGGGAGCTGCGGGACAAGTTCTACTTGTTCTGGGCGAGGGAGACGAAGGCTCACCCGCGCACCAGGGTCCTCCCCGCCGTAGCAATCGACCTGTACCCGGGAGGTTACCACTTCTTCGCTTTGTTCTTCCATTGCGGTCTCTGTCCTCCGTATTCAGAGTTTTTCTGCGATGTGATGAACCCATATGGATTCCACCTCTTAGATTTCACCCTGAATGTCGTCCTTACTTTGGCCGTTTTCGCACATCTGTGCGAAAACTATGTCGGGGTCCACCAAAACGTAGCTCTCTTCCGCCACTTCTTCACACCTAGAGTAGAGTCCGGATCTCCACTTTCCGGCGGTATCTCCTGGATCTTCAGGCTCGGCAAGAAGGAGGCGTACTTGATCGGAGAGCTCCGCGGGAAGTGGGAAGAGTGGAGGGCTGATTGGTGCTGGGTCATGGAGGATGAACCCGAGCAGTTTACCTCGCCGCACCGGACTGCAATAGTGCGTGGCAAGGATTGGAGTGACTTGGCCCCGGAGGACGACAAGCTGCATATTGCCCTCACTAGGATCCTTCGCCTCCGGGCCGCCAATCTTACCGTAGGTGAAGTTGGGGCTGATTTCCTCCGCCGCCGCATTGCCCCTCTGCAGGAAAGGAAGAGGCCTGCCTGGGAGTTCGGCAACGTGGCAGACCGCATGAGGCTGCGCCCCGGGCTGAATTATAACTTCGCCGTCTTGGAACTCAAGGGGATGGTCCGGGAGCTGTTCAGACATGACCCCAAGCACAAGGAGTGGTTCACCCCGTCCCGGGGAGTAGTTCCGCTGTGCAACAATACTGCTCTCAGTGCCATCCGTGCGGCAATGCCTGAGTGTGACTCCCACGGGGTTGTTCCTACCTGGCTAACGCCTTCAGAGGAGACCGTGCAGACCTTCTTCGACAGCCTGGTTGAACGGTCGCGCAACTCCGATGAGAAGAAAGGGCTCACCCGGGAGACCACCGAGCGAGATGTGGCATATATAGCCACCAGAATGGAGGAGGCCGCTGCAGCTGCGGCTGCAGGTGAATTTGGGTACACCGTGGATGAAGCAGAAGCGGCGGACGCGGTGAGCCAAGTCGAGGAGGAAGAGCCCCTCAAGATGTTGAAGATTGCGCCCGAGGAGTTCGCCGGGGAGCCTGCCGGGGAGCCTGCCGGGACGAGCGAGGCTGCCGGGCAGGGCTCTGAGTCCAGTGAGCCCGCCGAGGAAGACGCCGAATCGGGCGATTCCGACGAAGACTCGGGCAGGGCACTGAACCTTGACGACGACGCCTCCTCATCCTCAGAGAATTCTCCGCCACCACCAAGTCCTCCGCCACAGCCGAAGAAGCGCCCCCGCAAGGCCACTGAGACAGCGAGGCCACCGGCGCCCCGACAGCAGCCGAAGCATCATGCGACGCGTGCCACCACGACGAGCAAGGTCGTCAAGGAGGTGCCCCGTGCCCGAGCGACAAGCGGAGGGGGATCTTCCCGGAGTGGTTCTGGTGCTCCCTCCGCCCCTCGGTCCTCGGGGACGACCGGAGCGGGGTCTTCACAACCCACGGCTCCAGAGCCCGCCAAGCGCCCGAGGGAGCCTTCTCCTCCGGCTCCTCGCACTGGAGCACGCAAGGCGGAGTTTGACTTCTCCGCCCTCAGCTCCGGCGAAGAGGAGGAAGAGTAAGCACTTGCAATTCCTATTTCCTTTGATTTTTGTTGCTTTTGTCTTGATTTCTCTTGCTTGGTTCTGATCTTGTTTGGCTTCCAGGACCTTGACCCAGAGGATGGCGAAGAGGGCCAAGATCCCTGTGGTTGATCTCGAGGACGACGAGCCTGTCGCATCGGTAGGTGACGCGCCAGCGACAGGCTTGCCGGACCAGCCTGCTGCTCCGGATAGCAGCCCCCAGCGCAGCCCCCAGCGTAAGTCCTTTGTTCACTTTTCTGCTTGATGGGCGTGCTTGAGCTTGTCCTTGCTAACGTCTCGTTTGCCTGCTGTCTTATGCAGAAGCGGAGCCGCAGCCGCAGGGGCGTCAAGACACTGCCCCCGACGAGCCGCTTGTTCCACCCTCCCCGCCAAGGATGAGCTCCCCGGCGGGGGACAGCGCTCCGCCAAGGATGGGCACTCCGCCAAGGGCGAGCACCCCGCCAAGGGCGAGCTCCCCGACAAGGGTGGGCAACCCGCCAAGGGAAGGCGCAAGCGGCCCTCCGCTAGCAGGGGCCGCCACTACACCGCCAAGGGAGAGTTCCCCGACGAGGGACCCCGTTATCGAAGAGGCCCGCGCAGGTAGACCCTTGTACTTTCCTTCTTTTGAACTCTTCTTTTTGGATATTTGCTTGACGATCTTTCTTTTCTTTTTCTTCTGTCAGATCCGCCCGCCCCGGAACCGATGGAGACGGAGACCATCGCCGAGGAAGACGTGCGCGGCAATGCTGGCGACGCCACCACCGAAGGAATGGCTGGTGCTGACGAACCTGCCGCCGAAGAGACTGCCCCGACCGCTGATGCGGCAGTTGGGGAAGGGACCGACGACCATACTGCTGGCCCTGAGGCCGCAGGAGCGTCGGACGCTGCACCGGCCGCCGGCCCTTCCGCCCCCGCGGCTGGGTCGGGTGTCTATCTGGAGGCCGCCAACGGGGTCTTCATCCAAGTCCCGTGGGCGTCCTCATCAAGAGCACCCGCAGAGGGGGAGACCTTCGACGGGGAAGTTCTCGCCTCCGCCGGGCTGAGGGTTGTCGACGCGCGCGGCAGCAGCGACGAGCCCGAAGAGGAGCAACTCCTACATCGACTCCTGGGTTTGTAACGGGCTAGGCAAGCCAAGTTGGAGTCCCGAGAGGCTCTGGCTGCCAAGGCCGGTGCTGATCTGGAGAAGCGTGCCGCGGAGCTCCGTGCCGCCAACCAGGCGGCCCTCCGGAACTTGGCGGAGGAGCGAGAAGAGCTTGCCGGAGCACACCAGGCATTCCTCCTCGAGAAGGCCGAGGTGGAGGAGCAGCAGCGATTGGCCGCTGAGGACCTATCTCGGCAGGAGGGAGAGCTCAACCAGCGGAAGGTCGACCTCGATAGTCACGAGGACGACCTTACCGCTCGCGAGCAGGCCATTGGTGGGGCTCTCCAGGAGGCGAGGGACGCCGCCGCTGCTGCAGAGACCGCCAAGACGGATCTGGAGGCCAGGGTGGCCCAGTTGGAGACGGGCTTGAAGGCGAGAGAGGACAGGGTTGCCGCGCTCAACGTGGCGCGGGAGAAGGACACCCACACCAATTCGGAGCTGCAAGTCCGCCTCTCCGAGAAAGGCAAAGAGCTCAACGACGCCAAGGACTCCATTGCTGACTTGGAGCTGAAGGTTTCCACCCTCATCGATTCGCTTGACGCCGCCCGGGACCGCAAGACGAAGCTGAAGGACGATCTCCGTGCTGAGAGGGCCTTGCTGGACAGTGCCGCCCTGTCACAGAACAACTTCCAGCAGACGGTGGAGCAGTGGACCAAGGAGCTCGTCGCCTCCGCCGCCAACATTGATAAGGAGCTGGTGGCGCTGAGGGCGGAGCACCTCGTGTACTCCCCCGATGAGAGCCTCCCCCACAGCGCCAAGCTAAGCTTGTTCTTCAGAGGAGTGGCGCCGGCTCTCGCGCAGCTACGGGAGAAGATCCCCGCGCAGCTGGCTGACGAGGCGCGCCGGCTTTGCACGGGTACTATGGAGCGGGTGTTGTCGAAGATCATCTACCGCAACCCCGGGATCAACCTTGTCAACGTCCACCGGACCCTGCCGCCCGAAGCTGACCAGGAAGCGTTGAAGGCACAAGTTGCCCACATCGTAGACAAGGCGGGCAAGATCAAGAGGATCGACGAAGACCGAAGAGACTAGGCTCCCTTCTTTCTGCTTCCTTTGCCGTTGTTGATTAAGTCATGGGTGGTAGTTGGTTAGAACAGCGGCAAGCTATCTTGTAATATAACTTTATTTTGGATAATCAATGCAGTGTTATCTCCCTTGTTTAGTCCCTTCACTTTGTACGCTTTCCACCCTACGCTTTTTAGGGAACTTGCCGGCAAAGGAACCCTTGCTGCGAGCGTTGAGTGCGGGACTCTTAGCAGCCTGCTAGCAATGCCCTTGCCGGCAAGAAACCTTGCCGCAGCTAGTCGCAGCACACTTAGATTGTTGAGCGAACTCGAAAACGAGGTAAGGGCGCGACACTTGTCGCAGCTCACTTAAGCCGTTGAGCGTGCTCGAAACAAAGTAAGGGTGCGGCTAGCCACGGGTAGGTTCCTCCGCGCACAGGTTTTCCATACAAAGTGTGGTCGTTCAAGGAAGACAACTAAGAATTTTTAAAAATTTGAATTGCTCAAACTCTGGCAACTTAGCTTTCATGGATTGTTTGCTTCCCGGCAATGCTTCCCTTTCTTGAACAGCACTTGGTCCATACCTCTATCTCCTTCCCCCCCGGCAAACTTGTGCGCGAGGAACACTTCTTCTGTTTAAGAGAGAAAGGAAAAGAGGAGGAAACACAAGTATGGAGCCTTGCGGCTTGGTACTGCTTACCGGGGATGTGTGCTGCACAAAATGTCAGATGATACATGCAAGTAAAAAAGAAAAGCATGAAATGACAAACAGTGCGAAGCACAAAAGTTTTACTGATGCATGGGGTCTGCGCCCGGCTTTGTACAAAGGTTTACATGCAACAGCGGCAAGACTTGTACAAAAAGGTGGTTGCCGGAGCGGATCACGGCAACCGCGCCTCACGGGTGAAACTTGCGAAGATGCTCGATGTTCGAGGAATTGCTCACCGGTAAGCCTTCTTCGGTCTCAAGGTGCACTACTAGAAAAAAGGCTATTAGTGGCGCACCCAATATTGCCATTAGTGGCGCACCATGGGTGGGCCACTAATACCACGCCACTAATAAGGAATACTAATGGCGCACCTATGATGCGCCACTGTTAATCCCAATAACAGTGGCGCACCACTGGTGCGCCACTGGTATTGCAGCAGGGGTACCTAAGGATGCGCCACTGGTATTGCAGCAGGGGTACCTAAGGATGCGCCACTGGTATCCCTACGGGGTGCGCCACTGTTATTTAACTGGGTGCGCCACTAATGTGCTATATGATGCGCCACTACAATTAATTCTAGGAATTTCTTTTTGCATTTCTGGTATTTGCACAGGTTACAAAATACAATACATCACAGAATATAAACAACACATAATACAATTCATCACATTAGTCTCCGAATTCGAAATAGCGAACAAAGTTCAAATATTAGACAAGTTTAGGTCTCGAGACCGAGTAGCGAGTTTGTCGTCACATTACAAAGTTGATATCATCTAAACTACCATCACATAGAAGAGAGCTGCGGTCACGATGAGCATCATCGCGATGAAACTAGTCTTCATCCGGTTCCTCCTCTGCTCCCTCCTCTCTCCCTCTAGATAGCGCTCGTATCTAGCTTCCGCCTCCGCCCTAGTGGTGTACCCTTTGTAACTGTTACCGCTGAAACGGTGAACCTGTCTCCGACACTCCTCCCAGTCGTCATAGACTCCGGGAACCCTACCCTTGTACACGACGTACGACGGCATCTCTATGCACTAGACAAACAAAACGTTAGTAGCAATTCACAGATAATATATAAGTATGCAACAAAAGGATCGGAAGAGAAAAGCAACACATTAATAGCACGGTTCATGGTCCTACTAATAAATAGCATCGATTACATATAAGTTGAACGACTGTCCAAACTAAAGAGACATACAAGTTCATTAAAGTTTAATTACAACACGAGCTAATCGACATTTCAGAACTACATACCATCAATACTTTCTTCGACTCGACTCAGGGACCGGAGCGTGGATGAAGCCGCCGTCATCCGTCGGCGTCATGAATGTGCGGTCGTTGTCAGCCTGCATTTGTAGCGTTGTTTCTATTTCACTGTTGGATGGTTGATATTTGAGGTGGAACTGCCCCGAGGTACGAAGGACATCTTGACAGATGATTTCCGCAAACTCCGACTGGATGCGAAAGAATTCTTGTCTGATGTCCATGTCCTGGATTGCCGACAAGCGTGCGGCCCAATCTTGGAGACCCTTTGGTAGCATAAGGTGATTATGGTCCCGTACGATCGCCCGCATGTGATGGAGGGCGTAGTAGGCATCCTTCTGACTGCTAGGCGGCTGCTTGACGCAGGGGAACGTCGTTACGTGGGTGAACACGTGCTTGCCGTACCTACACATTTCCTTCCTGAAGGTGCCTCCAGATTTGGCGTAGCCGGGGAGAGCATCATCAAGAACTTTCTTGATATTTGTGTAGTTTTTCTTCGACTGACGGTCCGAGTCGAAATACGTGGCCGTGGAATATTTCGGGCTTAAGAGGATGAGTGTGCAACGTGTGTCACTGCACAAAACACGGAATGTTAGGAAAAAAAAGAACGATCGAAATCTAAGAAATCATATGTTACGGGGCGGTGAGGGGATGACTTACTCGGGAAAGTAAGGCACGAGGAAGGTATCCTTATCTTTGTTCGCCATAATGACGCCTTCGAGGTATGAACTCGCGACTTGCCGGTCCCCAGCGCTGTCCAAGTGCTTGGCACGCATGTAGAAGGGGTCGACTATCACGATGTCCGGGGTCTTGTCTCTAATGATCTGCATCTCCATATTGAGCGAAAATAGCCGAATGAAGGTGTAGTGCAGCGGATGAAGGTTAAACATAGCGAAGATGTCATCAAACTGCAGGACGATCATACTCCCGATGGTGCCATCGACAAAGCCCTTGCCCTCTGGCACCTTGGCCACGAAAACCGGGTATGAGTCATCTTTCTCGGAGAGACGCCGCTTCTCCATAGAAAGAACACTGTCATGCAGACTCCGCATAGCACCGGTTGCAGCCTTGAACAGATTAGCCGGTAGCATCGGCCTACCCGCCACATGCACCGCCCTCATGATATCCTTAGGTATTGGTGGCCCGTCCTGAGCACGGATCGTACTCGGTGCCGGCTGGCTCGCACCCTTGTTAGTTTTTCTTTTCCGTCCCTTCTTTGGCTTCTGCTGATGTAATGGGATCGAGGTCTGCTCAGAGACCACCTTCTTGAGTGTGGTGGGGCTGATAATATTTCCCACCTCGGCTGCTTGAGTCTCGGTGAAGGCGGCAGCTGGAGGCGTCTCCTGAGAACCGAACAGACGACGCCTGTTGCAATTGGGTTTCTCCGCGGTACCAGCTAGATCGCGATCGACTTTTGCAGGGTTGGGTTCTTGAGAAGGAGGCGCCAAGAATTCGTCACCGTACCCACCATGTTCGTTGAAGTAGTCATCGACGTTGACAAATGTACCGTCGTCGACGTCCGGATCCTGTGCCATATGCATGCCCGGATCAGCTGACGGCGGTAGCGTTGCGGCGGTCTTGCCATGGCTTGGCGCCGGCAGGACTGGCGGTGTTGTCTGTGGGGTGGTGACCCCCGCCCCCAAATGAATCTGGCTCTTCGGCCAAAGCAATGGCCAGTTGAAGCAGGCGCCGAGGGTCATCACATCGTCTTCGTCGGCCCCATGGGGTCGATACGGAGGTAACAAGTCGTCGCAGCCCCGCAGCACCCGAACCAGTTGAACCCTATACACGGTGGGTGGCATCGGATTATGGTGGAACACGCGGTTGCCCGGTTCAACGATTTTGGCCTTGGCGACATCGATCAACTTGCCGTCCACGAAGTGCAGGAGAGTGCATGGAACTTCCTTGGCGGCGCCCTGCGAAAACATGTAGGGCGTCAGGGATGCCCAGTCAAAGGCAAGGAGATGAAGTCATCGGCCGAGGCTTAGTTACCGTGATGGCGTCGAGCTCGGCTAATGTCGAGGCACCGCCAACGACGGGCGTGCAAGTGACGGAGGGGCCGCTTGCTACCGAGGTGCCGGCCGGCGTATTCTTCCCACACCCGGGTGCATCAAGCTCCAATGCCGGCGCCGGCACCGGAGACACCAATGACGCCTCCGCCGGAGACACCACTGCCGGCGCGTTGTGCGAGTTGCTGCCCGTCAAGCTGGGAATCGGGGGCGGCCCCTGTTGGCCGCACGCAAACCACCCCCGCAGCCCCTCAACCAAGGTAGGCATAATGGCGGTGATCGTCGCTCCCAGTTGGTCTCGCACTTGGTCTCGCACTTGCTCTTCGACTATCTGAGGAATCTGCGCCACTTTTGCCTTGAGTTCTTTAACCTCCTAGCTTTCCAAGCTGGTCTTTCTCTCCTTTCGCCCAGTCTTATAGTATTCCGACCATTTCGTGGACAAGCCTTCGCCGGCCACACGACCAGCTGACGTCGGCTTAGCTAACTTATCCTTCTGTTTCATTACATTCAACGCCCTATTTAAAGTGGTGTCCCAAGGGGCAGACGGGGAGCTCTGAGACCCCGCGCTACTGCTTTCAGTTTCCTGCGGAAGTAACGTGAACCATTTAGAAATTTGGCTTCATTAATTAGAATGCAACCATATGGAGCTAATTATGCGGGGGTGTATTCCTTACCAGAACAAGCTCAAGCGCCTTCACCTTCGGATCCGTGGTAAACTCCTTTGTTACCGGGTCCTCCTTGTACCGGGCTCTGATATAGTTCCTAGTTTGCTTTTCATGGCGGTATTTATCGAAGAGGGGCGGTAGGCCTTGCTCGACACGCTCCACGTCCTCCTTGTCCCATTTAGGTTCCGCCACTCTGTAACCGCCGGGACCGAGTGTGTGGACCCCTAAGTTCAATTCCCGCATTTCTTTCCCCCACTGACTTGATTCCACGGATGCGTTGCTCTCGCACTTGGTCTTGAACTCCAGGTAGTCAGCTTTGCTGATCGAAGGATTTTTCTCCTTGATCTTCTCATAACTATCACCTCTTTCAATCATTTTTTTCACCCGGGCTCTCCAAGAAGCCAGGGCCGTGCTCATCTTCGTGAGGGCGGCACTGTTCACTTTATTCCCTAAGAGGCGTGTGTTTGCGAAGTCACCGGGGAACTTGTATCGTTCGTGCAGCTTCGTGAAGAGGAGGATCCGCAAATTCCCTCGTTCACGTTGCCTTAGGTTCTCGGTGTTGATCGTGACGGTGCTCCGGACAATGCACCCGAGTTGTCCCGCGTACCCACTGACTAATTCTTTGGGCGCCGTTGGATGCCCACTGGAGGACACTTCAGTAAATTCCTCCTTGACAGTGCCGAGCACGTTCGGGCGCCGGTCCTTCCGTTGCCTCTTCGGTTGGCTGCCATCTGTGCGTTCGCTGCCATCATCAGTGGTGGCATCCCCGGCGGCACCATCAGTGGTGTCATCCCCGACGCCACTAGGGGTTGTGTAGTCGGGATCGGTGTCTTCCGCGGCGTCCTCATAGCGGTGAGGGTATTCCTCCATCTCCTGGGACAGCTCCGAGAATGGCTTGCCGCCCGAACCGCCGGCCTCATCGTTGTCGGCCATGTTCGCTCTAAATAGGAAAAAAGTTTGGTCAAAAAGTTGGTTATTGTCAAGGAACAAGATCTCATCATTTAGGGTTTGTGAGGAATTATCATGGTCTCATCACTTAGGGTTTGTCGACACAGAGGCATCCTAAAAGCTACGGTTTTATCATTTAGAGTGCCGTTGATAGAAGCTATTCAGAACTAGTCCTAGTTAATTCTTGATCCTACTTAATTAAGTACTAAGATACCCCAGCCCATGCATTAGTCGCAAGTACCCCATATGTCCTATTTTTAGCAAAGTCATGCTAAAATTCACGGAAAATTTCAGCATGACCTTTGCTGAAAATAGGACATATGGAGTACTCGAACTTGCCGGAACGGAAGTTAATCGACATTCCGGCAAACTCAAGGGCCTCTCGGGGTACCTGCAAAATCATCACGACACGATGGTCGGAGACAAAACCCAGCAAACTAGCACCACAATGTGCCTCTACTTTCATATGGATGAAAAGGCCACAGACCATATGGTCCTCTGCTTTCATATGGACAAAAAAGGCCTACATATAGTAGAAGTGTAGAACAAGACATAACAGGAAAATCACATTCAGTCTTGTTTTCTTCAGTTATCTTTTTTGAGTTATTTTACATGTCCTAGGTAAAATCTGCCACTAGTAACTAGTTGTTTCTCAAAATATCATCTACAAACATGTTCCACTGTCTAATACATAGCCGTGTAGACAGCAAAAAATGTTCCATACTTGAAAAAATTCCTGAAATATGTGTTCAAATCACACAGCCGCACAAGGCTCATCACAAGATAGCTACTTCAGCACAAAGCAAATCTACCACTATACGGAGTCAGAGGCCACCATGCCAAAAAATGGCATATCTTCCATATGCACAACAACAATGACGGCACTAGTTGAAAACCAATGCAATGACAACTTAGACAGTAACAACCTTAATTACTTCAGACGATTACTGATGCTTTGCAGCTAACAAAGTAACCTAGCTCATATAAAACAGACCGTGTTCGTAGGAACAAAAACAACCACAGTACTTAGTTGAAAACCGATGCAGTTAACAACTTGCATAGTAACCACCATAATGAGTTCAGCCATTAGTACTGATAACCATACTAGTACTGCTAATGCATTTCATGGCTTGAAGCATATAATTAGTAATAAAAGTTGAACTAATTTTCCATATATATATATATATGAAACAGACAATTAGTGTGATCATTATATAATGACCGATGACTGACCACGCATCCAAGTTACATAAAGCAATTATTTACTCATAAAAAGAAACATCAGGTGCAGTGTTGTACTTGCAGCGCATGCAGAGCACTGAAGCTCAAAATGGACAACCACTTGGGCAACAGCAAGAGGACAAGGCCAGTTATGCATGACCATTTAATACTGTAGGACACAGAGAACTCCCAACAGAACCCTCAGTGGTTGAACACGTTTAAGTCTAAGTATAAAAGGAATATACTCCATGTATGCAGTATGAGAACCTGTTACTAATTGGTTGCAAGACTGCTCCAAGGCCGGGGCGGGTGAAGATAAGAATAAGACCGACATTATTGGGATGGCAGCAGAAGGGTGAGGAAGGAGGAGTGGCTGCCACTGCACCACACACTGAAGCCACCATTGCTAAAATATCAGCTTCAGGGTCCACAGCTTTGAGCTGTGACGTAGGACGACCAAATTAATCCTGGTAACATCAGCAGCTTGCCCACATGCTCTGCAGCAACATTGCTAGTTTGACTTCATATTTTTTTCTAGGAGCTACACATTCACATTCACCATGGTAATTGGTTGGGCCAGTACTACTGTACCTTCTGCTAGTTTTGCTGTTACTTTCCCTTGCATTTATATTATTACAGAAACTTTGCCTACTTTTATGTACTAATGCACTACAAAATAAGGTATCATCCTTCCAACAACTTAAAAAAAAAACTTCCAACAACTTTTGAGTGCACAACCATAGCCCTCCATTAAGAATGTGATCTGCAGCAAATAGTGGTAGGTGCAACTTCCAAGCTACAACACTAAACAACCAAAAGATTTCTCACAACCAGCTAACTGCATCTGTCGAAAACACCAGTCTACTTGTCAGTGGACCAGTGGCTGATATGCTGTGTCTGCTTAAACATATTCGCCATGCAGATGCAATACATTATATGGTACTTCCCAGAAAGGCTATCAAGAACCAGATTCTGCTTGCCAAGATGGCTGATACAGTACCGAATTATATGGAAAATTATATGGAAAATTAGTTCAACTTTTATTACTAATAAAAACTGCTCCAAGGAATCAATGTTCTCTAGCAACATAACATGTAAGAGGGCTTATTGTTTTCAGGCACTTTACAAGATGGAGAACCAGCTCCACAGTAGAACAGCTCCATTTACAAGATAGAGAAAAAGCACATTGTTTACTTGTTGGAGCATTTTCAGGCATTTTCAGGCATTTTCACATAGTAGAACAGCTCCACAGTAAGCACATTTTCAGGCATTTTCACACAGGTTGGAGCATTTAAAATAATTGCTGAAGATTTACACAGTATAGGTCAATTACATCCAGCAGCACAGTAAAATGCAACTGATGAAAAAACACTGCAAGAAAAAAAGATATATAAATCAGAAAAAAAGGCTCACCGGGGCCGGGGCGGCTACGGGAGGGGCGGGGTCGGGGCGGCTGCGGGAGGG
>LR738710.1:52572914-52601522 GCA_902687465.1 Secale cereale | reverse complement strand
TTTTTTTACAATGCATATCTCCTTTACTCAATCACAATATAGAATCATTTACAATGCTATGGCATGGTTGAAATCAAGTGAGATGAAATAAACTTTTTGCATATTTTTTAAAATTTTATTTTAACCTTATGATAAACATCCAAACACTTTAAAATAAACACATGGCAATTTTAATACTCCCTCCATTCCTAAAAATAGGGCGTATAATTTTTTTACAATGCATATCTCCTTTACTCAATCACAATATAGAATCATTTACAATGCTATGGCATGGTTGAAATCAAGTGAGATGAAATAACAGTCATCAAAGATTGACATGAAATAACAGTCGTCAAATTAAGATTGAGTTTGCATGTAAAGTAATATAATGTTTAAAAGATCTTTAATAATGGTTGAAATCAAGTGATACATGTAATAATTTAGTTGCATGTAATAATTGAGCTTGCCACTGACACACACACACGCGCGGCCGACACGTCGTGATTCAATCTTAGCTATCTTTTCACAGTCTTCTTGCCCTTCTTCCTCGCGGTTGAATAATTTAGCCCCGGAACCCCTTGAATTGATCTTCTCTTGAACGGACGTCCTTTAGGTAGGGTGGTCCTGCTTCTTCTTGTGGTGTATGGTACTTCATCGTCGTCGTCATCTTCCATCTTCGGGTCGCCGTACTTGTCAAAGTCTTGCTCATTGGCGACTCCATCCATTCCGATGATGTTCCTTTTGCCTCTCCTCACGACAACACGACTGGGCTTTGACGGGTCGGTAATGAAGAAGCATTGGTCCACTTTGGAAGCCAGTACCCATGGCTCATTTTTCGCGGTGACGTTTGCGCCCGCGGTCTTGGATTTGGCTTCTGGTATAACCATGGTGGTGAAATACCGGTCTTCTTTTAGGACGCTCTTGGCCCATCTGACACGGAACATCGGGACCTTCTCTCCAGCGTAGCTCAGCTCCCAGATCTCCTTGATCCTTCCGTAGTATCTGTCCTTGTCGTTACCGGTGTAGGATTCCATCGTTACCCCGGAGTTCTGATAATCGCTCTTCATGTCCTTTTCCTCGGTGTAGAATGTGTAGCCGTTGATATCGTACGCCTCATAGGTCATCAGGTTGTGCTCGGCGCCCTGTGACAAGGCGAATATGAGTTTTTCTTCCGCGGAAGAATCCTCATGTAAAGGGTACGACAGAAGCTTCTCCTTGAACCAACGCGTGAAACATGAGTTGTGCTCTTTGATTATAGCTCCCTCCGTCCTCTGTTGGCCTCGGTCATTGTACGTCTTCTCAATAAAGATTTTGTGCTCTACCACCCAAGGATCGACCACGTCTATGTGTTGTAGCGCGACTAGGTTTGCTCTTTCAAAGTCGGCGAGTCGACCCATGAAGTCGACATGCATTTCGCGGCGACCCTCACGGTGACCCCATCCAGCGAGCCTGCCGAGGTGCCTGTTGACGGGCAGACCAACGGGGTTCTCGATGCCTAGATAATTCGTGCAGAAGGAGATGCACTCTTCGGTCAGAAAGCCCTTTGTTATGCTTCCATCTGGACGTGCCCTGTTGCGAACGTATCCTTTGATGACACCATTCATCCTTTCGAACGGCATCATGCTGTGCAGGAACGTCGGCCCGAGTTGGATGATATCCTCCACGATATGGACCAGCAGATCCACCATAACGTCGAAGAATGCGGGCGGGAAGTAGATCTCAAGCTCGCATAGTATCACCACGATCTCTTCCTGTAGCCTTCTGAGTTGCCTCACGCCAACAGACTTCCGAGAGATGACGTCGAAAAAGTTGCATAGGCCAAATAGCGGGTCACGGACGTGCGCGTCCATGATCCCACGGATTGCAACTGGAAGTATTTGCGTCATCAGCACGTGACAGTCGTGAGACTTCATCCCGCTGGACTTCTGCTTCGCTGAGTCTAGGTATCTGCTTATCTTCCCCGCGTAACCGTAAGGAAGTTTTACTCCTACGAGGCAGGTGAAAAACTGCTCGATCTCCTTCTGACTTAGAGTGAAGCACGCGGGAGGGTAGTCATATTCGATCTTCTTGGCCTTTTTGCCTTTGCGATGACTTTCCGTGTCCTTCGCCTCATCATCATCATCATCATCATCATCATCATTAGGGCGCCAGAGCTCCTCCCTGATGCCCATTTTTTGCAAGTCTGCCCTTGCTTTCGGCCCATCTTTGGTCCTCTCTGGCATGTTGAGCAGGGTACCAAGCAGACTCTCGCACACGTTGTTCGTGATATGCATGACATCAAGGTTGTGAGGCACACGGAGGATCTTCAAGTACGGCAAGTCCCAGAAAACAGACCTCGTTTTCCATACCTTCAGTAGCGGCTCTGGCGCCTTTCGCTTCTTTCCCGGCGGTGGACACTCTTTCCAATTTTTCAACAGCTCGTCTATTTCCTCACCGCTCCTCGTACGTGGGGGTCTTCGGGGTTTGGTTTCACCATCGAACAGATCCTTGCGTTTTCTCCATGCGTCATCGTCGCGAAGCCACCTTCGACGTCCCATGAACACGGTTTTCGAAGACCCGGGATCTCTATCTAGCTGGCGATACGTTGTGTCATCCATGCACCTGACGCATGCACAAAATCCGTGGACCACCTGCCCCGCGACATATCCGTAACCGAGATAGTCGTGCACCGTCGTGAGCAGTGCGGCTCTCATAGGGAAATATTCTTTCACTGCGGCGTCCCACGTATTGGCTGGCGTTTTCCACAGCGTGTCTAGCTCCTCTTTCAGCAGCCCCAGATACAGATTGATGTCGTTCCCTGGTTGTTTCGGCCCTTCAATTAGCATACTCATGTGAATGTACTTCCTCTTCATGCACATCCAGGGGGGAAGGTTGTACATCCACACAAACACAGGCCAGGTGCTATGTGTGCTTCTCTGGCTGCCAAACGGATTGACTCCATCGGTGCTCGCGCCCAGCACGATTTCCTTGGATCGTCCCCAAATTATGTGTCTTCGAAGTTCAACGCTTGCCACTGGCTCGCGTCCTTAGGGTGACTCAGCATCTTGTCTTTTTTATTTATCTCCGGATCATTTCCGTCATCTTCTCGCTTCTTCTCCTCCCTATCCGCGTGCCAACGCAGGAGCTTTGCTAGCTTAGGGTCCGTGAAATACCGCTGCAGACGAGGAGTGATGGGAAAGTACCACACCACTTTTCGAGGAGCTTTCTTCCTCTTCTTGTATCCACTGACGCCGCACACCGGACATATGGTAGACTCCGTGTGCTCGTCCCGATAAATGATGCAATCGTTCATGCACACATGGTATTTCACGTGCGGTAAATCCAGAGGACACACGATTTTCTTCGCCTCCTCGAAACTGGTCGGGCACTTGTTCCCCTTCGGAAGACGTTCGTGCCAGAATGACATGTTCTCGTCGAAGCATGCGTCGGTCATTTTGTGTTTTACCTTCATCTCCAGAGCCATGAGCGTTACTTTCAGGCGGGTATCCTCGGGCCTGCATCCTTCATACAATGGAGTAACCGCGTCTGTCTCCAGTTGATCCAGCTTGGCTTTCTCTCGGGCGGCAGCTCTTGCGTTACCCGTCTGCTTGCGAAGCAGCTCTTGAATATGAGGGTCATGCACCCAGCCCATCGATGGTCCATCGTCGTCTGCTCCGGCATCTTCATCTTCATGATCATGCCCTTCGTCTTGATCTTCCTCATCATCATGTCCGGCATCTTCTACATGATGACCGTGTCCTGCATCTACTTCGTGATCATGTCCTGGAGATTCTTCGTCTTCTCGCCCGCCCTCGCCGCTATTGTCTTGCTGCCCTTCCTTTTTTCTGCTTGCCCGGCCCCCATGGATGACTTCATAGTCATCTTCATCACCTTGCCACCGATAGCCATCCATGAAACCACGCAAGAGCAAGTGGTCCCGCACCTGCCCGGAATCCGGGTCCGCAATAAGGCTCTTCATCTTGCATCTTCGACACGGACATCTTATCTCCGTCTCGTTCTTTTGAAGCATCTCGGCCTTCGTGGAGCTCAAAAACCTATTTACGATGCCTTCGGTCATCGTGCGGACCATGGTCGCCTGCGGGGTAGAGCAAAATGATATTTTAGAACAAAAAAAATTTGGCATGACTTTGCCTAAAAATAGGACCAAAAAGAATGCACATAGTGCCAAATTCTCGCCGAAACGGAAATGAATCAACATTCCGGCAAAATATTGGCAACTATCGCATTTCAAATACCGGTACCTGCAAACACAAACATATGCAACACCACAAACATACGTACATCTCTAGGCCATAAAAAGTGTGTACGTTGTTGGAGACAGAGAGAAAAGTAGATGTAGAACATAAAGAAAGCTTTCCCCTTACTTACCTATCAAAAAAAGGAAATTTAACCACTTAATTTGGGTGAATCAATGGTGCAAATGAGGTGAGGAGGAGGAGCAAGACGACCAGATTTGTTTTGGAGTGTGTGTGGTAGGTGTGGCTGCCTAAGTAGCTACTGCTCCCAGGTTACCAGTGGCGCACCCCTTCACTGGTGCGCCACTAGTAGCCAGGAATACTAGTGGCGCACCACTGAAGGGGTGCGCCACTGCTATGTTTTTTTTGGACCACCATGCCCAGCCTTACCAGTGGCGCACCAGGGCAAGGTGCGCCACTACTATCAAAAATAGTAGTGGCGCACCTTGTCCTGGTGCGCCACTGGTAAGCCTGGGCATGGCTGGTTACTGTTCAAAAACATAGTAGTGGCGCACCCCACACCTGGTGCGCCACTAGTAATGTCACTATTAGTGGAGCACCTGTTTGTGGTGCGCCACTGCTATATAGTAGTGGCGCACCACATCTTTGGTGCGCCACTAATAGTGATATTACCTATAGCCTTTTTTCTAGTAGTGGTGGACAGCGCCGGGCCTTGTGACTTGTCTCACCCGATAAGGGCCTTCCCACTTCGGCGTCAACTTGTTGGAGTTCTTGGCGGACTGAATGCGCCGAAGAACAAGGTCGCCTTCCTTGAGACTCCTGGCCTTGACCTTGCGGCTATGATAGCGACGCAAGGCTTGCTGGTATCGAGCAGCTCATACAGCAGCCTGGAGACGGTCCTCCTCGAGGAGCAATGCATCATCTTGCCGCAGTTGCTCTTGCTCGAGCTCGTCATAAGCAAGCACTCGAGGAGACCCGTATACGAGTTCCGTGGGGAAAACTGCCTCTGCTCCATAGACAAGAGCAAAGGGTGTCTGTCCGGTGGCTCGATTTGGTGTCGTCCTGATTGACCAAAGAGTCGCCGACAACTCCTCTATCCAGTTTCTTCCGCACTTGTGCAGCCTGTCGAACGTTCTTGTCTTTAGTCCGCGCAACACTTCAGCATTGGCCCTCTCCGCTTGACCATTGCTCCTTGGGTGAGCAACAGAAGCGAAGCAGACCTTGGCGCCAAGGTCTTGGACGTATTGCATGAAGGTGCGACTTGTGAACTGTGTGCCGTTGTCGGTGATGATCCTGTTAGGGATTCCGAAACGGCAAACAATTGACCTGAAGAACTTCACTGCTGACTGTGCTGTCACCTTTCTCACTGGTTCCACTTCTGGCCACTTTGTGAACTTGTCGATTGCAACGTACAAGTACTCAAAGCCCCCGACTGCGCGGGGAAAGGGGCCGAGGATGTCGAGCCCCCAGACCGAGAAGGGCCAGGACAAAGGGATCGTCTGGAGAGCTTGAGCTGGCTGGTGAATCTGCTTGGCATGGAACTGGCACGCTTCACACTTGGTTACTTGTGCAGTTGCATCTTGGAGGGCTTCTGGCCAAAAGAAACCTTGCCGGAACGCCTTCCCGGCAAGTGCTCTTGCGCCAATGTGGTGGCCACATATGCCTCCGTGTATCTCTGCCAACAGCTTCTGTCCATCTTCCCGGGAAATGCACTTCAATCTGACACCATTGAGACTTCTTCCGTACAGTTCATTGCCGACGAACTGGTACATACTTGACTGCCTGGTTATCCTCTCTATCTCTTCTGGTTCTTCGGGAAGTTCTCCAGTTTGAAGAAAACGGACGATTTGCTGCGCCCATGCTGGAGCTTGAGGCTCAACAACAAGGACTAAAGGCATCAGGGCTGCTGCGGGAACCTCAGCTTCTACGGCAAGAACCCGCGGCTCTGCCGGAGCTGAGTGTTCCCCGGCAAGCCTGCCGGGGCAAGGCTTGTCGGGAACGCCTGCTTCAACTGTACAGACCCTCGGGTCCGCAGGAGCAGACTGTTCCTCAGCATCTTGGTTGTGGATCTTGGGGACCTTGGCGGCGGCTTCAGGAAGATCCACCGGCAAGTAGTCACCGGAGAGCAACTTTCTCTTCTTGCTTTGCCCAACTGATGGTGTAACGGATGGTTGAATTAGCTTGAGCACGAAGACCCCTGGTTCCACAGGTAACTTCATTGCAGCACACTTTGAGAGGCCATCTGTGATATCGTTCTGAGCTTTTGGGACATGCTCCATCTGCAGGCCTTCAAAGTGTTCTTCAAGCTTTCTCACTTCATCGACATAAGCTTCCATCAAAGGACTTTGGTAAATCTTGTTTACTTGTCGGACCACCAATTGTGAATCTCCCCGCACAATCAGCTTCTTGATCCCAAGTTCGGCCGCAATTCTAAGGCCGGCAAGCAAACCTTCATACTCAGCAGTATTGTTTGTCGCTTGCTCCTTGGGAAAGTGCATCTGAACAACGTACTTGAGGTGCTCTCCGGTGGGCGCTATGAGTAACACGCCAGCGCCGGCGCCTTGCAGCGAGAAGGCACCATCGAAGTACATTATCCACTCTTTGCTTGCCTCTTGGACGGGGATGCTTGTCTCTAGAGCTTCTTCATCTGGTGTTGGTGTCCACTCTGCTATGAACTCTCCCAAGGCTCTGCTCTGTATAGTTGAAGTACTCTCAAACTTGAGACCAAAGCTTGACAGCTACAGTGCCCACTCGACGATCCTGCTTGTTGCTTCTGGGTTTTGCAATATCCTCTTCAACGGAAAGCGAGTGACCACCGTTATCTCATGTGCTTGGAAGTAGTGGCGCAGCTTTCTCGAGGCCATGAGGAGGCGGAAAAGCAATTTCTGCACCCCAGAGTATCTTGATCTAGCCCCCTGCAAGAGGGAACTTACAAAATAAACTGGGCGCTGCACCATCTTCTTTCGCACTCCTCCTTGTTCCTGCGCAGACTTGTCCTTGTCGGGGTCAGAGCTTGTCGGGGAAGCCCCCTGCTTGTCGCTGGATGCTCTTGCCGGGGATGTGGGTTCCTCATCTGCCTCCCTCTCCGCTACTAACGCAGCACTAACCACTTGATTGGTTGCCGCTAGGTACAGCAGCAACTTCTCTTGTGGCGTAGGTGCGACAAGTATTGGAGTGGAGGACAGGTATCCTTTCAAGTCTTGCAGCGCTGCCTCCGCTTCCGGAGTCCATTCCATAGGACCTGCCCTTTTCAAGATTTTGAAGAAGGGCAAGGCGCGTTCTGCAGACTTTGAAATGAATCTGCTGAGGGCAGCCACACAGCCAGCAAGTCTCCTTACGTCCTTGAAGCGCTTCGGGGCTTCGATCTGCTCGATGGCCTTGATCTTGTCGGGATTGGCCTCAATCCCTCTTTGGGATACAAAGAACCCGAGAAGCTTGCCGGAGGGAACTCCGAAAACGCACTTCTCGGGGTTCAACTTGAGCTGTATCTTCCGCAGATTCTCAAAGGTTTCTTCTAAGTCTTGAATCAGGGTATCCTTGTCCTTGCTCTTGACCACTATATCATCCATGTATGCTTCTACATTCCTGTGTATCTGTGGTTCAAAAGCAGTGTGGACCACCCTTGCAAATGTTGAGCCCGTATTCTTCAATCCAAAAGGCATGCGTATGAAGCAATATGTGCCACATGGAGTAATGAATGCAGTCTTCTCTTCTTCTTCTTCAGCCATGAATATCTGGTGGTATCCGGAGTATGCATCGAGAAATGAAAGCAACTTACATCCAGCCGTGGAGTCAATGATTTGGTCAATGCGCGGCAAGGGAAATGGATCCTTGGGACAAGCTTTATTCACATCAGTGAAGTCTATACAAAGTCTCCATTTCCCATTGGCTTTGCGCACGACAACTGGATTGGCCAGCCACGTGGGATGAAGTACACCTCTAACAAGGCCTGCTGCTTCCAACTTCTTGATCTCCTCAGCTATGAACTCTTGGCGCTCCACTGCTTGCTTCCTGACCTTCTGCTTGACGGGCCGCGCGTGAGGACAAACAGCAAGCTTGTGCTCAATTACCTTCCTGGGAACGCCGGGGATGTCAGACGGTTGCCATGCAAACACGTCGACAATCGCCCGCAGGAAGGCAACGAGCGTGCTTTCCTATTTGGGGTTGAGCGTAGCACTGACGGTGAAGGTACCACCAGTGCCGTCCTCCTTGGCGGACACCTTCTTGGTTGCTGGTGGAGCTGCCATTCCTTTCTTGCACTTGCCGGTGGAGCTCGATGGTGCGTCCTCGACGGCAGCGTAGCACTTCGAAGAGGTGCGTTTGCCGGAGTGGGCCCCAGAGCTATTGCCGGACGTGGTCTTGGTCTTCCCCCCGGGAGCTTCAGCGGCAAGTGTCTTGCTGTCTGCCGCGGCTGCTGCGTCCCGGTAGATCTTGTCGGCGCAAATAAGCGCATCCTTCTTGTCGCCGGGGACAAAGATGACGCTTATTGGCCCTGGCATCTTAAGCATATTGTATGCATAGTGCGAGGCTGTCATGAACTTGGCGAGCGCAGGACGGCCAAGTATCCCATTGTACGGTAATGGGATATCGGCAACGTCGAACGTGATCCTCTCGGTCCTGAAGTTTAGTTCCCCGCCAAAGGTCACGGGCAGTGTGATCTTCCCCTTCGGTTTGCTCCTTCCCGGGTTGATTCCTTGGAACGTCCCGGTTTCCTCGAGCTCGCTGTCGGGGATCTGCAGCTTCTTGATCACAGCGAAGGAGATCAAGTTGAGGCCGGCCCCGCCGTCAACCAACATCTTGGTGACCTTGAGGTTGCGGATAGTTGGTGAAACCAACATCGGCAAACACCCGACCGCAGTCGTGCGGTCAGGGTGGTCCTCAAGGTCGAAAATGATGGGCGTGCTGGACCACTTCAGTAGCCTGCGCGATTCAATGGGTGGCTCAGCTGCATTCACTTCCCGCACCCATTGCTTGAGTTGGCGGTGGGAAGTGTGCAGAGAGGCACCTCCATCGACGCACAGAACTTCTGTGGCCTTCTGGAACTCCTGCTCGCTGTTGTCTCCTTCATCCATGTCCTCGTCATCGTCTTCGTCTTCATCCTTGTCGCGTCCCCGGGGAGGTCTGTCTCCTTGCCGCTGCTTGGCTTTGCCGCGGCGTCCTCCCCGGCCATTGAACGGCCGCTTCTTGCTGGGCTCTCCCCCGCCTCCTTGGGCCTTCTCCTTGTCGCGTCGCTTGTATTCAGCCTTCTGCTACTCTACGAGGTACTCTACTCTTTTGCAGTTCTGGAGATCATGGCCCTTGGTGCGGTGCATCTTACAATACTGCTTGTCGGAGCCGTCCTGCTTGTCGGCTGCCGCCACAGGGGTGGCCTCTTTGCCGGAGCCACCATCCTGTGTCTTCTTGGCGGCAGCCTCCTTGCCGGACTGCTCGACAACCAGCACCTCCTTGTTCTTCTTCTTCTTGTTGTTCCGCCGCCGGTTTTTCCTTGCCGGAGCGGCATCCTCGCTGTCTGTTCCTCCTGCTCCAGTATCCTCTCCGGGGAGTCTCCTCCCCTCTTCAGCACGGGCACACTTGTCATCCAGAGCGTAAAGCTCGCTGACATCCCGGATCTTGGTCATCGCCATCTCCTCCCTCATCCGGCGGTTACGCACGTTCTGGTGGAACGCGCTGATAACCGCGGCAGGGTGGACATCCGGAATGTTGTGCTGAACGCGGCTGAACCTCTGGATATACTTTCGCAGGGACTCTCCCTCCTTCTGGGCAAGGATGTGGAGATCGCTCTCCTGGCCGTGGGGTTTGTGGCCGCCCGCGAAGGCGCCGACAAACTGGTGGCACATATCTTCCCAAGAAGAGATGGAGTTCTCCGGCAAGTGCATAAGCCAAGACCTGACGTTTCTCTTAAGCACGAGCGGGAAGTAGTTCGCTAAGATCTTCTCGTCGCGTCCCCCGGCAGCCTGCACCGCAATGGTGTAGATGCTGAGGAACTCCGAGGGGTGTGTCTTGCCGTCATACTTCTCGGGTACGTCGGGCTTAAAGTTCTTCATGCTGGGCCACTAGACTTGCCGCAGATCTCGGGTGAACGCAGGACAGCCTGCCGCGTACGGCAAGTCGCCTGGTTCACCGGGCGCGTGCATGTCAACAGCAGTCCCAGCGCGCTGGTCGGTCTGTCATCGGGCTTCTCTTCGACGCTTGATACGAGTTTGAGCGTCCTCTTGTCGCCTGTCGTCGAGGACTTGGCGTTGATCGCGGCGGGCCCGTGGATCCGACAACGCCGTGGAGTCATCGTCGACGTTGATCCGGCGAGCCGGCGATTTCTGCTTCCGCGGCGGGGAGTGCACGGTAGTTGCACCCCCGGCGGTCTTATCTCCATCGGCCTTCGCTTGGTCGACTTGCCGCGGCCGTGATGTTGCCGGCTGCCGCGACGTGTCGTTGTTGGCGAAGGCGATGAGGCTCTGGATCGCTGCCCACCAGTCTTCGGCCTTATCCGCCGCTGGAGGGAAGTCGAGGAGCAGTTGAGCTCTAGCTAGAGCTTCTGCAGGAGAGGAGGGAAGCGGTGGCGAGCGGTGCGAGGAGCGAGATATGCTCGGACTTCTAACAGGGTTAGAAGGAGCAGGGTCCCGCCCCTGCGACGGTGCCTTGCTCGTGCCAAGACGCTGGCCTTGAGCGTCCTGCGACCCACTGGCTTGTCCACGTCCCAGCAAGCGTATGGTACCCCCGGTACCACGTCGCTGCTGGTCCGGCACCTCCTGAGAGGGACGTGGTGCGTGCACGGACGCCGAGGTCTTGGAGTTCGCCCGGTCGTCCGTCTTGTCCTTGGACTTGGCGACGCCGTGAGTGTCCTCGCCGGCGTCCACCCTTCCGCCAGTGTCTCCCCCACCAACCGTTGGTTCTGGTGGTGGTGGGATCGACGCAGACGGGCCTCCGACCTCCGAAGCCTTCTTCTTCGGCGGCATGCAGGTGTAGTCGATGAAGCTGGCGAAGTTGGTGAAGCTGTTGAAGGTCGCGCCCGCATGAGCGCCGGATCAGGTTCGCACAACCTCGACGCCCCCTACCTGGCGCGCCAAAGATGTCGGGGAAACTGGTCGCCCACGAACACCTATGGGACCAGAGCCCCTTCTACGGTATGGCAAGGGAGCGAAGGGAGCACAGAGAGCAGATCGAGGGGCACACGCGGGCAGTTTACCCAGGTTCGGGCCGCGCGGACGCGTAAAACCCTACTCCTGCCTTTGGTTGTATTGAGTTCTTGAGCTCGGGAGCTTGAAGATCTACAGTACTAGCTACACCGAGCGTGGGAGTGATCAAGTTTCTGGAGTCGAACCCCTTCTATGTTGTGCATGGGCCTCCTTTTATAGCTCAAAGGGGTCACCGACAGGCGTCAACGTAGATGAGGGTAAAAGTGTAAAATCGATGGTAGATGGAACATTGCATGAACAATGTATGCACAGTGCATGTATAGTGATCTATACCTAACCCAGATGGTGGGGGACAAAGGCATTGAATGCCCGTCGCCGTCACCCCAAAAGCGTCCGCCCGGGCGTCTCCGTTCGCCACGATGATGGCCTCGTCATCGCGGCTCGCCACCGTGTACCCCAGGCTGCACAGCCATCTGCCACGTGCCCCTGGAAGGGCCCCAGGGCGACGCGTGGCCAGATGAGCTGGAGCGCAGGCGCACAGTGTAAACCTCCCCCGGCAAGCACCTTGCCGGGATTGCTATCTTGCCGGGCCCGGAAGCTGGTCGCTCCCCGGGTCTTGCCGGGGCGCGTGATGCGCCACGATATGTCTTCTGAGATGCTGTTTCCTAGTCTTCCTGGCAAGCTCCTCTTGCCAGGGTAGTGTGAAGGAATGATAACCTTGAGCCTGGTGCGGCCTTCCCGGCAAGCTCCTCTTGCCGGGGTCTTGTTTCTTAACTTGAATACTTTGTTCTTGAATGGCTTCAAAGGGGTCCAGAGCGGGTTTTGGCGGGCGCGTGGTGAGCCAGACCACGGGACGCTGCTACTGCCCGTGCACAAGTCGGGATACTAAGGTACCCCTACTTTAGTACACCGACACACTTGTCATTGTACGAGAGTAAGGCAAAGGTATTAAGGATGCCCAGTCCCGAAATGAAAAACAAATTTACTTTATGTTTTCAAATAATAAATTCGTTGGAAAGTGTTGGTATGGAAGTTTGGTGGAAAAGGAATAAACTTTATTTTATGTTTGGGAACCGCCTATGATATATCTAGTATGGAAAGTGTTGGGAACCTTAAGTCGTTTTCGTTGGTGGGAACAGTATACCTCCCAAAATAATTGTATCTCTCATTGTAAGCTTTGAGATTTGGCACCTCTACAAATCACTACTTCTCTCTGTGAAGGGCCTTTTATTTTTGAATTTGAGTCTCCATCTATGTTATGGCACCTCTACAAATCACTACTTCTCTCTGTGAAGGGCCTTTTATTTTTGAATTTGAGCTCTGAACAGTACCTATGCAATTTTTATTTTTGAATTTGAGTCTCCATCTTCTCTTATAACGCACCAACTAGGAAACAATATGATCGTACTTGAGAATTGGGTGTAACTAATATGCGGATGTGTTTCATGAATGGATCATTGGTTGAGCATGATGGGTTAGGGATAACTTTTTTTAGCATTGATATTTTTAAAGACATGGTTGCTTGTTGATATGTTTGAGTATTTAAATCTCATGTCAAAACTAGACTATTGATTGGAACAATATAAAAGTCCAAATGTCCATGCTATAAAGAAAATATTATGATATTACATGATAGGCAGCATTGCACATAAAAAATTCTGTTTTTATCATTTACCTACTCGAGGACGAGCAGGAATTAAGGTTGGGGATGCTGATACGTCTCCAACGTATGTATAATTTTTGATTGTTCCATGCTGTTATATTATCATTCTTAGATGTTTCACAATCATTTTATAGTCATTTTATATCAATTTTGGTACTAACCTATTGACATAGTGCCAAGTGCCAGTTGCTGATTTCTGCATGTTTTCTATATTGCAGGAAATCAATATCAAACGGAGTCCAAACCCCGCAAAACTTTTTGGAGATTTTTTATGGGCCAGAAGACACCCAATGGGCCAGAGCTGCACCTGGGGTGCCCCGAGGGGGGTAAAACCCTCCAAGGCACGCCAGCCCCCCTGGCGCGCCCAAGTGGATTGTGCCCACCTCGGTGGCCTCCCACACCCCCTCTTTACCCTATAAATTCACAAATATTCCGAAAACCCTCGGAGTGAACCTAGCTCAAAAGTTCCGCCGCCGCAGGGCTCTATATTCCACGAGATCCAATTTAGAGTCCTTCCCGGCAATCCGCCGGAGGGGGAAATCATCACCGGTGGCCATCTTCATCATCCGGCGGCCACCATGGTGAGGGGGGAGTAGTCCACCCTCGGGGCTGAGGGTTTCTACCAGGAGCTATGTGTTTAACCTCTCTCGTGTGTGATATCGAGATGCCACGATCTTGATATATCATGGGCTTTGTTAACATAGATGGATCATATGATGTTTCTCCCCTCTCTACTCTTGTTGTGATGAATTGAATCTTTACCCTTTGAAGTTTTGTCATGTTGGATTGACTGTTCAGATTTGAGAACACTTGATATATGTCTTGCAATTGGTTACTCGTGCTGACAATGGGGTATCAAATTGATTCACTTGATGTATGTTATGGCACTCAACTTGCGGATTCCCGCAGTGAAAATGGAGTCCAAACACCGCGAATTTATTTACATCGCGGGAAATCAATATCAAACGGGAGTCCAAACACTGCAAATTTTTTTCCAGATTTTTTATGGTCCAGAAGACACCCAATGGGCCAGAGCTGCACCTGGGGGGTGCCTCGAGGGCGGCACAACCCACCAGAGTGCGCCAGCCCCCCTGTCGTGCCCAGGTGGGTTATGCCCACCTCGGTGGCCTCCCGTAGCCCCTCTTTACCCTATAAATTCACAAATATTATGTAAACCCTCGGAGTGATCCTAGATCAGAAGTTCCATTGCCGCAAGGCTTTGTAGTCGACGAGAACCAATCTAGAGCCCTTCCCGGCACTCCGTCGGAGGTGAAAATCGTCACCGGTGGCCATCTTCATCATCCCGGTGGTCACCATGGTGAGGGGGGAGTAGTCCATCCTCGGGGCTGAGGGTTTGTACCAGTAGCTATGTGTTTAATCTCTCTCACGTGCGATCTCGAGATGTCACAATCTTGATATATCATGGGCTTTGTTAACATAGATGGATCATATGATGTTTCTCCCCTCTCTACTCTTGTTATGATGAATTGAATCTTTACCCTTTGAAGTTTTGTCATGCCGGATTGAATTTTCAGATTTGAGAACACGTGATGTATGTATTGCGGTATGAATACTTGAGGTGACAATGAGGTATCATATTGATTCCCTGATGTATGTTGTGGCACTCAACTTGCGGACTCCCGCGGAGTCATTGGGGTAATCTATGAATAGGGATTGATGCATGTTTTTATTATCTTTTCTCCGATAGAAACTTTGGGGTCTCCTTGTAGTTGTTTATGTGGATTGAATATTATGATCATGAAGTTGTTTGATGCATATCATAGAATCAACTAATGGATATTTGTGGTGACATTGGAATATCTATGTGACATTAGAGTTGGTTGATGTGTGTCATATGGTGTTATTTCAGTACGAACTCTTGGTTAGATTGATCGGAAAGAATAAATTTGTGTTATTTTAGTACGAACTCTAGGATAGATTGATCGGAAAGAATAGCTTTGAGGTGGCTTCGTAACCTACAAACAATTTCTATCTTTTGTTCTCCGCTCATAGGAACTTAGGACTGATTCTTTATTGCACTTTGAGGGATAACCATATGATCCAACTATGTTAACATTGTTAGGAGATTGTACTAGCGAAAGTACGGACCCTAGGCCTCATTTTCAAGCATTGCGATACCATTTGTGCTCACTTTTGTTACTTGCTACCTTGCTGTCTTTTATTGTTCCTATTACAAAAATCAATATCTACTATCCATATTACACTTGTATCACCATCTCTTCGCCGAACTAGTGCGCCTATACAATTTCCCATTGTATTTGGTGTTTTGGGAACACAAGAGACTTTTTATTATTTGGTTGCAGGGTTGTTTGAGAGAGACCATCTTCATCCTACACCTCCCACGGATTGATAAACCTTAGGTCATCCACTTGAGGGAAATTTTCTACTGTCCTACAAAACTCTACGCTTAGAGACCCAACACGAGTCTACAAGAACAAGTTGTGTAGTAGACATCATATGCCAAGTTGACGCGATGGAACAAAGAAGATCGTAAGAAAGACGGGAAGTTGAGAGCACCCAATGACGAGTCGCAGTGGAGAAAAATCAAGAGAAATTGGGGGGACTTTGCAGGTGACGCAAGGAACATATGGTTTGGTTTAAGCGCGGATAGCATTAATCCTTTTGGGGAGCAGAGTAGCAATCATAGCACCTTGCGAGTGACTCTACAGATCCATAACCTTCCTTCTTGGTTATGCATGGAGTGGAAGTTCATTATGATGCCAATGCTGATCCAAGGCCCGAAGCAACCCGGCAACGACATTGATGAGTACCTATGGCAATTAGTTGAAGAACTTTTACAACCATGGAATGGAAAAGGTGTACGTGTGTGGGATGAGCTCAAATAACAGGAATTTGACCTACATGTGTTGCTGTTTGTAACCTTCAATGGTTGGACTGCTTTCAGTAACCTCTCAGGACAGACTAACAAGGGATACCACGCATGCATGCACTGTTTAGATGATTCCCAAATTATATATTAGGACAAATGCAGGAAGAATGTGTACCTGGAACATTGTCGATTTCTTCCGACCAACCATCAATGTCGAAAGAAAGGAAAGCATTTCAAAGGTGAGGTGGATCATCAAAAGAAGCCCGCCCTCCATACTAGTGATCACATATTTGATAAGGTCAAGGATTTACAAGTGATATATGGAAAGGGTCCTGGCGGACAATCTGTTGCGAATGATGACGTTGAGGGACGCGCACCCATGTGGAAGAAGAAATCTATTTTTTGGAAGCTACCCTATTGGGAAGACCTAGAGGTCTGCTTTGCAACTAACGTGGTGCATGTGACGAAGAATGTTTGCCTGAACCTGCTAGGCTTCTTGGGCGTGTATGGGAAGTCAAAAGATACACCGGAGGCATGGTAGGACGAGCAACGTTTGCACGAAAAAGACAGCATGCATCCAAAGTAGTATGAAGGTCCTGCCAACTATGCTCTTACCAAAGAAGAGAAGGAAATCTTCTTTGAAGGCCTACTCAGTATGAATGTCCAGTCTTGCTTCTCGTCCAATACAAAGGGAATAATAAATATGGCAGAGAAAAAGTTCCAGAACCTAAAGTCTCATGACTACCACGTGATTATGACGCGACAGCTTCCGGTTGCATTGAGGGGGCTTCTATCGAAACACTTTCGATTAGCAATTGTGAAGCTATGTGCATTCGTCAATGCAATCTCTCAGAAGGTAATCGATCCAGAAATCCTACCAAGGTTAAGGAATTATTTGGTGCAATGTCTTGTTATTTTTGAGATGGTGTTCCCACCATCCTTCTTCAATATCATGACACACATGATAGTTCATCTAGTCAATGAGATTGCCATTCTGGGGCCTATATTTCTACACAATATGTTCCCCTTTGAGAGGTTCATGGGAGTATTAAGAACTATGTTTGTAATTTTTCTAGGCCAGAAGGAAGCATCTCCACGGGCCATCAAACAGAGGCGGTCATTGTCTTTTCTGTTGACTTCATTCCCGACCTTAAGCCGACTGGTCTCTCTCAATCGCGATATCAGGGGAGACTGACTGGAAAAGGCTTGCTAGGAGCAGACTCAATAATAGGTAGGGACGGGCATTCTTGGTCTCAAGCACACTACACAGTTCTACAGAATTCAACCTTGGTGACCCCGTATGTCGACGAACACAAGAATATTCTGCGCTCCAAACACCCGGAGCAGTGTGACGACTGGGTTACATGTAAACACATCATGACTTTTGGCAGTTGGTTGCAAACACATGTCATGGGTGACAACATTGTTAAAGATGAGTTGTACTCGTTGGCCAGGGGACCATCTTCGACTGTATTGACTTACAAAGGGTACGAGATAACCGGGAATACATTTTACACGATCGCCCGAGATCAAAAGAGCGCTATCCAAAAGAGTGGTTTCCACTTTGATGCAGCAACCAAGAGGGGAAATGAAATAAATTATGGTTATATAGTGGACATATGGGAACTTGGCTATGGACATGGTTTTAAGGTCCCTTTATTTTGGTGCAAATGGGTCAATCTCTCAGGAGGCGAGGTACAGGTAGACCCACAGTACGGAATGAAAATAGTGGATCTCAACAATCTTGGGTACACAAAGAAACCATTCGTCCTAGCCATTGATGTGCCACATGTTTTCTATGAGAAGGACATGTCTACCAAATCGAGAAAAAGAAAAGATAAGGAAGCGAATACGTCATACAATGAGGCCAAGCGCCACATAGTTTTTTCATGGAAAAGAGATATCCTGGGAGTGGAGGGTAAGACATACATGTCTGAAGATTATGAAAAGTTTCGTGAAATTCCTCCCTTCAAAGTCAAGACTAACCCAAGCACCCTGTTAAACGATGAAGATTATCTATGGTTACAGCGCAATAAGCAAGGGATACACGCGAAGAAAAAGTGAAGACTTTCTCTCCACAACTATTCTGATGATGCGTTTGATCTAGAATATCATTATAGTTATATATGAAGAAATGAAATGCCTTTGTAACATATGAGTTTTCGTCCGAAACCCTGATACTTTGAAAGAGGTTATTGTCCATTTTGTACACGACGTGCATCCTGTTTTTGTCGTAACCCTCTCAACTTTTTAGCACATGCTATGTGGGTGAAATGATGATACCATGCCAACTTTCAACCTTTTTAGAGTTCATTTGTACTACCTCCGTCTGGGTTTGTTGGGCCCTTAAGCCATCGATGATTGTTCCAATTTATAAGGCCGCAGCACTAACTCTTTGCTTTTTCCCAAGAATCGCTCCCTTTCTTTTGCGTTGCTGCATTGAAGCCGGCGTATGGACCTGGCTGATTGGCCATGCATGCAGGATGCATGCGCCCACCGGTCGCTGCATGCGCCTGGTTGGTTAGTACGCCTATTTAATAGGGTGGTTACGAGGTAAATTAAGGAGATTTATTTTCTAAATCTCTACCTTTGCGCACCTCCTTGGTCTTTGCAATTTGGCTCATGGGCCTAATAAACCAGGACCGAGGGAGTAGTGCTTTTCAATTACTTGGTCATTTAGCTAAAAAATAGTAAATGCAGGAAAATACCAAATGAATTCAGAAAGGGTTGAAAATTGATGATGTGGCTTCGAATGGTGCATGTTGAACACACAAAAAGTCTGGAGTTAAAATAAGTTCAAAAAATGAAATCCCTTTGTAACAGATGAGTTTTCGTTTGAAACCCTGATAATTCGAAATAGATTGTCCATTTCGTACACAAAGTGCATCCATTTTTGGCGTAACCCTCTCAACTTTTTACCAAATTCTATGTGGGTGAAATGATGATACCATGCCAACTTTCAACCATTTCAGAGTTCATTTATAGTGCTTTTTCAATTTCAGGGTCATTTAGCTCAAAAAAAAAGTAAACACATGAAAAATACCAAGTAATTCAGAAAGGGTTGAAAATTGATGATGTGGCTTTGAATGGTACATTTTGAACACACAAAAAGGATGGAATTAAATAAGTTCAAAAAAATTAAATCCCTTTGTAACAAATGAGTTTTCATCCGAAACCCTGATACTTTGAAAGAGATTGTCCATTTTGTACCCAAAGTGCATCCAGCTTTTGCTGTAACTCTCTCAACTTTTTATGACATGCTATGTGGGTGAATTGATGATACCATGCCTAGTTTCAACATGTTCAGATTTCATTTGTAGTGCTTTTCAATTTCAGGGTCATTTAGCTCAAAGAATGAACTAATATCAAAAGGAATGAACTAAAAATAATCAAAATAATATTAACTACAATTATCGAATTATTAATTTGTAAAAAATAATGAACTAAAAAGAATCAAAAAAATATTAACTAAAATTATTAAAGTATTTATTTGTTAAAAAGAATGAACTAAAAATAATCAACTAAAATGTTAAGTAAAAACAAAGAAATAAAAAGAATCAAGTAAAATTATCAAAGTATTTTTTTAAATGAATGAACTAAAAAGAGTCAACAAAAACATTAACTAAAAAGAAAGAACTAAAATATTAAGTAAAATTATCTAATTATTTATTTGTTAAAAAGAATGAACTAAAAATAATGAAATAAAAAGAATCAACTAGTATATTAATTAAAATTATCAAAGTATTTATTTGTTAAAAAGAATGAACTAAAATGACAGAAAAAAATTGCCCGCCTACTGGGGCAACACATCCTGCATACGACTAGAAACCCATCCTTAGTGGGCCAGGATGCAGGCCCGCGGGCCCAATAGGGTGTCAGATAGGCAAGTACTGCCTGCATTAGAGAGGAGATCGAGAGGGCAGCGGCAGCGGCACTTATAAACCACCCAGAGCCCCTCTCAACAAGTGAGGTGGGACTAAACTTTTGGCCGTGGCAGAACTCACTGTCGGTGTATTTGGATAGACACCTTTGGGATCACAAGAACCCCTACTACGGTTGCAGGGCACGGGGTTGGGAGAAGAGCGGATCTAATGATCGGGACACGGTTCCTTTACCCAGGTTCGAGCCGCAATGATGCGTAAAACCCTACTCCTGCTTTGGTGGATTATATGTTGGTGTTCTTCAGGTAACGAGGAGCTCCAAGAGTGTCGTGAGGGGTTCCAAAAAGCCGAATCCCCCTCCTGGTCGCCTCGGGCCTCCTTTTATAGGGAAAAGGGGTTGCCACAGTGGCACACATTAGGTGGAAAGGGTACAGTGACGCGAGGTTATCCCTCGCATTACAGGACAAAGGTGCATTTAATGCGCCCTCCTTAGGTGTCCTTGCTTTATCGGGGACGAGGGGAGACACCCGTCTTGTCTGTCGCCGCTCCTCCTCGTGTCCACACGCGCCCTGGCCAGCGGTGCCTGAGGTGCCATGTAGGCAGACAGGCAGCTGAGGTGGCGCAACGGCGGGTCTCCATGAAGATTTGTGGGTTGCCACATAGGAGCCTGTCCAGCTTTGTCGGGTCGGCAGCATGCGTGGGTCAGTGGAAACCCAGTTGGTGCGGGTCTGATGGTGGCCCTGCGGGTGTCCTCGGCAAGGGCCTTGCCGGGGCCCCGGCAAGGGTCTTGCCGCGGCGCCTGCCGCCATCCCCTGCCTTGTGGACCTCCCTGGCTGGAATCCCGCCAATGGTCGTCGTCCTCTTATCTTGCATCTGATCTGGAAGGTCTTCACAAAGATCTGCATGCCACCATGGGGATATCTCCCGAATCCTCGCCCCATGGGGGTGGTGGACTCAAGGGTGATTCGCCCCGTAGGTGCGGGGCGAGCTGCCGCGGCAAGGGTCTTGCCGGGGCTGCCAGAACCAGCCCCGGCAAGGATCCTGCCGGGGGAAGCCTCTTCATCCCTTTGCTCTTTGTGGCCTTGTTCTTGGCGCCGCTCCAGTCTCCATCAAGCTTCAGTCTTGCCCCGGCTTGCCTCCCTCGCCGTGCTTGGTGTGATGGCACCGTGGCTCAGGCTGCCCGTGCACAGTCATAGGGGTACAAAAAGTGTACCCCTCTTTTTGTACACCGGCAGGAGCCCCCGGGCCTGGGCCACACATAAGCGCGACACGTTGTTGGGCCAGGCTCAGAACGGTGGGCGGGCAGGTGGGTTGGTTCTCATCGTGGTAAAATTTCCGCGCGCTACGCCTCCCACGGCCCGCGCGCGCGGCGTGGGGTGGAGGGGCGTGCGTGACGTGGGCGGCATGCGTGGGGCGGTTTCCGCACGCATGCGTCATGTCGCAGTAAATGCGAAAGGAGGCGGCTCGCGCCTTCCCCATAAAAAGGAATAACCGCGAGCGCGCTGCTCACTTCCTCCACTTTCCTCGCGCCCCTTCCAATCTTAGAGCCGCTGCTCCTTTGCTTCCTTCCTTCCGAAGCTTTCGCCGTCGCCCGCCGCCGTTGCTTCGCCATCCCCTCCCTCAGCCTTCCCATTCAGCCGTCATGGCATCCAAACTCGCCAAGGGCAAAGGGGCGGCCAAGGGTGCCGGGCCTTCGGCCCCGCAGGAGGGCGTATTCACGGGGGATCGGATGAAGGCCGCCGTCTTCATTCCGTCGTCGGTCGACGTCTTCGAGCTCCGGGCCGTCTTCAAACCCCTTTGGGGGGCGGAGACGGTGGTCGGGCGAAGGGCTTGGGCCATCCGACGATGCGCGTCGTTCCGGCCGCCTGCGTTCCGCCCAGCTCAAATCAGTATCCCTTCTTCGTTGATTATTTCTTCTGCGGGTTGTGTCCTCCCTTCTCCGATTTTTTCTGCGACATCATGCACACTTTTGGCTTCCGTCTTTTGGATTTCACCCCAAATGCGGTGGCGTGCATGGCCTTCTTCGCGCACTTCTGCGAGGGCTTTGTCAGAGTGCAACCCAACACGGCGCTCTTCCGCCACTACTTCATCCCTCGGACCCAGCCGGGAGGCTCGGTCTCCGGAGGCATCGCCTGGATTCCGAGACTCAAGGTCGTTTACCCGGAGGGCGCCGTGAAGGAGAGGTGGGACGAATGGCGCGGCCGGTGGTGCTAGATCGAGGAGGACGAGCCGCCAACGTTCTGCAAGGTCCGCCGGGTGCCGCCGGTCCGCGGCAGCGACTGGAGCAACGTCGACGCCGCTGACGGGAAGCTCGCCGTTGCCGTCACCAGGATCACCCGGCTTGTCCAAGCCGGACTCACCCTCGAGATGATCGGGGCGGATATCATCCACCGTCGGATCGCTCCGCTGCACCAAAAGGGGAGGGCGGCCTGGCTCTTCAGGAACCCGGCCGACGTCATGCGGCTCCGCACTGGCCTCAAGCACAACTTTACAGTGATGGGACATGCCCATTTCTGTCAGCGGCTCTTCCAGATGGATGTGAGTCACGACGGTGAGGTCGAGGGGACCAGCAAGGCTGCGAAGGCCGCCGCCAAGGCCGGCAAGGCCGTCAAGGGGCAGCTCTTCAAGCTGCCAGCTGGAGTGGTCCCGTTGTGCAACGATTCGCGCCAGTCCAAAATCGTCGCCATGATGCCGGAATGTAGCGCGCACGGCCCCGTCCCGAGCTGCCGGAGCAGGAGGACGAGGTTGTGTAGCAGTTCATTTATTCCCTGGTCGAGGTGTGCATCAATCCCGACGCCGAGCGGTGGCTCGTCAGGGACACCACCCCGGAGGAGCTGGACTACATCGCCGCCAGGGCGAAGGTGGCGCAGCTCATCAAGGAGGCATGCAGCGCCGGAGGTATGGAGGACCAGGTCGCCGCGGCTGCGGAGGAGGAGGAGTTCGCCCAGTGGGCAGCGGCTGCCGGAGATGCTAGCAGCGCCAGCACCGGGGCCCCATTGGTTGAGGATGCGGCTGACGAGTCGTCATCGTCGGAGGATGTGGCGGCTGGCTCGGCGCCAATTAGGGGAAGAGGGTGAGTCTTGCGGTGGGCCTGCTCCGGCGAGCCGGTCCGGCCCGGCAAGGGTGCGCAGCCTCAGTTGGCCCTAGAGGAGTCCGGGCGCCTCACGAGGGCCACGGAGGCGAAGAAGTCGACGAAGGTCGCCGAGAAGAAGAAAGCGGCACCTCCCTGTCCGTCGAGGCGTGCACGAACTCCGCTCCCTCCTTCGCCTTCCCCAGCAGACGTTGATTCGGAGGACGACGCGGAGCTCCCCTTCGAACTCGGGCCCCTCAGCCTGAAGAGGATGAGGAAGACAGTAGAGGAGGAGGAGATGGATGACGAGTAAGTATTCTTCATCGTCACCCCCATCTCTCTTGATCATGCCACTCATCTTCACTTGTCCTTGCTTCTTTAGGGACTCAGAGACGTTGGCCCAGAGGGTAAAGAGGGCCAAGGCTTCAGCGAGCAGCCAGCCCCCGGCCGGGGCTACAGAGACACCACTGGTGGTGTTGAGCAGCTCTGACGGCAGCCCCCGGCACAGCCCCCAGCGTAAGTCCGCCAACCTTTTCTCGCTCGACCTTTCCGGTTCTGTAGGACGGGAGCAGCAGCAGGAGGAGCCGCGGGGGGCCACTCCCAACACACCACCCCCATCGACCACACCGCCACGAGGGGCGTCCCCGACAAGGGCACCAAGCCTGGAGCCCACACGCATGGAGGAGGAGGACGACTTGGGTGTTGGCGGCCCGCGCCCGGCGTCCAACGCCGGCGGGGAGGAAACTTCCGCTTCACAGCCCGGCGCTGGTGAGTTGCCCGCCTATCGCCTTTGCTTTTCCCTTGTGTTTTTTCTTGACTTCATTACCCCCGTCACGGCCCAGGCCCTCCTCCAACGGATGTGGAGGACGTGGACGCCGTCATCGAGGTGGTTGCTGAGGAGGACGCGGCGGAGGCCGACGAGATTGCCGCCGGAGAGGCCGCCAAGGACGCCGCCGGGGCCGCCGTGGACGAGACTACCGAGGATGCCGCCAAGGGTGCCGCCGAGGGCGCCGGCGGTGGGCCTGATGGGGAGGCCGGCAAGGCCACAGCTGAGGAGGAGGCGAATGATGACCAGCCCTCTTCCAACGCGACCACGGGCCCCGGCAAGTATCTGAGGGTGAGCGACAACCTCTTCGTCCACCTTTCTGGGGCGTCAAGCTCCCGGGCGCCCGCCGGGGAGGAAGTCTTCGAGGGCGAGGTGTTCGCTGCCGCCGGGCTCGAGGTTGTGGAAGAACCGAGCGCCGGCGGAGACGGCTCCCCAGAGGAGCAGCTCTTCCGGGTCATGGGGGCCAAATTCCGGAAGCTCCAGGCGCTCTACCGCGCCCGTTTGGACAAGGTTAAGTCCAAAATGGCAGCGGTGGACGAGGCGGAGGCGGACTTCCAGGCGCGCGTCGCCGAGGCGCAAGCCTGGTTCCACCAGTCCCGCGAGGAGCAGAGGGCCTCCCAGGAAGATCTGGCTCAGCGCAACGTGGAGCTCATCATGAAGATGGCCGCCATCGAGAAGGCCCAGGAAGAGGCGGCGAATTCGGCTGCCGCGGCGGAGGCCGCCCGGAACCAGCATCAAGCCGCCCTCGATTCCCAGGACGAAGACCTCTCTGCGCGTGAGGCGAAGCTTGCCGCGACACTCCGCGACAGGGATGAGGAGCTTGAGGCTCTTGTCGAGCGGCGGACTCACGAGCTGGGCCAGAGGCACAAGGAGGCGCTCGATGCCCAGGCTCTGGCTCACGCCGGCAAGATACAAGAGCTAGAAGTGGAACGGGACGGGCTGAAGGAGCAGGCCCTCAAGCTGTTTGACGAGAAGACCAGACTCAATTGCACCTTGACAGAGGCGCAGGGAGTGGTCCTCAGCAAGACTGGGGAGCTCTCTGAGGCGCAAGGCTCCATCAGAGATCTCAGGCTGAGGCTAGAGAATCTCGAGAAGACGTTGGCGGAGAGCTCTGCTCGGGAGGGGGCCTTGGCCAAGAGCCTGGAGGAGGAGAAGCAGCTGCGGGCAGACGAGGGCGCCTCCCACCGAAAATACGTGGTGGAGGAGAACAGGTGGATCAGCCGGCTGGAGGACATCGCCGGCAGGGTTACCTCATAGTTGGCCCTCATGGGGGTGCCCAACGTGAGCTATGCCCCTGAATGGAGCGGGTCCATCAACGCCAAGCTCACCCTGTTCTTCGAGGGCGTCCTCAGCGCCTTGACTGATCTTCACTCCAACAGAACGGCCACGCTTGCCGGGGAGGCCCGGCGGCTCTGCCGGGGAGTCATGACCAAGGTCCTCACCAAGATGGCGTTCTCGAACCCCTCCCTCGACTTCGAAGCCGCGATGGACAGCTTGCCGGAGGATGCCAACCTCACGGCGCTCAAGGAGCGCATCAAGCCTGTCATCAGCCGCATCGACGAAATCAAGAGGGTGGAGGGCCTGCGCCGGGATTAGATATCCCGTTCTTCTTTGCCGCTGCGAGTTCATGCCCAAGACAAATTTTATCTTTAGTTAGAACCGCAGCGATGGCATGATGTAATATAACTTTGAAATATCTTCAGAACCATGCATGTTATTTTCCTATTTGCTGCCTACCTGTGTTTCCACCCTACGTTAACTGGGTAGGCTTGCCGGCGCGAAATACCCAAGCGGCGTCTTGGGGACGGGTCCCCATTGGCTTGCCGGGTGAGCGTGCTACCGGGTTTGTCACCTTGTCGCTCTTGACGCATCTGCTCGAACTGTCGAGTTTGACTCGAGTCAGAGTCGAGAACTTTGCCAATTGCGGAAGGGTCTGCCACCTTGCCGCTCCCAACGCAGCCGCTCGAACTGTCGAGTTTGACTCGAGTCAGAGTCGAGAGCTTTGCCAATTGCGGAAGGGTCTGCCACCTTGCCGCTCCCAACGCAGCTGCTCTAACTTTCGAGTTTTACTCGAGTCAAAGTCGAGAGCTTTGTCAATCGCGGAAGGCTACCCTACCGTTTCAACGCAGCCGTTTGAACTGTTGAGTTGACTCGAAACAGAACAAGGCGTTGCCGATCAGGAAGGGCCCCATCCGCGTGCAGGTTTCTTTTTGCACAAGGAATGACAGCTCCAAGGATAATAACTTTAAATGATAGGATGGAAATATCCAAAGTTCAATGTAACTTAGCTTTTATTTGCAGCCGCTCGAAAGCAAGTCTTCTGGCTTCCTCAAAGAGCCACGGAGACGAGAGAGCGTCGGGCCGATCACCAGAGCCGATTCTCACAACTGCGCCCCCTACCTGGCGCGCCAAAGATGTCGATGTATTTGGATCGACACCTATGGGATCACAAGAATCCCAACTACGGTTGCGGGGCGCGGGGTTGGGAGAAGAGCGGATCTAACGATCGGGACACGGTTCCTTTACCCAGGTTCGGGCCGCAAAGATGGGTAAAACCCTACTACTGCTTTGGTGGATTATATGTTGGTGTTCTTCAGGTAACGAGGAGCTCCAAGAGAGTCGTGAGGGGTTCCGAAAAGCCGAATCCCCCTCCTGGTCGCCTCGGGCCTCCTTTTATAGGGAAAAGGGGTTGCCACAGTGGCACACAGGAGGTTGATAGGGTACAGTGACGCGAGGTTATCACTCGCATTACAGGACAAGGTGCATTTAATGCGCCCTGCTTAGGTGTCCTTGCTTTATCGGGGACGAGGGGAGATGCCCGTCTTGTCCGTCGCCGCTCCTCCTCGTGTCGACACGCGCCCTGGCTAGCGGTGCCTAAGGTGCCATGTAGGTAGACAAGCAGCTGAGGTGGCACAACGGCAGGTCTGCATGAAGATCTGTGGGTTGCCACACAGGAGCCTGTCCAGCTGGTCGGGTCGGCAGCATGCGTGGGTCAGTGGAAACCCAGTTGATGCGGGTCTGATGGTGGCCCTGCAGGTGTCCTCCGCAAGGGTCTTGTCGGGGCCCCGGCAAGAGTCTTGCCGCGGCGCCTGCCGCCATCCCCGGCAATGTGCTTGCTGGGGGCCTTGTGGACCTCCCTGGCTAGAATCCCGCCAAGGGTCATCGTCCTCTCATCTTGCATCTGATCTGGAAGGTCTTCACAAATATCTGCATGCCACCACGGGGATATCTCCCGAATCCTCGCCCCATGGGGGTGGTGGACTCAAGGGTGATTCGCCCCATAGGCACGGGGCGAGCTGCCGCGGCAAGGGTCTTGCCGGGACTGCCAGAGCTAGCCCCGGCAAGGATCCTGCCGAGGGAAGCCTCTTCATCCTTTTGCTCTTCATGGCCTTGTTCTTGGCGTCGCTCCAATCTCCATCAAGCTTCAGTCTTGCCCCGGCTTGCCTCCCTCGCCGTGCTTGGTGTGATGGCACCGTGGCTCAGACTGCCCGTGCACAGTCATAGGGGTACAAAAAGTGTACCCCCTCTGTTTGTACACCGACACCCACCCTTCGTCCCGGTTGGTGGCGCCAATCAGGACCAATCCCCACCTTTCATCCTCGTTGGGGGCACCAACCGGGACCAATGCCCCGCCTTTCTTCCAGGTTGGTGGCACCAACCGGGACTAAAGGTCTCTCCTTCCCGCCCTTTGGGCTGCTGTAAATAGACCTTTAGTCCTGATTGGTGGCACAAACTAGGACGAAAGGTGGGCATTGGTCCCGGGTGGTTCCACGAACCGGGACCAATGCTTTGTGTATATAAGAAAACAGTTAGCAGTTTTCCATTCACTTCCTTCGATCTCTCCTCTCCCTCGACGGCGCCACGACCACCTCGATGCCGCCCGGCTGTCGGACCGCGCCCTCGCCCTCGCCCATGCCCTACAGTCCCCAATCCCGCTGACCGTCGTCGGCCTCCTCCCCATCGCCGCGTGCACCCCCCGAGCTCGTTCCTCATCGTCACCAGCCTCTAGCTCATCGCCGGCCTCCTCCTCGTCGCCGCGTGCAGCCCCGAGCCCGTTCCTTGTCGTCGTAGGCCTACAGTTCCATCGCCTCCCCCTCCATCCCTTGCCCCGTGCGCGCCCAAGCCCGTACCTCATCGTCGTTGGCCGCCATCTCCTTCGCCGTGCCCCCAGTGAGCTCTCCCCCTTTCCCATCGCCGCTCTAGCTGCTACTGCTCTGGCCATGGTCGCCCCTGCTGCCAATGCTCCATGATCCGGCAGATGTTGCCACTGCCACTGCTCCATGGCCGCCGCTGCTTCCTCTGATTTTTCAGTTGCATATAATGACATGAGATGAGATGAGATGAATAGATGCTAGATGAATTTTAGTTGCATAATGAGATGAGATGATATGTATGTTCTGTCTTTTTTAGATGAGATGAGAGGAGATGAGATGAGATGTATGAGATGTTATGTGGAAATCTGCTCTGTTTCTTTAGATGAGTATATAGATGGATGAAATGTAATAACTCAATGTGATAGATAGATGTTTTGTGGAGATGAGATGGACGAGATTTTTTTAGATAGAGAAACAAATGTTAAATTTTGCATATGCATGATGAGTTAAATTTTGAAATGAATATGTGAAGCTCCCAATTTTTGGAAATGAAAATGTGAAGGTAGTATTTTTTTAAATGAAAATGTGAACCAAGTCTTTTTTGAAATGGATATGTGAAGGTAGTATTTTTGTTAAATGAAAATGTGAAGCAACTCTTTTTTTGAAATCAAAATGTGATGGTAGTATTTTTGGTAAATTAAAATGTGAAGCAAGTCGATTTGAAATGAAAATGTGAAGGTAGTATTTTTGTTAAATGAAAATGTGAAGCAAGTATTTTTTTGAAATGAAAATGTGATGGTAGTATTTTTAGTAAATGAAAATGTAAAGCAAGTCTTTTTTTTGAAATGAAAATGTGAAACTAACTCTATCTGGAAAATGATGGGGGAGGAGTCCGCAAGTATGTCCGCTAACTTT
>LR738710.1:52548034-52572710 GCA_902687465.1 Secale cereale | reverse complement strand
CCCCTAACTCTCTCGGGAAAATGAGGGGGGAGGAGTCCGCAAGTATGTCCCATAACTCTCTTAGAAAAATGAGGGGGGAGGAGTCTGCAAGTATCACCGAACTCTCTCAAGAAAATGAGGGGGCGGAGTCCACAAGTATGTCCCCTAACTCTCTCGAGAAAATGAGGGGGGAGTAGTCATCGATGATCGTCTGAAACTAACTGTTATAAAACTTGTCAACTTTGCATGATGTTTGCCACTAATTTATTGTTCATATGCATGCGATTCCTTGTTGTGATATTAATTAAGTCCATGTTTGCCACTAATCTATCTCTCATGTTAGAATGTTTGCCACTAATCTATATCTCATGATAGAATGGAAAGAGACATAGAAAGAGAACAATTGTTGGGGGACATAATACTCGCCGGAGCTGATCCCTTGACGTTTCTCAACGACACCAATTGTCACGAAGGAGAGGATGACGGCTCCGGTGATCCAACAATGGAGGATGAAGGAGATCATGATGGACCAAACGACGAAGGAAGGAGATCATGATGACGGCTCTGGTGACCGAACGGAGGAGGGAGCCTTAACTATTGAATACTTCGGCGAGGTATATATATAAATATATATATATATATATATATATATGCATATGTATATATATATATATATATATATATATATATATATATATATATATATTAAGCATGTGCTGACTTGATGCATTAATTGTTTTAGTCTGTACATATATTAACGCGTTTTTCTTCTTTTAGCCCTCCGGATCGATCCAAACTTCCGTAAGGGGACGAGACCCGAAGAAAAGGTTGCACGAGGATGGAAGGTTCACGATCACAGAATCGCGAAAGATGGCCAACCAATTGTTCCCAAGCGGACCAAGGACGGATTTGTAAAACAGTGTGGAGTTGTTGGTACGGACAGCGTCCCAATCAGCATCCAGCAATGGAATAAGTATAGTAAGGACCCTGGAGTTTCTTATTTCCAGGATAGACAGAAGAACAATCTTTGGACCTCGGCGATGACAAATTTCAGCCTACCACCAGAGAAGTATCCTACGAACCCAGTTATACAGCCAAAGATCAAGGTGTTTGCTCTCAAAAGAAGATGGCAGAACTATTGAGGAACTGGAAGAAAGAGTTGAACACAAAGTTTGTCAACAAAGATGAGACTACATAATTCATCGGTCGATATGAGAAGATAAGAGATATGGCCAGCATTTGTGGCCTACAATAATTCAGAGAAGGGTAAGAAAATTTCACTGCCAAACAAACAAAGTGCTGCTTAGAAGAAGTATCACCATCACACGGGGTCAGGTGGCTACTACAAAGCCCGACCGTTGTGTGACAAAGCTGAGCAAGACCTGCTTGCTAAAGGTGTCCAACCAGCAACATTGCACTAGCCAGATCGTTCAAGGACTTGGTTCTTCGGGGTTGGGGGAACTTTGGACCCAGAAACAGGGGAGTGCGTTCGGACGGACGAGCAACTTGCAATACCCATGAAGAAGCTTCAGGCAGCAATCATGGCAGCGCAAGAAGGGGCGTTCATTCCCGACAGAGAGAAGGACGAGTTGACAGAGGCCCTCGGGAATCCTGAACACCCTGGACGAACACGAGGCACACCAGGCTCCATTACGTGGGTGCTTGGGTTTCCCAACAATGATGGTTATAGAAATCGAGAGAGATAGAGGAAAGAGGACACAACCGAAATGCAGATAATCAGTGCAAGATTAGCAAAACTAGAGGAACTGGAGAGGCATCGAGCTATCAGCCAACCATCTCAGCAACATGAAGATCCTTGCTTCAACGCTGCCCCAGAAGCTACCCCCACCATCTCAGCGAAGAAGCAGCATACCTCCCATGGAGCTCGTTCAGCCTACTGATTTCACGGCTCATCGCTACCTCGTGGATAGTATCAGGGAGGCTGAACATTGTGCTCTAATGACGAAATGCCAGAACCTGACCTTAAAGGTAGCGGTCGGCTCTATTGTACCTCCTCAAGCTGATTATGCTATTGTGATGGTGGAGAAAATAATGTAGGGATTTGAGGAGCTGGAGCTTGACTACCATACATGTGAAGGGGATGGGTATTTGGAAAATGCTTTTAGGACTACTTGTCTATGGAGAAAGGAGTACATAAAGCTTCAAAACTGGATGCCTAAGCAGACTTAGCCTCCTCTAACGCGTCAGGGCACTCCGCCTCCTCTTCCTTCTCCTCCTCCTGCGAGTCAGGGCGTCCTCCTCCTCCGGCGATCCAGGGCGGCACTACTCCTTCGTCTCCTCAAGTGCGTCGGTGCACTCCGCCTCCTCTGGCGCGTCAGCGGGCTCCGCCAACTCAGCAATAGTGGAATAGAGACATCGCCGCTCCAGCGGCTAGTAGTAAAAGAGGCGGGAAGAAATTCAAATCTGGTCCAAGCCTCAAGCCTCTTCCAAAGTTACCATATGAGAGGACTGACAAGGAAACTGATGATAGCGTGCGGGCCAAAGTGAATGCCCATTGGGAAAAGAAACCTCCACCTCTGAAGGAACATTAGATCCGGTGAAAGTAAAACGCACTATGGATGCCCTCAAGCGACCGCCACCACCTCCTCCGCCACCCAAGTATGACCGATGTATTGAAAAATCATATGAGGAAGCACGACGGTCGAGAAGTACTAGCCGTACTGTAAGAGAAGCAAAACGAAGAAGTGGGAAAAAAATCCCCAACTTGGCGAGCATGAGAATTAATCGTGCCCCCTGATGTCTAATACACAACTTGTTCTATTAGACTCGTGTTGGGCCTCCAAGCGTAGAGTTTTGTAGGACAGTAGCAAATTTCCCTCAAGTGGATTACCTAAGGTTTATCAATCTATGGGAGGAGTAGGATGGAGATGGTCTCTCCCAAACAACCTTGCAACCAAATAATAATAAGACTCTTGTGTCCCCAACACACCAAATACAATGGGAAATTCTAAAGGTGCACTAGTTCGGCGAAGAGATGGTGATACAAGTGTAATATGGATAGTAGATATTTATTTTTGTAATAGGAACAATAAAAAACAGCAAGGTAGCAAGTAACAAAAGTGAGCACAAACAGTATTGCAATGCTTGAATATGAGGCCTAGAGTCCGTACTTTCGCTAGTGCAATCTCTCAACAATGTTACATAGTTGGATCGTATGATTATCTCTGAAAGTGCAATAATGAATCACTCCCGAATTCCTATTAGTGAAGAACAAAAGATAGAAATTTGTTTGTAGGGTATGAAACCAGCTCAAAGCTATTCTTTCCGATCAATCTATCCTAGAGTTCGTACTAAAATAACACAAAACTATTCTTTCCGATCAATCTAACCAAGAGTTCGTACTAAACTAACATCATATGACACACATCAACCAACTCTAATGTCACCTAGATATTCCAATGTCACCACAAATATCCATGAGTTGATTCTATGATATGCATCAAACAACTTCATGATCATAATATTGATTCCACACAAAGAACTACAAGAAGACCCCAAAGTTTATATGTGAGAAAAGATAATAAAAACATTCACCAACCCCTATGCATAGATTACCCCAATGTCATCGCGGGAATCTGCATGTTGAGTGCCATAACATACATCAAGTGAATAAATATGATGCCCAATTGTCACCTAAAGTATTCATACCGCAATACATAGATCATGTGTTCTGAAATCTGAACATTCAATCCGACATCACAAAACTTCAAAGGGTAAAGATTCAATTCGTCACAACAAGAATAGAGAGGGGAGAAATATCATATGATCCATCTATGTTTACAAAGCCCATGATATATCAAGATCGTGACATCTCGAGATCGCGCGCGAGAGAGATTAAAAACATATCTACTAGTAAAAACCCTCAGCCCCGAGGGAGGACTAGTCCATCCTCACCCTGGTGGCCGCCGGGATGATGAAGATGGCCACCGGTGACGATTTACCCCTCCGGCGGAGTGCTGGAAAGGGCTCTATATTGGATCTCGTGGACTACAGAGCCTTGCAGCGGTAGAACTTCTAATATAGGTTCACCCCGAAGGGTTTCAGAATATTTGTGAATTTATAGGGTAAAGAGGGGATGCGGTTGGTCACCGAGGTGGGGACAACCCATCTGGGCGCGCCAGGGGGCTTGGCACGCCCTAGTGGGTTGTGCCCCCTCAGGCACCCTCAGGTGCAGCTCTGGCCCATTGGGTGTCTTCAGGCCAATAAAAAAATTCCAAAAAGTTTCGCGGTGTTTGGACTCCGTTTGATATTGATTTCCTGCGATGTAAAAAACATGAAGAAAACAACAACAAGCACTTGGCACTATGTCAATAGGTTAGTACCAAAAAATGAAATAAAATGACTATAAAATGATTGTGAAACATCCAAGAATAATAATACAACAGCATGGAACAATAAAAAATTATAGATATGTTGGAGACGTATCGGTATCCCCAAGCTTAATTCATGCTCGTCCTCGAGTAGATAAATGGTAAAAACAGAATTTTTTATGTGGAATGATGCCTAACATGTCATATCATATTCTTTTCTTTATAGCATGGACATTTGGACTTTTATATGGTTCAAAGCAAAAAGTCTAGTTTTGACATGAGATTTAAATACTCAAGCATATCAACAAGCAACCATGTCTTTCAAAATATCAATGCTAAAATAAATTATCACTGGCCCATCATGCTTAACCATTGATCCATTCATGAAACACTTTCGCACATTAGTTACATTCAATGCTCAAGTACGATCATAGTGTTTGCTAGTTGGTGCTTTATAAGAGAAGATGGAGAATCAAATCCAAAATAAAAGTTGCATAAAGTAAAAGAAAGGCCCTTCGCAGAGGGAAGTAGGGATTTGCAGAGGTGCCAGAGCTCAAAAGCTTTAACTTGAGAGAATAAAATTATTTTGGGTGGCATACTGTTCCCACCAACGAAAGCGACTTAGAGTTCCCAACACTTTCCATGCTAGATATATCATAGGCGGTTCCCAAACATAAAATAAAGTTTATTCCTTTTTCCGCCAAACTTTCACAGGACATGGCTAGCCGAATCCGCAGTTGCTTTCCATACCAACACTTTCCAAGGAATTTATTATTTGACAACATAATGTAAATTCATTTTTCATTTCAGGACTGGGCATCCCTAATATCTTTGTCTTACTCTCGTGCAATCACAAGTGAATAAACACTCATTGTGAGAATAACACATCTAGCATGGAAAAAATTGGCCACCCCTCTCCGCCTCGCGAGCGGTACGGGCACATAAGAGAGAAATTTATTTTGAAAATTAGAGATGGCACATACAAATTTGCTTAGAACAGCAAGGGAATACCGCATATAGGCAGGTATGCTAGACTCATGTGGCCAAACTGGTTTAAAGGATTTTGGATTCACAAGTAGTGATCATACCTAGTGCAAAAAGAAGGCTCGCAAAAGATTGGGAAGCGACCAACCATGAAACAACTAATCTCATAAGCAAGCATTAAGCATAATTAACACCGAATAATGCACCACAAGTAGGATGTAGTTTCATTGCATGACTATTGACTTTCGTCCTCGCATTGGGAATCACAAACCTTAACACCAATATTCTTACTAAAGCATAATTACTCATTAACATGACTCACATATCACATCATCATATCTCAAAACTATTACAAGGAATCAAGTTTATTTTGTCCAATGATCTTCATGAAAGTTTTTATTATATCCTTCTTGGATATCTATTACTTTGGGAATAATTTTATGTATTGCTTCTGATAAGCTCAACAAAATATAAGTGAAGAATATGAGCATCATATTTCTTTCTCTCAAATTAATTTAAGTGAAGCACTAGAGCAACAACGCCAGAAAAGAGCTTCATTGACAGGATGTGAATGTCGCTTACCAAGCCTCCCTGGCAACTATTTGGGGGCTCTATTTTATTTTAAAACTTTTGGATCTAAGTATTTTATTAAAACAGCAAGCAAACAAAATAAAATAAAATTTCAAGAATAGCACATCTCATGTGAAGAAGCAAAAACTTAGGATCAACTGATACTAACTGATAATTGTTGATGAAAAAAGGTGGGATGCCTACCGGGGCATCCCCGAGCTTACATGCTTGAGACTACTTGAAATGTTATCTTGGGATGCCTTGGGCATCCCCAATCTTGAGCTTCCGTGTCTCCTTAATTCTTCTCATATCACGGTTTTTCCAAATCTGAAAAGCTTCACCCACACAAAACACAACAAGAACTCGTGAGATAAGTTAGTATAAATCAATGAAAAACCTTATCATCTTCTACTGTAGCAAATCACTAAAATTATTATTCAACATTGCATACTAAATGCCTCTGCATATTTAATACTCATATACTCACATAGAATCACAAACACGCAAACATATGCAAACAATGCAAACATAACCGTAATCTGCCAAAACAGTACCGTCTGTAAAGAATGCAAGGGGATCCATACTTCCCTAACTCAATTTTTTTTGAAATTTTTGACACATTGTAGGAAATTTATCAGAGATTATTTTTTAAAAAGTTTCAACATTTTATCACTTTCTTACTTTTCTCGGGAATTTTCGCAACAGCGACAAGCTTTCTGTTTTCAAACAGCAACATGTAGACTTGCAAAATAAGCATGGCAAAGGCTATCCTTGACACTTTTATTGAGATAAAGGATTCAAAACATTATTTTAATAAGATTTATCACTCTTTATGGCATACATGTCATCATAATAATCATCATAAGTAGCAACTTTGTTCTCATCATAGTCAATTGAAACCTCTTCCAAAATAGTGGATGTATCACTAAATAAAGCCATGACCTCTCAGAATCCACTTTCATCAATATTGTAATAACATTCAGCACCCTCCAAAATAGTGGGATCACACCTACCTAGAGTTGACACTCTTCCAAACCCACTTTCATCATTGTAATCATCATAAATAGGAGGCATGCTAACATCATAATAAATTTTCTTATCAAAAGTAGAAGGAAACAAAGGATCATATTCATTATGCAAAGCATCCCCAAGCTTGGGAAAGCATTATTTTCAGCAAATAAATGTTCAAACATTTCATACTCATCAGACATAGCATCCCCAAGCTTGTGGTTTTGCATATCTTCATAATCATTCTTATCAATAGCATGAATGGCACCAATAGTATAGCAAACATTATTATCATATTTTTCCAGACAAGTACCAAAAAGATTTTCAAGATCATAAACGACATCATTGTCTTCCCAAGAAAAATCATTACAACAAGTATTATGCATCACAAAATCAGATTCAATATCATCATCTTTCCTCAACATTTTGATTCACTTTCATGAGGCACAATGGTGATAGGAGCAATATTACTTGGGAGACTTACCTTTTACCTCTACTTTTTCTTCTTTTCTTTTTCTTCTTCACAACCTCACATGTGGATTTAATCAATTTTTACAAGCTTCTTGTTGAAGAGATTTATTGGATAGGAAACTCCTCCTCATTACCCGATTCTTCATAATAAACACTAGGAGGGTATTGGGAAACATTTTCCCTTTCATTAGTACTCTCTTCATGTTCCATTTGTTTTCTTGTCTTTAGGTAGTTGGCAATATAAGGATTCTCAATGCAATTTACCGCACAAAACGTATAAATTTCTTCTAGATCAAACTCAAGAAATCTCTCGGGATTTGGAAAACCCTTAGTTATACATTTCATTTCTTCATACCCCAAAAGAAGACTAAGCTCTTTATGATGCTGAAGGGTAATCAAGGTATCGCAATTTTTGGACACGATTTGATTGTGAAATAATTTGCATTGGAGATTTAAATGACCATGTTCATTGCAAAGTTCACAAGGATGGCGAAAGAAATTACATCTTTCAGCACAATCATCTAGCTTCTCTTGCAGCTTTTTCGTTTCTAAAAATTTATGCTTCTTACAAAATCTAACTTTCATTATTGGTGTGCAATTGCACTCTCAATTCACTCCTCAAAAATTGACATTCCTATGGGAGACATTTTTCTCATGACTAGTGCAGCAATCATTAGTATTTTGGATATTCAAGAAATTCATACTAACAACATTGCAAACATGCTTATCATTCATATATTTTGTGCCGAACATTTTATTGACTTCTTCTTCTAACAATTGAGCACAATTTTCCAATCCATCATTTTCAAGAAAGATATTATAAAGATGATCAATAATATGATGCAACCTCAATTCCATTTTTTATAGTTTTATTTTAAAAAACTAAACTATTGATAAAACTAGAAACTAAAAGATTCGATTGCAAGATCTAAAGATATACCTTCAAGCACTCACCTCCCCGGCAACGGCTCCAGAAAAGAGCTTGATGTCTACTACACAACTTGTTCTTGTAGACTCGTGTTGGGCCACCAAGCGCGGAGTTTTGTAGGACAGTAGCAAATTTTCCTCAAGTGGATGACCTAAGGTTTATCAATCCATGGGAGGTGTAGGATGAAGATGTTCTCTCTCAAACAACCCTGCAACGAAATAATAAAAAGTCTCTTGTGTCCCCAACACACCAAATACAATGGGAAATTGTATAGGTGCGCTAGTTCAGCGAAGAGATGGTGATATAAGTGTAATATGGTTAGTATATATTGATTTTTGTAATATGAACAATAAAAAACAGCAAGGTAACAAGTAACAAAAGTGAGCACAAACGGTATTGCAATGCTTGAAAATGAGGCCTAGGGTCCGTACTTTCGCTAGTGCAATCTCTCAACAATGATAACATAGTTGGAACATATGATTATCCCTCAAAGTGCAATAAAGGATCACTCTTGAGTTCCTATTAGCGGAGAACAAAAGATAGAAACTGTTCGTAGGGTACAAAACCACCTCAAAGCTATTCTTTCCGATCAGTCTATCCTAGAGTTCGTATTATAATAACACAAAGCTATTCTTTTCGATCAATCTAACCAAGAGTTCGGACTAAAATAACACCATATGACACACATCAAACAACTATAATGTCACCTAGATATTCCAATGTCACCACAAATATCCATGAGTTGATTTTACGATATGTATCAAACAACTTCATGATCATAAAATTCAATCCACATAAAGAACTACAAGGATACCCCAAAGTTTCTGTCGGAGAAAAGATAATAAAAACATGCATCAACCACTATGCATAGATTACTCCAATGTCACCGCGAGAATCCACAAGTTGAGTGCCATAACATACATCAAGTGAATCAATATGATACCCCATTGTCACCTGAAGTATTCATACTGCAAGACATACATCATGTGCTCTCAAATCTGAACATTCAATCCGACTTGACAAAACATCAAAGGGTAAAGCTTCAATTCATCACAACAAGAGTAGAGAGGGGAGAAACATCATACGATCCATCTATGTTAAAAAAGCCTATGATATATCAAGATCGTGACATCTCGAGATCGCGCATGAGAGAGATTAAACACATAGCTACTAGAACAAACCCTCAGCCCTGAGGGTGGACTAATACCTCCACACAATGGTGGCCACCGGGATGATGAAGATGGCCACCGGTGATGATTTCCGCCTGCAGCAGAGTGCCGGAAAGGGCTCTAGTGGACTACAGAGCCTTGCGGCAGCGGAACTTCTGATCTACATTCATCCCGAAGGGTTTCGAAATATTTGTGAATTAATAGGGTAAAGAGGGGGTGCGGAAGGCCACCGAGGTGGGCACAACCCACCTGGGCGTGCCAGGGGGGCTGGCGCACCCTGGTGGGTTGTGCCCCCCTTGGGGCACCCCCTGGTGCTGCTCTGGCCCATTGGGTGTCTCCTGGCCCATCAAAAATCTCCAAAAAGTGTTGCGGTGTTTGGACACCGTTTGATTCTGATTTCCTGCGATGTAAAAACATGCAAAAAATAGCAACTGTCACTTGGCACTATGTCAATTGGTTAGTACCAAAAAATGATATGAAATGACTATGAAATGATTGTGAAACATCCAAGAATGATAATATAATAGCATGGAATAATAAAAAATTATAGATATGTTGGAGACGTATCACCCCCCGCTCAAGGTGTCTAGCGATATCGCTGATCATCTGGGGCTACTGCCCGTTACCAACTTTGGTGACTACGTGAGCAAAGATGTACAGTTAAACTTTGGAGGTAGTATATATCTATAGATACGAGCATAGGAAGCCTCTCGTCAAACCTGATCAAGTCCCTAAGCTAATAACGATGATGCAAAGATTGCATAAGTGGTACTTGGACAGCTGCAAGAAGTCTGCGAAGGATAGTATGATGGTGATACTTAAAGAAATGCACGACTTTGTTGGAAATGACCTGGTTCCTGTTACATCTCCAACGTATCTATTATTTATGAAGTATTCATTCTATTATATTATCCTTCATGGATGTTTTATATGCATTTATATGCTATTTTATATGATTTTTTGGACTAACCTACTAACCTAGAGCCAAGTGCCAGTTTCTGTTATTTCTTGTTTTTGAGTTTCGCAAAAAATAATTTCAAACGGAGTCCAATTGATCTGAAAATTTACAGTGATTTTTTATGAACCAAAAGAAGCCCACGGAGCGCCGGAGGTGGACCAGAAGAGTTACGAGGCCACCACAAGGGTGGGGGCGCCCCCACCCTAAGGCACGCCCCCTACCTTGTGGCCGCCTCATGGGTCCCCCTGACTGGTCCCCGATGCTAGAAATTCAAATAAATAGTGAAACCTCCGAAACCTAACCTAGATCGGGAGTTCCGCCGCCGCAAGCCCTCCGAGTCCTTGAAAAATCGATCTAAGCCCGTTCCGCACCCTGTCGGAGGGGGGAATCATCACCGGAAGCTATGTTCATCATCCCGGCAGCCATGATGAGAAGGGAGTAGTTCAGCCTCGGGGCTGAGGGTATGTACCAGTAGCTATGTGTTTGATCTCTCTCTTTCTCATGTTCTTGATTTTGCACGATCTTGATGTACCGCGAGCTTTGCTATATCTTATGATGTTTCTCCCCCTCTACTTTCTTGTAATGGATTAAGTTTTCCCTTTGAAGTTATCTTATCGGATTGAGTCTCTAAGAATTTGAGAACACTTGATGTATGTCTTGCATGTGCTTATCTGTGGTGACAATGGGATATTCACGTGATCTACTTGATGTATGTTTTGGTGATGAACTTGCGGGTTCAGTGACCTTGTGAACTTATGCATAGGGGTTGGCACACGTTTTCGTCTTGACTCTCTCGTAGAAACTTTGGGGCACTCTTTGAAGTTTGTGTTGGTTTGAATAGATGAATCTGAGATTGTGTGATGCATATCGTATAACCAAAACCCGCGGATAATTTTGGTGACATTAGGGTTTTGGTTGATTTGTGTCTTAAGGTGTTATTTTAGTACAAAATCTAGGGCTGTTTGTGACACTTATAGGAATATCCCAATAGATCGATCAGAAAATATAACTTTGAGGTGGTTTCGTACCCTACAATAATCTCTTCGTTTGTTCTCCGTTATTAGTGACTTTGGAGTGACTCTTTGTTGCATGTTGAGGGATTGTTATATGATCCAATTATGTTATTATGTTGAGAAAACTTGCACTAGTGAAAGTATGAACCTTAGGCCTTGTTTCCAAGCATGGCAATACCATTTTGACTCACGTTTACTACCTATTAGCTCTTTTTTTATTCAGATTATAAAAATATATATCTACCATCCAGATTACACTTGTATCACCATCTCTTCGCTAAACTAGTGCACCTATACAATTTACCATTGTATTGGGTGTGTCACAGACACAAGAGACTCTTTGTTATTTGGTTGCCGGGATGTGTGAGAGAAACCATCTTCATCTTATGCCTCATACGGATTGATAAACCTTAGGTCATCCACTTGAGGGAAAATTGCTACTGTCCTACAAAACTCTGTGCTTGGAGGCCCAATACGAGTCTACAAGAAGAAGGTTGTGTAGTAGACAACAAGCTCTTTTCTGGCGCCGTTGCCAGGGAGGTGAGTGCTTGAAGGTATATCTTTAGATCTTCCAATTGAATCTTTTAGTTTCTTGTTGTATCACTAGTTTGTTTTATAAAAGATAACTACAAAAAATGGAGTTGAGGTAACCTCATATGCTTCATCTTTTTAATTTCTTTTGTGAAAATTATAGAAAGGAAAATTGTGGTCAATTGATACAGCAAGAAGTCAATAAAATGTTTGGCTCAACAATAAAATGTTGTTAGTATGAATTCTATGAATATACATGACACTAATGATATGCAAAACCATAAGCTTGGGGATGGTATGTGTGATGATGATGACATTTTTATGCCCCCAAGTTTTGATGTGCAAATTTGTTATAATGGTAGCATGCCTCCTATTTATGATGATTACAATAATAAATCTGGGTTTGGAAGAGTGTCAAATCTATGTAATGATCCCACTATTTTGAAGGGTGTTGAATCTTTTCAAATATTGATCAAAGTGGATTTGGAGAGGTCATGATTTTATTTAGTGACGAATCCACTATTTTGGAAGAGGTTTCAATTGATTACAAGGACAAAGTTGCTATTTATGATGATTATTGTGATGGCAGCTATGTTATAAAGAATACTAATAACCATGAATTTGTTATCATGATTTTAATTTTCAATTTGATTATGTCAATCAAGTATCTCATGATAGTTATTTTGTTGAATTTGCTCCCTCCACTACTATGAATGAGAAGAATTTTGCTTATGTGGAGAGTAGTAAAATTTGTATTCTTGTGAATCATGAAAATAATGCTTTATGTGATGGTTATATTGTTGTGACACCCCGAGACCGATGCGCCACATGTCTTGCTCTTATTCGTCGCCGTTGCCATGTCATTTGCTTGCGTGTTCCAATTTGCTATGTCAACATGTGCATTTCATCAACATGCTTTTCAAAACATGCATCTGTTCGTAGTTGTCGGGTCTCTCTGTTGTAAGTTCTAAGCCCAGACACACTCGGATGCGCCCGCGGCATCTCTGAAATATTTACTTTACAAGTGGCCGAAAAGTGTTCTCAGAATGGGATCAAAGTTGACGTGCGGTCTTCTTATAGTGTAGGTAGAACGCCTGTCAAATTTCGTCGCATTTGGAGCTCGTTTGATAGCCCATCCATCAAACTATAGCGGCACAGTCGTGGGTTAGTTCATCAACCATTTTCGGTCTCCGAAAACTCCTGTCGGGCCTCTACCTCTCTTCTCTCCCCACAGCTCGTGACCCCTCCTACATAGCCCACTAACCCCACCTATAGGCCAACTACACCCCCTCATGATCGGAACCGTACGATCGGCATCGGAGGATCCAAAAACAACCCCAAACCCGAAAACCCTAGCCCCCGTAATATATATAGACCCCCCTCCCACCATTTTTTGCCTAAACCTAACCCCCCTAGCCTTCTCTAACCTCCCAGATGCAATCCCACCTTTTCCCTCATTTTCCGTGGGCGCCCAGCCTCTCCAGTCCACTTGGAGTTGCCCCATTCGTCGGCCGCCACCAGCACCGCCGCCTCCGGCCAACGGGAGGCCTCCACATCGCCTACCCAGCCAGCCCTAGGCCCCGTCGGGCCGAGCGCCCGCGTGCACCGCCGCCCGCCCCGCAGCCACACTCACCGAGCTGCCCTACTCCTCCCGCTCGGTCCGATGGTATCGGGGCCACACGTCGCCGGCAGCTCCGTGTCGCAACCCCACCACCTCACGTCGCTGCTCCGGTCACCAGGACCTCGCCGTCGTCCACGCCGCCTCGCTGGAGGTCGTCGTCGTCGACCGTCGCCGCCGCCGACCTCCCACGCGTCGGATCGGGTTGAACCCTTCCGGATCCGCTCCTGTGGGGCCTCCTCCACTGCTCACCGCCGATGGCACCGCCGCCGCCGCCCCTGCATCGATCCAGACGGATCGGGAAGTGCACTACGCCTACGCCGCCCGTTCCTGGACCATGGCCCTCGCCCTCGTGGGCCATGTGCACCCGTGGTCGGCCCAGCTTCACGGCCTCGCCGCGGCCCAACCACGCCCTTCGGCCTTTCTCTTCACCGACTGGGCCTCGCCCCGCTAAGGTGACGCCTGGTCCCTTCGTTGTCGCCCTGAGCTTAGTATAGCTATCCAACTCTCCTCAGTTTTTTTTTCCTTTTGAAAAATGACTAAGTCCCTGTAATGTCATATTATGTGTGCATCTTTGTCATGGCATAACTCTATGCTTGTGTGGCCAAATGGAGTGTATAATATGTCAAAATGTTCATCTCTATGTGCTCTACATGATGGTTGCATTTTCATACATGTTAGGTTGCATCTTGCCATGTCAATCTCTATTTAAAGAGTGCTAAGTGCTATTAACTGCTGAAAACTAATATAACTTGCTGATTTGTCTTTTTCATATCGTTTTGTGTGATTTTCTTTTGAGCATCGTGTCAACATGTTTTTGGAGCACAATCATGTCATCTTTTCAATGGTGCAATTCATTTGTCATGATACGCCTGTGATGAGTGCAAAAAGCTTGTAAAGTGACCGACCTGTTGTTTAGTCTAAATCTGTTATATTTTGATGCCATGTTTGCTTGATGCTACAGTCATATCCATGCACAATTTTAGATGTTCAATGATCATGTCTTGCAGTTCATGTTATGCTCTATAAATACATGCCCTTGTTTGCAATTATAGGTTGACGTATCTTGTCTCTTTCTTGATCTCAAGTTGTCATTATGATATATCTGTCAGCATGTCAACAGCATGTTCTGTTTGGCAAATCTCATTGTAATCAATCTATGCATCTTATGAAGTTGTGCCAATGGAGTAATTTGGAGTATGTCATGCCTACTACATGTTCATGACCTTTGCATGCTTATTAGAATTGCCATGCTTGTTTTTATGTGCCTCCAAAATCAGCATCATGATGTTGTCGGTTGCATTCCCCGATTTTCACTAAGTATGAGAATCTGCTATATCATGTTTGCATCCTGTTTTGATGAATGCCATGAACCTGTTGCTCCCATGTATAGGACATTTGTTGTTACTTGATCTCCATGTTATCTTCTAGCATGCCATGCTTTTTCTTGCCATGTCCTTGTACTGTAGCTACATTATTTCTCATGTATATGCCTTGTTTTCACTAAGTCATAATCCGTGATATAAATTCGATTGTTGCTTTGATCATGTTGGATTACTTTTGATGACTATGAACCTGATCCTTATTGATTCTTGAAGCATGCGATCTGTACTTTGATTTAATGCAATGCTTGTGCCTATCTTGTACTTATAGTATGTTGTTTCGATGCTTGCAATGTGCCTAGTTGCTCTTATGGACAGCTTGTCCTGTAAACTTGTTTCATGTGTATGTATTGAACCGATGCTCTGTTTTGAGCATGCTCTATATGAAATTTGCTTGGGTTTGCATGTAGATGCATCATGTAATGTTGCATCCATGTTTTGATTGTGTTTGCTTGATGTTGGAGTGCATTTTGCATCAATGCCATGTGTAACTTGTTTTGCTCATATCTTCTTGGCCGTAGCTCCGAATTAAATGAACTTTGTATGTAACTTGACTAGAAATTCATGTAGATCATCATGGTGCATCTTAACTTGCTGTTTAACAACTCTAACCTAAGGTTTGTTCAGACCTGGACCAATTTCGAAATTTGCACATGAGGACTTACTGGAATTATTATATGTTGTCTTCGGCCTCATTTCAATTTTCTTTGTGTGATGTTCTTGTATGCTTCATCTCTTGCCATGATTTGCATCATGTAGCCTTGTCATGAATCATACTTAGTTGAGCATCGTGTTATGTTTCTGCGTTGTGTGTTTACCATGTTGTTTTCTTTTTCTCGTTAGTTCATGTTTAGTTGCGATCGCGAGGATTCGTTCAACTACGCTTGTTCGTCTACGTGGCTTCGTCTTCTTCATGGACTCGTTCTCCTTCCTAGTGGGATCTCAGGTAAGATGACCATTACCTTGGATGTCACTACTATCATTGCTATGCTACTGTCGTGATGCTATCGCTATATGTCGCGCTACCCACCACTTGTTCATCAAGCCTTCCAAATATGCCATGAAACAACCTCTAACCTTTTTCACCATCCCAGAAATCCTTGTTTGGCTATGTTACCGCTTGCTCATCTCCTCTTATAGCATTGTTAGTTGCAGGTGAAGATGAAGATTGCTCCATGTCGGATCTTGGATGTTGGAATATTACAATATCTATCACTATAATTAATGCACCTATATACTTGGCAATGGGTGGAAGGCTTGACCTTTTGCTTGGGTTTTTTTTTCCACTCATGCCACCTTAAGAACCGATAAACTGGTGTTATGTTCCTTGATTTTGCGTTCCTAACACGGTTGGGGTTTATGGGCCCCCTCGACAGGTCGCTTTGAATAAACTCTTCCAGCAAGGCCCAACTTTGGTTCTAACTTGCAACATAATAAATAAATAAATAAATTAATTAATTTTGCATAGGGGGTCGCGTCCCTGGGGAATCTTAATTCAACATAATACAGGGGGCCAGTGCTGATGGTGCTGGTCCAAACTAGAGCCACTTGCGGCGCCACCTGGGGCAACACGGGTTTTTGGCTGTTGTACGTAGTGTTCATTCGGACGTGGCCTGAGACGAGATACGCGCGGCTACTATCAGGGTGTCGGCACGCCGGGAGGTCTTCCTGCACTTGTTTTACCATTATCGAAATGTCTTGTGCGCCGGGATTCCGAGTCTGATCGGGTTGTCCCTAAGATAAGAGGTTTTACCTCTGCTGATCATGAGAGCTTGTAATGGGCTAAGTTGGGACACCCCTTCAGGATTATGATCTTTCAAACGCCATGCTCGCGGTTATGTGGCAGATTGGAATTTGTTAATATCCGGTTGTAGAAAACTTGACAGAGGATCCGAAATAAAATACACCAACTGCGTGAGTAACCGTGACCGTCTCTTTTTGAGTAAGTTCGGGAAGAGAACACAGTGGGGCTATGTTTGACTCGCAGGTAGTTCAAGATCACTTATTGATCATTGCTAGTTTGCGACCATTTGCGTAGATGCTCTTCTTATTCTTTTACTCGTAAGTTAGCCATTGTACATATGCTTAGCCACTGCTGCAAGCTCAGTACTTTTCCTCTCCGTATCCATTAAGATTTGTTAGTCTTGATACCCATGGTTATGGGATTGCTGAGTCCTTGTGGCTCACAGATACTACAACAACTGTTGTAGGTGCATGTTTCCAATGACTTGATGTGAGAGTGATGTTTACTAGTGTTGGAGTTGTTCCTTCTTCTTCTTCATCAGTCATGGGATAGGTTCCTGGTCAGCAACCTGGTATAGCAGGATGGATGTCGTTGTGTTTTTTATGTGTTTTCATCTGTAGTCGGATGTCTTGTGTATGATGAGTTCTATTCATGTGGAAATTGTATGACTTGTATGTATCCCCATCTATTTATGTAATGGTACAATGTAATTATATCCATCTTGCTAAGCGCCCAAAATGCAGTTGTGCCCCAATCACGAAGTTATCACGTGATCGGGATAGAATTACATCTGGGGCATGACATGTTGGTATCAGAGCCTCGACCGACCATAGGAGCCCCCTTGACTGATCGTAGCTTGGCCGTTGTCGACTCTAGAAGAAAAACTATTTTGGAGTGTAGTTATATAAGAGAGTAGGAATTCTTTTTACTCCTCAGCCCCTTCATCGATCTGGTGAGGAATCTTGATGTAGGTGTTTTGAATTACTCCTCTTCCCCTTCAACTTTTTTAGGATCACGCACGCGGCTAAAACAATTGTCAACTTGTGTGTTCTAGGGTGCCCCCTGCCCCCATATATAAAGGAGCAAGGGGATAGGCCGGCCGGCCCTATAGGCGCGCCCCATGAGGGGGAGTCCTACTAGGAATAGGAATCATATTCCTAGTAGGAGTCCACCAAGAGGCAGAGAGGGAGAAGGATGGAGGGGGAGAGGGAGAAGGTAAGGGGGTGCCGCCTCCCCTTCCCTAGTACAATTCGGACCCAAGGGGGAGGAAGCGCGCGGCCTGCCCTAGCCGCCCCTCTCTCTCTCCACTAAGGCCCATGTGGCCCATTAGTTCCTCGGGGGGTTCCGATAACCCTCCGGCACTCCGGTATTATTCGGAACTTCTCCGGAACACTTTTGGTGTCCGAATGTACTCGTCCAATATATCAATCTTTAAGTCTTGACTATTTTGAGACTCCTCGTCATGTCCGTGATCTCACCCGGGACTCCAGACAACCTTCGGTATATCAAAACACATAAACTCATAAGACCAGTCGTCATCGTACGTTAAGCGTGCGGAACCTACGGGTTCGAGAACTATGTAGAAATGACTAAGACTCGTTTGCGGTCAATAACCAATAGCGGAACCTGGATGCTCATATTGGTTCCTACATGTTCTATGGAGAACTTTATCGGGTAAACCGCACAACAACATACGTTTTCCCCTTTGTCATCGGTATGTTACTTGCCCGAGATTCGATCGTCAATATCATCATACCTAGTTCAATCTTGTCACCGATAAGTCTCTTTACTCATTCCTTAATACATCATCTCGTGACTAAATCATTAGTCGTTTTGCTTACAAGGCTTATTATGATGTGTATTACTGAGAGGGCCAGAGATACCTCTCCGACACTCGGAGTGACAAATCCTATTCTCGATCTATGCCAACACCACAAAAACTTTAAAAAATACATGTAGAGCATCTTTATGATCACCCAGTTACGTTGTGATGTTTGATAGCATACAAGGTGTTCCTCTGATATTCGGGAGTTGCATAATCTCATAGTCAGAGGAACATGTATAAGTCATGAAGAAAGCAATATTAGTAAAACTAAATGATCATAGTGCTAAGCTAACGGATGGGTCTTGTCCATCACATCATTCTCATAATGATGTGATCCCGTTGATCAAATGACAACAAATGTCTATGATTAGGAAACATAACCATCTTTGATTAACGAGCTAGTCTAGTAGATGCATACTAGGGACACTTTATTTTGTCTATGTATTCACACATGTATCAAGTTTCCGGTCAATACAATTCTAGCATGAATAAAAGACATTTATCATGATATACAAGGAAATACAAATAACAACTTTATTATTGCCTCTAGGGAATATTTCCTTCAGTCTCCCACTTGCACTAGAGTTAGTAATCTAGATTACATAGTAATGATTCTAACACCCATGGAGTCTTGGTGTTGATCATGTTTTGTCCGTGGAAGAGGCTTAGTCAATGGGTCTACAACATTCAAATCCGTATGTATTTTGCAAATCTCTATGGTCTCCCTCCTTGACTTGATTGCGGATAGAGTTGAAGTGTCTCTTGATGTGCTTGGTTCTCTTGTGAAACCTGGATTCCTTCGCCAAGGCTATTGCTCGAGTGTTGTCACAAAAGATTTTCATTGGATCGGATGCATTAGGTATACACCTAGATTGAATATGAACTCCCTCAACCAGACTCCTTCATTTGCTGATTCTGAATCAGTTATGTACTCCACTTCACACGTAGATCCCGCCACAATGCTCTGCTTGGAACTACACCAACTGATAGCTCCACCGTTCAACAAAAATACATATCCGATTTGTTACTTAGAGTCATCCGGATCAGTGTCAAAGCTTGAATAGACGTAACCGTTTACGACGAGCTCTTTGTCACCTCCATAAATGAGAAACATATCCTTTGTCCTTTTCTGGTACTTTAGGATGTTCTTGACCGCTGTCCAGTGATCCATTCCTGGATTACTTTGGTACCTCCCTGCTAAAATTACAGCACGGCACACATGAGGACTGGTACACAACATTGCATGCATGATAGATCCTATGGCTGAGGCACTGGGAATGACTTTCATTTTCTCTCTATCTTCTATAGTGGTCAGGCATTGAGTATTACTCAACTTCACACATTGTAACACAAGCAATAACCCTTTCATTGACTGATCCATTTTGAACTTCTTCAAACCTTTATCAAGGTATGTGCTTGTGAAAGTCCAATTAAGCGTCTTGATCTATCTCTATAGATCTTGATGCCTAATATATAAGCAGCTTCACCGAGGTCTTTCAATGAAAAATTCTTATTTAAGTATCCTTTTATGGCATCTAGAAATTCCATATCATTTCCGATCAACAATATGTCATCCACATATAATATCAGAAATGCTACAGAGCTCCCACTCACTTTGTTGTAAATACAGGCTTCTCCAAAAGTTTGTATAAAACCATATGCTTTGATCACCTCATCAAAGCGTATATTCCAACTCCCAGATGTTTGCACCAATCCATAGATGGATCACTGGAGCTTGCACACTTTGTTAGCACCTTTAGGATTGACAAAACCTTCTGGTTGCATCATATACAACTCTTCTTTGAGATATCCATTATGGAATGTAGTTTTGACATCCATTTGCCAGATTTCATAATCATAAAATGCGCCAATCGCTAACATGATTCGGACAGACTTAAGCATCGCTACGGGTGAGAAAGTCTCATCGTAGTCAACTCCTTGAACTTGTCGAAAACCTTTCGCAACAAGTCGAGATTTGTAGACAGTAACATTACCATCGGCGTCAGTCTTCCTCTTAAAAATCCATTTATTTTCAATGGCTTGCCGATCATCGGGTAAGTCAACCAAAGTCCATACTTTGTTTTCATACATGGATCCCATCCCGGATTTCATGGCCTCGAGCCATTTTGCGGAATCTGGGCTCATCACCGCTTCCTCATAGTTCGTAGATTCATCATGGTCTAGTAACATGACTTCCAGAACAGGGTTACCATACCACTCTCGTGCGGAACGTAATCTGATTGACCTACGAGGTTCAGTAGTAACTTGATCTAAGGTTTCATGAACATCATTAGCTTCCTCACTAATTGGTGTAGGAATCACTTAAACTAGTTTCTGTGATGTACTATTTTCGAATTCGTGAGAAGGTACAATTACATCATCACGTTCTACTTTCCTCCCACTCACTTCTTTCGAGAGAAACTCCTTCTCTAGAAAGGATCCATTCTTAGCAAACAAATACCTTGCATCAGATCTGTGATAGAAGGTGTACCCAATAATTTCCTTTGGGTATCCTATGAAGACATATTTCTCCTTTTTGGGTTCGTGCTTATCAGGTTGAAGCTTTCTCACATAAGCATCACAACTCCAAACTTTAAGAAACGACAACTTGGGTTTCTTGCCAAACCACAGTTCATAAGGCGTCGTCTCAACGGATTTAGATGGTGCCCTTTTTAACGTGAATGCAGTTGTCTCTAAAGCATAACCCCAAAACGATAGCGGTAAATCGGTAAGAGACATCATAGATCACACCATATCTAATAAAGTACGGTAACAACGTTCGGACACACCATTACGATGTGGTGTTCTAGGTGGCGTGAGCTGCGAAACTGTTCCACACTGTTTAAAATGAAGACCAAACTCGCAACTCAAATATTTGCGTCCGTGATTAGATCGTAGAAACTTCATTTTCTTGTTACAATGATTCTCTACTTAACTCTGAAATTGTTTGAACTTTTCAATTGTTTCAGACTTGTGTTTCATCAAGTAGATATACCCATATCTGCTCAAATCATCTGTGATGGTCAGAAAATAACGATACCCACCGCGAGCCGCAACACTCAATGGTCTGCATACATCAGTATGTATGATTTCCAGTAAGTCAGTTGCTCGCTTCATTGTTCCGGAAAATGGAGTTTTAGTCATCTTGCCCATGAGGCATGGTTCGCAAGCACCAAGTGATTCATAATCAAGTGATTCCAAAAGTCCATCAGCATGGAGTTTCGTCATGCGCTTTACACCAGTATGACCCAAACGGTAGTGCCACATATAAGTTGCACTATCATTATCAACTTTGCATCTTTTGGCTGTAATATTACGAATATGTGTACCACTGCGATTGAGATCCAACAAAAATAGACCATTCATCAAGGGTGCATGACCATAAAACATATTACTCATATTAATATAACAACCATTATTCTCTGATTTAAATGAATAACTTTCTCGCAGCAAACAAGATCAAGATATAATGTTCATGATCAACGCCCGCACTAAATAATAATTATTTAGGTCTAGAACTAATCCCAATGGTAGATGTAGAGGTAGAGTGCCGATGGCGATCACATCGACTTTGGAACTATTTCCCACGCTCATCGGCACCTCGTCCTTAGCTAATCTTCGTTTAATCTGTAGCCCCTGTTTCGAGTTACAAATATTAGCAACCAAACAAGTATCAAATACCCAGGTGCTACTACGAGCATTAGTAAGGTACACATCAATAACATGTATATCAAATATACCTTTGTTCACTTTGTCATCCTTCTTATCCGCCAAATACTTGGAGCAGTTTCGTGTCCACTGTCCAGTCCCTTTGAAGTAGAAGCACTTAGTTTTAGACTTGGCTCCAGACTTGGGTTTCTTCACGGGAATAGCAACTGGCTTGCCATTCTTCTTGAAGTTCCCCTTCTTTCCCTTGTCCTTTTTCTTGAAACTAGTGGTCTTATTAACCATCAACAGTTGATGCTCCTTTTTGATTTCTACCTCCACAACTTTGAGCATATATAGCGAAGAGCTCGGGAATTGTCCTCTGTATCCCTTGCATATTATAGTTCATCATGAAGCCTTCATAGCTTGGTGGCGGTGATTGATGAACTCTATCAATAACACTATCCTCATCCACTTTGCATCCAAGTTGAGTCATGTGATTGTAGTACCCAGACATTCTGAGTAAGTGTTCACTGATGGAACTGTTCTCCTCCATCTTGCAGCTATAGAACTTATTGGAGACTTCATATCTCTCAATTCGGGCATTTGCTTGAAATATTAACTTGAACTCTTGGAACATCTCATATGCTCCATGACGTTCAAAACATCTTTGAAGTCCCGACTCTAAGCCATAAAGCATGGCACACTGAACTATCGAGTAGTCATTAGAATGAGCTTGCCAGACATTCATAACGTCAAGAGTGGCTCATGCAGCAAGCCTGTCACCTAGCGGTGTTTCAAGTACATAATTCTTCTGTACAGCAATGAGGATAATCCTCAAGTTACAGACCCAGTCCATGTAGTTGCTACCATCATCTTTCAACTAAGCTTTCTCTATGAACGCATTAAAATTCAAGGGAACGGTAGCATGGGCCATTGATCTACAATAACATAGATATGCAGAAACTATCAGGACTAAGTTCATGATGAATTAAAGTTCAATTAATCATATTACTAAAGAGCTCTACTTAGATAGACATCCCTCTAGTCATCCAAATGATCACGTGATCCAAATCAACTAAACCATATCCAATCATCATGTGAGATGAAGTAGTTTCAAATGGTGAACATCTTGTGTTGATCATATCTACTATATGACTCATGCTCGACCTTTCGGTCTCCAGTGTTCTGAGGCCATGTCTCTACATGCTAGGCTCGTCAAGTTTGACCCGAGTGTTATGCATGTGCAAAATTGTCTTACACTCGTTGTATTTGAACGTAGAGCTTATCACACCCGATCATGACGTGGTGTCTCGGCTCGACGAACTTTCGCAATGGTGCATACTTAGGGAGAACACTTATACCATGAAATTTTGTAAGGGATCGTCTTATAAAGCTACAGCCGTACTAAGAAAAATAAGAAGCATAATAAGATAAACATCATATGCAATCAAAATATGTGACATGATATGGCCACCATCCTCTTGTGCTTGTGATCTCCATCTCCAAAGCATCGTCATGATCTCCATCGTCACCGGCTTGACACCATGATCTTCATTGTAGCGTCGTGGTCGTCTCGCCAACTATTGCTACTACTACTATCGCTAACTCATAGTGATAAAGTGAAGCAATTACTGTTAGGGAACTTAGTATTTCAAAAATTTCCTACGATCACGCAAGATCAATCTAGGAGAAGCATAGCAACGAGCGGGGAGAGTATGTCCATGTACCCTCGTAGACCGAAAGCGGAAGCGTTTAGTAACGCGGTTGATGTAGTCGAACGTCTTCGCGAGCCAACCGATCCAAGCACCGAACGTACGGCACCTCCGAGTTTAGCACACGTTCAGCTCGCACTACAAGGAAAAGGGCTATAGATGATATGGCCACTAATGGCGCACCAGACATGTGGTGCACCATTAGTGTACAAATACTAATGGCGCACCAGATATTCGGTGCACCATTAGTAACAACTTTTTTTTATTTTTACAGACATACTAATGGCGCACGGTGGCACAGTGCGCTATTACTCGTTTAACTAGTAATGGCGCACCTCCAACTCAGTGCGCCAGTACTAATTTTTTTTTGGAAAACTACTAATGGCGCACCAGCCATCAATGCGCCAGTAGTAACACTGGTTACTAATGGTGCATTGATGACTGGTGCGCCATTAGTAAAGTGGGACCAGCTAGATATTTTGGACAGCCACACCTACACACTCACTTTCCCCACTTCACTCTCTCCACCTCCTCCTCCAAGCTTGTGTCGGCTGCCTCCTCCTCCTCACCTCATTTGCACCATAGATCCGTCCCTCTCCTCGCGCTACCCCGCCGCCGCCGCCTCGACCCCCGTCCATCCCTCCACCGCGCCGCCACCGCTGCCCCGACCCACTACGCCGCAGCCGCCCACGCGCCCCCGCCGCCTCCCTCTCCCCATCCTCCCCTTCCTCCCCCTCGAGCGCCGCCTCCCTCCCGAGCCTCGCCTCCCTCTCGAGCGCCGCCTCTCCCCCGAGCGCCGCCACCG
>LR738710.1:52500776-52548008 GCA_902687465.1 Secale cereale | reverse complement strand
CCCCGCTCCGGCCACGTTGAAGAGGTCGACGACGCGCGCTTCGCTCACCACCCGCTTCTCCTCCGCCGCCCTGCCCGCATGGGTAAGTGCATCATCCTCTCCTCCCCCTCTCGCCTCCTCCCTCGGCTGCGACGCGCGTGCGCCCACCAACCGGAGCACGGCTTGCGGATGGATGGTCGATTTTGGGTCCGTTTTCCATGGATTTCGACTCGGTTAGATCAGTCGATGCTTCCTAGTACATATTGAATGAGCGATTGCTGCTGGATATCGCCCTGGATCCTGTCCCTGTCTGTCTGTCTCACTGTATCAGTGTGTTTGTATTGCTGCTTCAGTTCCGGACCTCCGTGCTGTCTCTATTGTCTCTGGTAGTTCAAGTCCGTCGAGTCCTTGAGTTGTGTACTGGATTTTGCAAGCCAGCGCCCAAGAGTATCCTGCATCGATTGGATTTCTATGGTCTGCGAGAGCAGCTCAGTATTGTAACTACCCGGTTTCAACATTTTTTTTCTAAATTATCGGATCTCGTCCGCTAGAAAAGTAAGCCAATAGTGAAATTTTCTATGAGTTGACTGTCATTTGTAATCTGCAGTATATCTGATCGATGCATTATTAATGTATTGTTTAACAACTACAGTATATCTGAATTTTATATTTTCAATATTGCATGTAGAGACGGGGGTTATCCTTCTTTAAAAAAACTGCAGTATACAAAGTAGATCATGCCTTTTGAGTTTAGAGATCCTCTGTCATTGCCAAAATAATGGTGATGAAACGTGTGGTTGGGAGCATTCGCTTGCGGCATACTACAGTTTCTCACTCTTCTTTGCCACCTTTGCCGCAGTTGGCATTGCTAGATCATGGGTACTTAATTAAGTAGGATCAACTGCCACTTTCTTCTTTGCCGATCAAGGGTACGATGGTGAATTCCTAGATCTCTTTCCTTCTTGTGCATTGACAAAAAAATGATTTTCAACATTTTATAAATTATATAATATATTTGTAATGGAAGATTCGATCATGCTAACTTATGAAAACCTCAAGCCCATGTTTTTCACTATCTATCCTATGTAGATAAGGCTTGTTCTTTGCACACACCATTACCAAGCACATGCCCACTGTATGCAGCATGTCTCATCAGTCAAGCAACATTGAAGCACATAATGTGATCATTGCAGCATCAGAATATAAACACTACAACAAAGCATAGCTGGCCGGCATCTAGACAATTGATATACTTCAGAGACATACTAGATTAATTAAGTCTTTGTCATACTTAAGAGTCTGCCATACTACTTAAGAGTCTACCATACTACTTAACAGTTCACAAACACTTCCCACCTTCCAGATTCTTCACAGTTCACAACCATACTAGCGCAACAATTAAACATCATCAACTATACTGATGATTAGTACCACTACCAGCTTCACAGAGGGTGACTAGATGGGACCCATAGCCTTCAGGAGGGCTGCATGCACTGCCCTGATCTTCACGTCCCTCCCACTCGTCTTTAAACCGCGTGTATGCGACATAAGGTGCTCATACATCCCATCCTTGGGAATTGGCTTAGTGGTGCACTATGGGCACCTGATCTTGCCCCACTTGTAGTACACCGCCTTCCCCTTCTCCCTGATCTTGTTGGCTTCTTTCTCAATGAAGGACTTGTGGTTCCACTCTTCCACCTCATCTCCAGAGTTGTACTGCACATACAAATGATTTGCATAAATACATACTTCTCATTTAGAGTAATGTAATTAACAAACATCAGATAATTGACATTTACTGGAATTTAATGAACAAACAAACATAATAGCCCATTCATATAGGGCATCATCAACGAACAACATCTCACACAGATTAATAAACAGACAAAAAACAGCTTGGGGTTACCTCCTTGTTGTCATCAGAATCAGACGGGTCGTTGAACCCAGCGATGTCTAGCTTCCTCTTGTTGCCAGCAGCTTGCTCATTCTGCAATATAAGTAATTAATTCAATTATACTACTAACTACATATAACACAGTATGCAAAGGTCAAGCAATCTGCAATGTGCTTCTAATAACCTAAAATGTAATTTGACCTAAAATTATCCAAAGATCAAGCATTTTACAATGATAGCTTGGTCAAACTAGAATTTTAGATCATGCTAACTATTTTCAGATTGCGCACTAATTATTTTAGTTTATGGATAATGAAGTGAAGCTCCAAACTATTTTGAAATTGTGCACTAGTTATAAACGTACCGTGTTCATTTCAACAATTAATTGAGGGAATATGCACAACAAATCTAACAACATATACAGCACATAACAGAATCTAAGCACATGCGGGAATCCAGATTCTAATATAAATAACCTAACTAAACATCTAATTAGAAAACCCTAACCACTACATCCACTGGATGATTCAATCACAGATTCTACATATAACTGCCTATAAATTAATCCAATACAAAAAAACCTAACCACACTACATCCACTGGATGATTAATTCAATCATAGATTCCACATATCAGTGGCTATAATTGAATCCAATACAAAAAACCCCAACTAAACATCTAACTCAAAAACCATAACTAGTAGATCTACTGGATGATGCAATCACACCAAACTTAACCTTTTACTATAAATCAATCAATCAAACATCTAAAAACCGTAATTAATTATGAGAAGGGGATCGATGTAGCAACTAGCAACAACAAAATAAACCTAACACCTAAATCTACTGCTTAATGAGGGTAACTAGAAATGGAGGGGACTGCTGGCAAGGATTACCTACGGGTCCACGTGCTCGCCGCAGGCCTCCGTAGGTCCATGAGATGGGCCGCTCGACGCCGTCACGCCAAGCTCTGGCACGGCGGAGGCCGCCACGCCCACCTTCTTCTCCACACCCGCCGCCGCAGCGACCGATCGAGCACGTGGGGATGCAGCACCTCCTGCACCCGCACCGCCAACGAGGGCCTGTACGACATCTGCTACGGTTTCCGCGCCCGTCCTGTTGAGATCTCCTTCTGTGATGGCAGCTTTGCCACGGCCTTGCTCCATCCGAGCCAGAAGCAAGCAGGAGGAGAGAGGGAGGCGGTTGTGGTGAGCGAGCAGGTGGGGTGGCCGTTGAGGGAGACGACGAGGCAAAGGAGAGAGGATGGAGAGGGAGGCGATTTGGGGGAAATGGGGTGGGCGATGCGGCCGGTGCCCGTTCCCCTCCTCTTATACTAGGGGCCATTTTTTTGGGAAATATCCACACACACGTGCACGCGCACGACCACGGGGAAACGGAACCGCCAGTGTATAATACACGTATAATACTCTCGATAATGGCCACCTTTTCCGAGAGGAGCTCTCGGTAAAGCATCTAACCTAGATCTCTTTCCTTCTTGTGCATTCTCGATAATATGTATTATACTTTTGTTGATGTTTTCTTCCATGCTTAGCAAACAACCTTAGCACATCATAATTACCGTCTTGTGTTTTCTTCTTTGGATGGGCCTCATCCGGTTCTAGAGACCGGCACCCCTCCGGTGGCCCCAACGGTCTAGGGTGTTGTTCGGCACCTAGAGGGGGTAGGCCACGGAGAATAACTGCTTCTTCGTGTTAGTGCATGTCATTGCGAGATGACAGACCAAGTCTAGGCCCGTTCTGTCACGGGATCACCCACCGAAGACTCTGTCTCGGGGACGAACGCAGCCGGTCCTCGACGTTCCCGCCCATGTGTGTGGTTTGTGAGGCGCGTGCCACATCAAGGACGTGCATTGCTTATTCAAATAGCACACCATGTCCATTTGCCCATTTGCCCATGTACGTACATTTGCCAACGTCGATAAGTACTTTGCCGATCATGGGTACGATGGCGAATTCATGTGGCCTCCTTCTCAAGAACCCAACCCTACAAAAGAGGATCGCGATCTAGCTGGTACCGCGGAGAAACCAAGTTGCAACACGCGTCGTCTGGCGTTCAGTTCTCAGGAGACGCCTCCAGCTGCCGACTTCACCGAGCCTCACATAGCCGAGGTGCGAAATATTATCAGCCCCAACACACTCAAGAAGGTGGTCTCTGAGCAGAACTCGGTCCCATTACAGGAGAAGAAGAAGGCACGGAAAATAAAGAGTAACAAGGGTGCGAGCCAGCCGGCACTAGTATGATCCGTGCTCAGGACGGGCCACCTTCACCTAAGGATATAATGAGGAGGGTGCATGTGGCGGGTAGGCCGATGCTACCGACTAATATGCTCAATGCTGCAACCGGTGCTATGCGGAGTCTGCATGACAGTGTTCTTTCTTTGGAGAAGCGGCGTCTCAGAGAGAAGGATGTGGCATACCCGGTTTTCACGGCCAAGGTGCCAGAGGGCAAGGGCTTTGTGGATAACTCCATCGGGGGTACGATCGTCCACATCTCTATTCTATGTGTTGGTAGTTTAGATGATTGATATCGACTTGTAATGTGAAGACAAACTCGCTACTAGCGGTCTCGAGACATGTAATATAATGTTCTATCTTTGTTCGGACTTTTGAATTCGGAGACTAATATGATGAATTGTATTCGGAGACTAATATGATGAATTGTATTCGGAGACTAACCTTCTATTGTATTCGATGAATCTGGTGTTGTCTAAATTCTGTCTAATAATATATTTTGTATCCTGCGAAAATATCAGAAAAGAAAAAAAATAATCCCTAATATTCATACTAGTGGCGCACCACTCAAGATACTAATGGCGCACTGTCCAGATGATACTAATGGCGCATCACCCATCAGTGCGCCATTAGTATGCCAAAGCACATGGATACATATAGCCCCCTGGGAGGCATACTAATGGCACACAGATGGACATACTAATGGCGCACTGCCTGGTGCGCCATTAGTGCACCAGATACTAATGGCGCACCAGGGGTCCGCAATTAGTAAAAAATCTAATGGCGTGGTGCTACTGGAGCACCACTAGTGCGCCATTAGTAGGCAAAAGTGGTGCGCCACTATCATGCCTTTTCCTAGTAGTGTCGATGACGTCCCACAAACTCTTGATCCAGTTTAGTGTCGCGGGAGAGTTTTGTTAGCACGACGGTATGGTGACGGTGAAGATGAAGTTACCGGCGCAGGGCTTCGCCTAAGCAATACAACGATATGACCGAGGTGTGTAACTATGGAAGGGGGCACCGCACACAGCTAGGAACAACTGATGTGTCTCAAAGGGTTGCCCTCCCAACGTATATAAAGGAGGGTGAGGGAGGACGCGGCCGGCCTAGGAGGAGGGGGCGCCAAGGGGGGAGTCCTACTCCCACTAGGAGTAGGACTCCCCTTTCCTAGTAGGTGTAGGAGAAGGGGGACAGGAAGGAGAGGAAGAGAAGGAAGGAGGGGGGAAGCCCCTCCCCCCTAGTCGAATTCAGACTAGGCTTGGGGGCGCGTGGCCAGCCCTAGCCGGCCCCTCTCTCTCTCTCCCTAAAGCCCACTAAGGCCCATTATCTCCCCGAGGGGTTCCGGTAACCTCGCGGTACTTCGGTATTTATCCTTTGACCCCCGGAACCCTTCCGATGTCCGAATATAACCTTCCAATATATCAATCTTTATGTCTCGTCCATTTTGAGACTCCTCATCATGTCTGTGATCTCATCTGGGACACCGAACTACCTTTTGTGCATCAAAACACATAAACTCATAATACCGATCGTCATCGAACGTTAAGCTTGCAGACCCTACGGGTTTGAGAACTATGCAGACATGATCGAGACTCGTCTCCAGTCAATAACCAATAGCTGAACCTGGATGCTCATATTGCTTCCTACATATTCTACGAAGAGTTTTATCGGTCAAACCACACAACAACATACGTTGTTCCCTTTGTCATCAGTATGTTACTTGCCTGAGATTCGATCATCGGTATCATCATACCTAGTTCAATCTCATTACCGGCAGGTCTCTTTACTCGTTCCGTAATACATCATCTCATGACTAACTCATTAGTCATTTTGCTTGCAAGGCTTATTACAATGTGTATAACCGAGAGGGCCCAAAGATACCTCTCCGACAGTCGGAGTGACAAATCCTATTCTCGATCTACGTCAACACCACAAACACTTTCGGAAATACATGTAGAGCATCTTTATGATCACCCAGTTACGTTGCGACGTTTGATAGCACACAAGGTGTTCCTCTGGTATTCGGGAGTTGCATAATCTCATAGTCAGAGGAACATGTATAAGTCATGAAGAAAGCAATAGCAGTAAAACTAGACGGTCATAGTGGTAAGCTGACGGATGGGTCTTGTCCATCACATCATTCCCATAATGATGTGATCTCGTTGATCATATTACAACACATGTCTATGGTTAGTAAACATAACCATCTTTGATTAATGAGCTAGTCTAGTAGATGCATACTAGGGACACTTTATTTTTCCTATGTATTCACACATGTATCAAGTTCCCGGTCAATACAATTCTAGCATGAATAAATGGCATTTATCATGATATACAAGGAAATATAAATAACAACTTTATTATTTCCTCTAGGGCATATTTCCTTCAGTCACCTCATTCGAGTCATTCAATTGTTCCGGTGCATCATCTCTCATTCAAACAATCCTTTCAAACGGTATTTTCTTTTTCAGTGGGCCCAAACCCACAGGTCTTTCCAAGGATCTTACGTGACTCTTCTAATATTTTTCGGAGTTATTCCCAAATTCTTTTCAAGTGTGACGTAAGTATGGATTCCATCAGTCATATGCCTTTTCAAAGATCGCTTTCAAATTCTTTTCATGCCTAGTTCAACTTGTTCCTCTTTTAATTTTTCTGGAGTATCTCAACAATTTTGTTGGTATTTCTCGTCGTCATTTGAAGACCGAAGAAGAGTTTTTCCTCTAAATCATGTCCGTTCTCTCGAAGATTTGTGATGCTAGTTTGGAGCTATCTTCTTAACTCGTTCCGGTCATCAATAAATCTTTTCTTACCCATCCGCAGCATTTCATAAATTCTTTCCATTGTGATTCTCCGAAGGCCATCATTTCAAATGATTTCTTCGTTCTCAGTTTTCAACTTCATCCTCCAACTATTCTTAATTGATGTCTCTTCGTTCGTCTCTATATTCTACTGGTGCTTCGTCCAAGTATTATTTAATCAGTTCGTGATATCTTCGTTCTCTTCTATCTAAATTCCGCAAGTTCTCTATTCATTTTCTAATTCTTTCCAGCGATTAATTCTCTTTTCTTCATTCAATTTCAAATCTTTCCGGTGGCTTGTTCTCTTTCATCACTCGGTTTCAATTTTTACGGTGGTTCGCTCAAGAGTTCTTTTCCGATGTTATCATATCAATCGTTCATTTTTCCAATCCTACCGGTGGTTCAAGAAGGCTTTCTCAAGTTTTTGATATATCTCCCCCTAATCTTTTTCAACGCGAATAAGTAGTATGCAAATCCATTGCTTCTCATCAATTTAATTGATGAAGGATAATCATAGCGTAATTCTTATTCTTCAAGTTGATTGATTCCTTCCATCAGAATTTGTTCACGATGAATAAATTCTAGTTCCAAGTATTTTTCATCTTTTCTTTTCCGGAGTTCAAAGTTTTTCTAGACTATTGATACGTCCATTTTGCATCATGCTTATATGTTGATATGTATTGCATTATGGGCTGTTATTACACGTTATGTCACAATACTTATGCCTTTTCTCTCTTATTTTACAAGATTTAAATGAAGAGGGAGAATGCCGGCAGCTCGAATTCTGGGCTGGAAAAGAAGCAAACTATGGAAACCTATTCTACACAACTCAAATAGCTCCAAAACGCCACAGGACATCGTTTCATAAAATATAAAAAATATCTGGCGGAAGAAGATCACCAGGGGGCCACCACCTGTCCACAATGGTGGGGGCGCCTCCTTCCCTCTGTGCGCGCCCCAATGCCTCGTGGGCCTCCCGATGGCCCCTCGATGCCCATCTTCTCCTATATGAGGTGTTTTGACATGGAAAAAAATCATAAGGAGGCTTTCGGGACCAGACACCGCCTCCTCGAGGCGGAACCTTGGCGGAAACCAATCTAGGGCTCCGGCAGAGCTGTTCTGCCGGGGATACTTCCCTCCGGGAGGGGGAAATCGTCACCGCCGTCATCACCAACAACTCTCCCATCTTGGGGAGGGCTATCTTCATCAACATCTTCACCAGCACCATCTCCTCTCAAACCCAAGTTCATCTCTTGTATCCAATCTTTGTACCCAAACCTCAGATTGGTACCTGTGGGTTGCTAGTAGTGTTGATTACTCCTTGTAGTTGATGCTAGTTGGTTTATTAGGTGGAAGATCATATGTTCAGATACATTATGCATATTAATACCCCTCTGATCATGAACAATATTATGTCTTGTGAGTAGTTACTTTTGTTCCTGAGGACATGGGAGAAGTCTTGCCATAAGTAGTCATGTGAATTTGGTATTCATTCGATATTTTGATGAGATGTATGTTGTCTCTCCTCTAGTGGTGTCATGTGAACGTCGACTACATGACACTTCACCATTATTTGGGCCTAGAGGAAGGCATTGGGAAGTAATAAGTAGATGATGGGTTGCTAGAGTGACGGAAGCTTAAACCCTAGTTTATGCGTTGCTTCGTAAGGGGCTGATTTGGATCCACTTGTTTCATGCTATGGTTAGGTTTACCTTAATACTTCTTTTGTAGTTGTGGATGCTTGCATTAGAGGTTAATCATAAGTGGGAGGCTTGTCCAGGTAAGTACAGCACCCAAGCACCGGTCCACCCACATACCAAATTATTAAAGTACCGAACGCGAATCAGATGATCGTGATGAAAACTAGCTTGACGATAATTCCCATGTGTCCTCGGGAGCGCTTTCCTTCATATAAGAGTTTGTCCTGGCTTGTCCTTCGCTACAAAAAGGATTGGTCCATCTTGCTGAACCTTATTTAGTTTTACCTTTTGTTACTTGCTACCAATTACCTTATCACAAAACTATATGTTACCTACAATTTCAGTGCTTGCAGAAAATACCTTACTGAAAACTTCCTATCATTTCCTTCTGTTCCTCGTTGGGTTCGACACTCTTACTTATCGAAAGAACTACGATAGATCCCCTACACTTGTGGATCATCAGCTATCTCATCAGAACCTCCACCTATATCATTGCAAGGATTTATACTTATTATTTTCATCTGTCAATTCCTATCTCACCATCCTTTTGTTACCAGAGTTCTTAATGGTGGTTCATCATGATTTAAATCATTCTTCAAGAGTTCATCTAAGATTCTTATTGGAGGAGCTCAAGCATTATTCTTTTTTCACCTCGAGAGCCAATTAATTCTCCCTATTCGTTTGAAATGGAGTTTTGCATTTCTTCGTTCTTCATCAGCTATTCAAGCATTTGGTTGTGGCATAATCTCACCTCAAGTTTTGAGATGTTTTCCATAACCCACAACAAGCTTATTCTTTTTTGAATAATTTTCTCAACAACTCCGTTTATCCCTTCTTTGCAAGGACGCTTTCAATTCATTTGTGCTAGTTCTTTGTCCTTTCTTTTCATTCCATGCTTTCATTTTTTTTCCGGAGGCATTGTGTTGTTGTTCTCGTCAAGTATCGTTCCATCTTGTCAACTCTATTATTCTATCCGATTCTCGCTCAACCGGAGTGTTGTCTAATTTTCTCTTTCTTATTCATTTTCTATCTCTTTTAGCCGGAGTGGTTTCAAATTCATTCTTGTTCCTTGTTCCTCTTTTGTAACAGAGCTTCTCTAATCTCGTTCATCTCCATTGTGTTCCTCTTTCAAGTTGTTCAACATCCCAAGTTTCCTTCATTGCACTCTTTTCTCCAAGAACCTTGTTCTTCCTTTTACTCTTCCGTCTCGTTCCTAAGATCTCGGGACGAGATCTCTTGTTAGTAGGGGAGTGTTGTGACACCCCGAGACAGATGCGCCACATGTCTTCCACTTATTCGTCATCGTTGCCATGTCATTTTCTTGCGTCTTGCATTTCGCTATGTCGTCATGTGCATTTCATCTATGTGCTTTTCAGAACTTGCATCCGTTCGTAGTTGCCGGGTCTCTCCGTTGTTCGTTCTTAGTCTAGACACACTCGCACGCGCCTGCGGCACCTGTAAAATATTTACTTAATAAGTGGCCGAAAATGTTCTCGGAAAGGGATGAAAATTGATGTGCGGTCTTATTATAGTGTAGTTAGACGGCCTGTCAAATTTCCTCGCATTCGGAGCTCGTTTGATAGCCCATCCATCAAACTATAGCGGCACTGTCGTCGGTTAATTCGTTGGACGTTTTCGGTCTCCGAAAACTCCCGCCGGGCCTCACCCTCTCTTCTCTCCCTGCAGCCCGAGACCCCTCCTACACATCCCACAAACCCCACCTACAGCACAACTACACCCCCTCGCGATCGGAACCGTCCAATCGACATCGAAGGGTCCAAAAACTACCCCAAACCCACAAACCCTAGCCCCATACTATATATAGACCCCCTCCTACCATTTTTGACCTAGACCTAACCTCCCTATCCTTCCCCCTCCCAGCATCAATCCCACCTTCTCCCTTGTTTTCCGTGCGCGCCCAGCCTCTCCAGTCCACTTGGCGTTGCCCCATTCATCGGCCGCCACCAGCGCCGTCGTCTCCGGCCAATGGGAGGCCTCCACATCATTTGCTCAGCCAGCTCCACCGCCGCAGACCAGCCAAGGCCCAGGCGAAGCTTGACCCAGGCTGCAACGGGCCCGAGCGCCCGCCTGGCCCGCAGCCGCACCCACCGAGCCGCCATGCTCCTCCCGCTCAATCCGATGGTATCAGGGCCACTCACCGCCGGCAGCTCAGGTCGCTGCTCCGGTCATCGGGACCCCGCCGGAGTCCGCCGGCTCCGCCCCAGGACGCCCCCCCCGCCACCTCGCTCCACTTTGCTGCCATAGATGCACGGCCCGAGCTCGCCCCGTGCCTCCCCGTCGTCCGCGCAGCCTCACCGATGGTCATCGCCGTTGACCGCCGCCTCCGCCGACCTCCCATGCACCGGATCTGGTCGATCCCGCCCGGATGCGCGCCTCTGGGGCCTCCTCCGGTGCTCGCCGCCGGTGGCGCCGCCGCCGCCGCCCCTGCCTCGATCCAGCCGGATCGGGGGCACGACGCCCGCGCCGCCCATGCCTGGACCGCGGCCCTCGCACTTGTGGGCCATGTGCGCCCATGGCTGGCCCAGCTCCGCGGCCTCGCCCCGGCCCAACCACGCCCTTCGGCCTTCCTCTCAACCGACTAGGCCTTGGCCCACTAAGGTGAAGCCTGGTCCCATCATTATCGCCATGAGCGTTGTATAGCTATCCGTCACTCCTCTGTTTTTTTTTCTTCTTCTAAAAAACAACTAAGTCCCTGTCATGTCATATTTTGTGTGCATCTTTGTCATGGCATAACTCTGTGCATGTGTGGCCAAATGGAGTGTATAATATGTCAAAATGTCCATATCTCTGTGCTCTACATGATGGTTGCATTTGCATCCATGTTGGGTTCCATCTTGCCATGTTAATATCTGTTTAAAGAGTGCTAAGTGATGTTAACTGCTGGAAACTAATATAAATTGTTGATTTGTCTTTTTCATATCTTTTTCTGTGATTTTCTTTTGAGCATCATGTCAACATGTTTTAAGAGCACAATCATGTCATCTTTGCAATGGTGTAATTTATTTGTCATGATATGCCTTGTGATGAGTACAACAAGCTTGTAAGGTGACCTACTTGCTGTTTGCTGTCTTCTGTGACTTAGTAAAAACTGCTAAGTCTGAATCTGTTATATTTTGATGCCATGTATGCTTGATGCTACAGTCATATCCATGCACATTTGTAGATGTCTAATGATCATGTCTTGAAGTCCATGTTATGATCTATCCATCCATGCCCTTGTTTGAAATTATAGGTTGTTGTAGCTTGTATCTTTCTTGCTCTCAAGTTGTCATTATGATAAATCTGTGAGCCTGTCAACAACACGTTCTATTTGGCAAAGCTAATTGTAATCAATCTAGGCATCTTATGGACTTGTGCTATTGGAGTTACTTGCTATGCCTACTAGATGTTCATGATCTTTGCATGCTTATAAGAATTGCAATGCTTGATGTTATGTGCCTCCAAATTCAGCATCATGATGTTGTTGGTTGCATACCCCGATTTTCCCTAAATCTGAGAATCTGCTATATCATGTTTGCATCTTGTTTTGATGAATGCCATGAACATGTTGCTCCCATGTATATGCCATGTGTTGTTCCTTGAGGTCCATGTTATATTCTAGCATGCCATGCTTTTGCTTGCCATGTTCTTGTACTATTGCTTAATTATTTTTTGCATCCGACATGTCAATATATTAACTCTGCTCATGTATATGCCATGATTTCACTAAATCATAATCAGTGATATAAAGTTTCCTTGTTGCTTTGATCGTGTTGGACTACTCTTGATGCCTATGAACCTGATCCTTATTGATTCTTGAAGCATGTGATCTGTACTTTGAGTTCATGCGATGCTTGTGCCTATCTTGTACTTATAGCATGTTGTTTCGATACTTGCAATGTGCCTAGTTGTTGTTTTCGATAGCTTGACCTTTAAACTTGTTTCATGTGTATGTGTTGAACTGTTGCTCCGTTTTGAGCATGCTCTATATGAAATTTGCTTGGTTTTGAATGTGGATGCATCATGTCATGTTGCATCCTTGTTTTAAGTATGTTTGCTTGATGTTTGAATGCATTTTGCATCAATGCCATGTGTAACTTGTTTTGCTCATATCTTCTAGGCCGTAGCTCCGAATTAAATGAACTTTGTATGTAACTTGACTAGAAATTCATGTAGATCATCATGGTGCATGTTAACTTGATGTTTAACAACTCTAACATAAGGTTTGTTCAGATTTGGACCAGTTTCAAAATTTGCTTATGAGGACTTACCGGAATTGTTATATATTGTCTCCGGCCACATTTAAACTTGCTTTGTGTGTTGTTCTTGTATGCTTCAACTCTTGCCATGATTTGCATCATGTAGCCTTGTCATGCGTCATACTTAGTTGAGCATCGTGTCATGTTTGTGCATTATGTGTTTACCATGTTGTTTGCTTCTACTCATTAGTTCCTGTTTCGTAGCGATGACGAGGATTCGTTCGACTACGCTTGTTCGTCTACGTGGCTTCGTCTTCTTCATGGAATCGTTCTTATTCCTAGCAGGATCTCAGGCAAGATCACCGTTACCTTGGATCTCACTTCTATCATTGCTATGCTAGTGTCTCGATGATATCGCTATATGTCGCGCTACCCATCACTTGTTCATCAAGTCATCCAAATATGCCATGAAACAATCCATTGTTTGGCTGTGTTACCGCTTGCTCAGCCCCTCTTATAGCTTTGTTAGTTGCAGGTGAAGATGAAGATTGCTCCTTGTCGGATCTTGGATGTTGGAATATCACAATATCTATCACTATAATTAATGCACCTATACACTTGGCAATGGGTGGTAGGCTTGGCCTTTTGCTCGGTGTTTTGTTCCACTCATGCCGCATTAAGAACTGATAAACCAGTGTTAGGTTCCTTGATTTTCTGTTCCTAACACGGTTGGGGTTTATGCGGCCCCCTCGACAGTTCGCTTTGAAATAAATTCCTCCAGCAAGGCCCAACTTTGGTTTTAACTTGATACATAATAAATCTATTAATTAATTACTTAATTTTGCATAGGGGGTCGCGTCCCCGGGGATTCTTAATTCTACATAATACAGGGGGCAGTGCTGATGGTGCTCGTCCAAACTACAGCCACTTGTGGAGCCACCTGGGGCAACTCAAGTTTTTGGCCGCTGTATGTAGTGTTCATCCGGACTTGGCCTGCGATGAGATGCGCATGGCTACTATCAGTATGTCGGCACATCGGGAGGTCTTGATGGACTTGTTTTACCATTGTCTAAATATCTTGTGCACTAGGATTCCGAGTCTGATCAGGTTGTCCCTAAGATAAGAGGTTTTACCTCTGTTGATCGTGAGAGCTTGTGATGGGCTAAGTTGGGACACCCCTACAGGGTTATGATCTTTCAAAAGTCGTGCCCGCGGTTATGTGGCAGATTGGAATTTGTTAGTATCCGATTGTAGAGAACTTGACAGGGGATCCGAAATAAAATACACCAACCGTGTGAGTAACCGTGATCGTCTCTTTTCGAGTAAGTTCGGGAAGAGAACACGGTGGGGTTATGTTAGACTCGTAGGTAGTTCAGTATCACTTATTAATCAATGCTAGTTTGCGACCGTTTTCGTAGATGCTCTTCTTATTCTTGTACTCATAAGTTAGCCACTATACATATGCTTAGCCACTGCTGCAACCTGACGACTTATCCTCTCCCTACCCATTAAGCTTTGCTAGTATTGATACCCATGGTTATGGGATTGCTAAGTCCTCATGGCTCACCGATACTACAACAACGGTTGCAGGTGCAGGTTTCCGATGACTTGACATGAGAGCGATGTTTACTTGTGTTGGACTACTTCATTCTTCTTCTTCATCAGTCTTGGGATAGGTTCCTGGTCGGCAGCCTGGGATAGCAGGATGGATGTTGTTGTGTTTTTCATGTGTTTTCATCTGTAGTCGGATGTCTTGTGTATGATGCGTTGTATTCATGTGGCAATTGTATGACTTGTATGTATCCCCATCTATTTATGTAATGGTACGATGTAATGATATCCATCTTGCTAAGCGCCCGAAATGCGGTTGTGCCCCAATCATCAAGTTATCAAGTGACCGGGATAGAATCGCATCTGGGGCATGACAATTGTTGAATTCATCCATGATGGTACTGAAAATTATTATGAGAGAGGAACATATGCTTCTACCTATTTCAATAATATCAAGTTTCCTCTCTGTATGTTGAAACTCTTGAAGTCATGCTTGTTTTGCCTACCTATGCTAGTTGATTCTTGCTCCCATAAATTGTTTGCTCACAAATTCCCTATGCATAGGAAGTGGGTTAGACTTAAATGTGCTTGTCATGCAATTATTGAAGCTCCCTTTGTGTTTCAATTCTTTAATTTCATGTGAGCATCATTGACATCATCATGCCTAGCTAAAAGGCTTTAAAAAAGCGCTTGTTGGGAGACAACCCGATATTTTTCTTTCCGGTTTTGCAATAATGTGGCACCCCGAGACCAGTGCGCTAGGTGTTAGTCAATTATTCGTCGCCATTGCCTTGTCATCTTCTTGCGCGTTGCATCTTGCCATGTCATCATGTGCATTGCATCATCATGTTATCAAAACTTGCATCCGTCTGAGTCCGCACGTCCTTTCCGTTGTCCGTTCTGAGCCTAGACACACCTGCACGCGCCCGCGGCACCTTCGAATATTTATTTTATGAGTGGCCAAAAAAATTTCTCGGAATGGGATGAAGCATGGCGTGTGGTCTTATTATACCATAGGCAGACCGCTTGTCAAGTTTCGTCGCATTCGGAGCTCGTTTGATAGCCCAACCTTTAAACTATAGCGGCAGTATAGCCAGTTAATTCATCGGACGTTTTCAGTCTCCGAAAACGTCCGCGGGCCTCTCTCCTCTCCTCTCATCTCTGCCCACACCCCTTCTTCACAGCCCACTAACCAGTCCACTAGCCCACCTACCTACCCCCTCCGCTCCGGACCGTCCGATCGATATCGTACGGCTCGAAACGGAGCTAAAATCCCTAAACCTAGCCGTCCTTCCCTATAAAAACACACCCCATGTCCATTTTTGGGCAGCTTAGGCCTCCACCTACCTCCTAGACCCCTCTCTCCTCAGATTCCGCGCAGCCAACCCCCCTCGTTCTCCAAATCAGGCGCCCCTCCACCTCACTTCCGCCACTTGGCGCCGCCTGGTTGGCTCCTCGACGCCAGCCGCCGATTCGGGCCAATGGCCTCGCGCTACCTGTCCCCGTCCCGCTCTCCGCCGCCGCTGTCCCGCCAGGCCCGGGCCAGGCCCGCCCCGGGCGCCCGACCGGGCAGAGCGTACCGCGCCTCCCGCATCCAGCCCCGCCGCCTGGATCCCCGCGCGCCGCCTCGCCGGCACCGCCCGCTCCCTCCGGCGAGCTTTGCCCCGCCGCCTGCACATCTCCGCCGCGCTCGTCTCTCCTTGCCGACCCGCCGCCGTGCGCCGTCGTCACCCCGCCTCCCGGATCTGCCGGACCCGTAGGTTGTCGCCGCTGCCTGAGACTATCCCGCCCCACGATGAGCTCGCCGCCCCGCCGCCGTCCGTCGCTGGAGACGGCCGGATCTGACCTCCCCGCCTCTAGATCCGCTGGCCCAGCTGCCTTCCATCGCCGCGGCTCGCCCTGCGCCGTCGTCCCGCAGCCATGGCCGCCGGCCACGACCTCCTCTGCCGCGTCGGACATGTCCGGAGGAGCCGGACATGTCCAGGCCGTCCTCTGCCCTAGTCACTGCGAGGTGGGCCCAAGAGCGCCCACCGACGGACGTGTCCGCTCAGGCCGGACATTGTCTAATCCCGGGAGGTAGTTATTTCCACTAAGTCCCCAGATTTGTTTTAAAAATGTATGCATGTTTGAGTGGCTGTAACTTTTTATGTGTTTGTGCAAATTAAGTGAATAATATGTCCAAATGTTCGTTGTGATTTGCTCTTCATTTTGTTCCATTGTTTCATGCTTGTTTGAGTTCATCTTGATGCCCTAATCATTGTTGCAAGAGTACTATATGTTTAAAACTGCTGGTAACTGTAAATTTGTTGCATGCTTGTGGTGATGATAACTTTGTGCATGTTGGTCCAAATGAAGCATATGACATGTCAAAATGTTCATTGTGAAGTGCTCTACATGATGGTTGCTGTCGGGGATATACCCCGCGGCATAAACCGGCCGGAAATATGACCCGGTCGGACTTGGCGGTTTCCTTGACGGTTTACACTTGGCGATTCACTAGCGATCCGCCCTGACCAGACGGTTTACAAGCAACTTGCCTGAATAATATCACTCACTGGTAACCCGGCGGACGGCTGCCGGATGACAAGGCCCAAGGCCCAGAAGGCCGGCTCATGTTATGGTGAGCCGGTTTATGAAGAAAGCACAAGGAATATTCTCCTACAAAGGAAGCGAGACTAGGACTCCTTATAATAGAGTAATCCTAATCCTACTAGGACTAGTCATGTAACCGGCCCCTTCAACATATATAAGGAAGGGCAGGGCTCCCCAAAGAGGGAAAGGTTCTCACAAGTTAGAGGTGCCATATTCTTTAGGGCTAGACACAACTAAAGGAGAGCCGGTTTACCGGCGACTCCATGAGGGTCATAATGAGATCTGGCCTCAAACAGCATGTAGGGCTATTACCGGATGATGTTTCCTGGGGCCCGAAGCTGTCTAAATCCTTGTCTTGCATTGCGTCTCTCGATTCCGCTCAACCCCTTTCAAGCTGCCACATAGATGCGCTAGCCTCGCGACTAAGTCCTTTCCCTAGGACATCTGCCGTGATGTTATTCCACGACAGTTAGCGCCCACCGTGGGGCCTGCGCACGATGGTGTTGAGTTCTTGAAGGGATCTCCCCAGGGATCAAGGAGTTTGCAATTTTTCGGATGTAGATTTTACAGTCCATGAAGATTGAAGTTGAAAAAGAAATTAAGGTGGCCTTGTGTCGCCGCCGCCACCGCAGGAAGAAGACTTGCACGAGATCGACCAGCGCAAGAACCAAGACTTAAGCCAACACGAGTAGGATCAAAGACTCGCCGTGCAGCACTATGTGCATTGGTTCCGTACAAAAAAAGGAAGTGGCCCACGATCCGGAAGTGCATACGGCCACGGCCAAGAAGTGGAGCTGGCCCGGACTGCTCGGCCGCTGCAGCCACAGCTGCGCCTCAGGTCGCCATGGCTCGCCTCCACGCTAGCGGCCACCGTCGAGCCTCCGAGCAGGCCGCCTCCGCTGTCCACTTCTGAGCCGCCTGGCCTGCTACGCCACCCCGGGCAATTCCGCATCAGCCTTGCTGCGCTGCCTCTGTCGTGAACCCATGGACCGATTTGTACCTGTCCTGCGCCGCCTCAGACTGCTCTCAGCCACAGTCCAACTCGTTTTCGGCTTGCAAGGCCAGTCCGCCTCCCTGTCGAAGCCGCCGCCGTGGCCACGGCCGGCCTGCCTCCGAGTCACTTCGAACCGCAGTTCCTCCTCGATCGGGTGCGGCCCAGCCCACATCACACGCATCATCTGCTCGTTCTGCAGAATAAGAACAAGTGTTTTGATCTAGCACACGTGAGGTCTCCAGACTAACTTAGCACAGGCACCTGAATTAAGTATCCACAGTGCCTGATCGACGGAAAAGTGAAAGCCTGATAGATTCCCATGATCCTCCACGTGAAGATACCTCAACTATTTCTCCTTGCCAGAAAAATTCCAAGGAAGTACTCCCTCCGTAAACTAATATAAGAGCATTTAGATCACTATTTTAGTTATCTAAACGCTCTTATATTAGTTTGCAGAGGGAGTACTACTGTACATGCATGGAGGGAGTACAACTACTGTACGTGCATGGACTCCCGACTCGCTACGAACTGCGAGCTATTTCTCCTACGAGCCGCCGCTCCAGATGCAGCCGTCCGGGTTCACCTTAGCTCTGCTCCACACGCGTGTACGCATATTGCCTCCTGCTCCGCCTTAAGGCCGCTGTTACAGCGGGCCACCGCCGCTGAGACGCACAGCCGACCATCATCAAGATGTCGTTTGCTTTCGTGACTTCTCGCCTCGCCAAACCGCCTAGCTGCAGTTTTCGCCGAAACCGACAGACATAAGATCCATGGCTGCAAGTTCGACCGAGACCAGCAAGTCAGATTCGATTACAGACACGGATAGCGCAAGATGATCGGAGGCTGCAGATCAATTGGCAAGCATGCCTGTACGTATGAGCAAGCACGTATCAATCAAACAAGTACTACTTGTCATATCAGGTGGGATAAAACTCAAAGAAAAGAAAAGGCCACTACCCAGAAGGGAACACGGACGTGGATTCATTGAACCGGTCCAAAAAGTACTGCTACAAGTATGACATCGGTCCAAAAAGCAGCATGGAGTACTACCATTACTATGTGAAAAGATTCTACAAACAGATCATCTGTCGTTCAAAAGAAAATCAGGTGATATCTATCTAAATTTGTTTATTTAGCACATATTATTTTTGTAAAGGAACTGATTATCTTTGCCTTGCTATGCAATATTGTTTATGCAGGGCAATTAATCATCGCGAGAGTGATGACCATGCCATGATGAATATATGTGCAAATCGCCGCTTTACGTCCTAATTTATATCAACATGGCATGACAAGCCCGTCCGCGCCGCTTTACAACACCACGGACGATTCGCCTGTCCGTCCTCGCGGCCGGTTCACACGTTCGCGCCGGCTTACAACGAGGAGGACAACTAGCTCGTCGGCACCGGCCGACCCATCTGTTGTTCGAGCAAATCAGGTGTTATCCCTCTTATATACTTTATCAGGACATTTTTATTTCTCTGAGCAACATTACACTGCGCTATTGGCATTTTCATATACAGGTAAAATAATTGTTATACTGTGGATATAAACCATGCACTGGCAATATTCTACAACGGCATTTTCCTTTGTGTCACATTACCTGATGAACGGACGGCCGGTTCACGCGTCCACACCTGTTTACAACGTGGAGGACAACTTGCCCGTCCGCACCGGCGTATAATATTGCGACCGACTCATCCGTCGGCTCCTACGGCGGAATCACCTGTGATTGATTTCCGCTTCACCATGGTGATCATCAACTCTGCGACGGATAAATACTGGCTTAACATATCAGGTGAAATCCATCCAGTATATTTTACTATATATTGCTTTCTTTAGAAGAGCAGTTACCCCCTCTTGCAAAGTTATCTAATGCAGGGCCCTGAACTGCCATATTGGTGCAAATTTAAAGGCCGGCTGAAAATGATAATTCCGGTTTAAGATTCAGTTCAAGGGAAAGATGTCTCCCATGAAGCTTTTAAGCTCTCAATATCCGGTTTAACATCCGGTTCAAGAAGAAGTCTTTCTCGCAAGTTCGAGTTCTCAGGAAAAATTAAGGGGGGCAAAGAGAGTTTGTTGCACAGCACAACTCAAACATAGGCGCCAGGCGAGCACAGCTCAGGAATATGTCACATGGGGGCTTCTGTTTATAAAGTGCAGTTCTGACTACCCTCCTGATCCGACGACCAAACCAAGACCATCATAAGAGTATCATATGGGGGCTTCCGTGCAAGGGAGTTTTCCATGGCCTCTTAAACCGGCGCCCTTGATAAAACCAAGGAATCAGCCATCTTTTCTATACAAACAAGAATCACAGGGATCTTCCGCGGGCAAGGGAGTTTCCCATGGCCTCTTGAGCCGGCGGCGATATGAAGCCCATCATAAGAGCACTGCTCTGGTTGCTTCGGCAATTTCCACATGATGATGAGGGGTAAAAGAGGGTTTGATGCCTAGCACAACTCAAACATATGCCCCGACAAGCAATGCTTACACACTACCTGGGGGCTCTCAGCGAGTTGAATACCCTTGTAGTGAACATGGCTTGGAAGCCCGGTGTATACACCTAAAACCCCGGATTAACGTTCCTGCATCAAGTAAATCACGCCGTCTAGGTAAACCTGGTATGATCCGTCGAACGTATCACAAGTCAATCCTTCGGGACCCTGAACTTGGTCACGTTAAATTGACGATCATCGAGTGATTACCCAAGCCAAAATCTTTATGAGATTTTGAAACATTGGGTAGCTGTTGACATTGATGATTTGGTTAAGGATTGCGGATCATCTTGACAGGCTTTGCTAAAATGGTTAATGACAGTAGCCTGGCAGCTCATAAAAAGCCTCTAATTTGGAGCCTGGCAGCTCTTAAAAAGCCTCGACTACATTGTCTTATTTGCCCAAAACCTATATTTTTCATTATTTATGTTTTCTCAAATCTTTATCCTCAAGGTCATTGGTTTTTTAACCAACTCCATTAATTCAAGAGTGGATGGATACAAAGTTACCACTACATCTGTATTTATAGAGTTATAGTCTGGGTTATAAACACCAGTACTAGTTCACAGTTAAACCGGAGTTCATTGTAACCTGGTTCGGCCTTCATGACGAGCCGACAAATAATCAAGGGAGTCATCATCACTTACACCTTGAATGGTTTCTACCGGATTAAGGTTTATTGTGATACACTTAGTCACAGGTATGATACATACTTATACTTTATGCATAGTTCAAGTTATCAACTTAGATCATGTGCTTGGGCATTATGACCTGTCCGGCGATAAACCGCCAGGACACTTTGAACATTGTTTTATGAAGGAACAGGTGGAATAAACTGTCAAAGGCATTATAAGCAAGAAATAATTATGAAGTTGCCAACTGAAGCAATCTCATACAACTGGGCTATTTACAAATAATGACCGGTGTTTATTAACCCGGTGTGGCTTTTGATTATAAAATCACCAGTACTATCTACAGATAATGACCGGTGTTATTAAACCGGCCTGGCTTTTGACTATAAGTCGCCAGTATGAGATAAGATAATGACCGGTGTTTATTAACCCGGCCTGGTTTTGTTTATAAACTGGCAATCAATGATAATCACCAATGTTCAAATATTGGGTTATCATCCTTACTACACTGGCTTGGTAAAACCAACCATGTGATCAAACATCACTCGAACCGGTTTTCAAACCGGGTTATATTATTCAAATCTTTAAATAGCCAACAAGGCCGGATTTTTTATTATGGTTATCAATAACCAATATTATGATTGGGGTTTTCAAAGTCGCTTCAGCGCAATGGATATTATTTTATCAATGGGTATGATTTATTCTACAAAGGAATAATCCCGAGTCGCTGCAGGCTTACAACCCGGCACTTGGGGGCTACATTATTCAAATTGAAGATTACAACAATTATGCAAGTCTCATGTTACTGCCAGCATGCACCATCACACTTGGGGGCTAATGCAAAGTCCTTTTTACTGGCCTTATTGAAGACCCGACTCATCACATTGTAATGAGCCGGCCCTTGGGGGCTACCAATTGCTCCTGTCAACAAATCAAGGTACACAAGTATTAATCCATTATATCGAAGGGTCCACTGCTCAGTTGGTAAAGCACAAAGCTCTTAACCTTGTGGACGTGGGTTCAAACCCCATGATGGGAATTACATTATATATTGTTATTTTCAATGAAGTATATACAAAGTCCATGCTCATTATTACATAATGACCCGGCCCTTGGGGGCTACACTGATTGATGTTTTTATGAGTATAAGGCAATTACAAGTCCCAGGTTGCTGCAAGCATGACAATCTGGCACTTGGGGGCTACATATGTGGAATATTCAGTTTATGATGGATGATTGAGATGAATAGCCCGGATTTCTTCAAGGTTGCTACATTTATATTGAAACAAGTCTTAAGCTATCACTATATTCTCCTCTTAAGACTTGGGGGCTACAGGTAATATGCATATAAAGGAGGAACATCTTCAAATTCTCAATTTCGGGCAAATCAGGAAGATTAATTGTGTGACCTGGTGTTGGCAACAATTATAACCCGGAGTTTATAAACAATCTTGACCCAGGTTCATCAGTTTTTATAACCCGGCAATTTTGGCAGTCATAAACCGGCAAGTTCTATATTTTCAAACCAGCTGAATATCAGTTGAATATTTGAAGACCAATATTTTTGTCAAATCAGAGCATTGAAGGCCGATTCAAATGGATTATTTATTTCCGAAATATTTCTGCAAGCAAATTGATTATGAAGATGGTCTATTGACCCAGAGTTTTCAGAAGAAGTGCCTGGTTTTTTTGCATTGTTAATGTTTGAAAATATGTGCTAAGGAGATTTGTTATGAGATCATGGATATATATCAAGGAGGAAATGACAAGGATATAAGGATGATCAGATGCCGGTTCAGGAAAATATTTTAACCCGGAGCGCAACCTATCAAATTTAATCTCGTGTTTATGTATGTAGGAAGGATCAAGTTTAACATGGATAAATCCAAATTAAACTGGGGGCTAATGTCGGGGATATACCCCGCGGCGTAAACCGGCCGGAAATATGACTCGGCCGGACTTGGCGGTTTACCTGACAGTTTACACTTGGCGATTCACTGGCGATCCGCCTTGACCAGACGGTTTACAAGCAACCTGCCTGAATAATATCACTCACTGGTAACCCGGCGGACGGCTGACGGATGACAAGGCCCAAGGCCTAGAAGGCCGGCACATGTTATGGTGGGCCGGTTTATGAAGAAAGCACAAGGAATATTCTCCTACAAAGGAAGCGAGACTAGGACTCCTTGTAATAGAGTAATCCTAATCCAACTAGGACTAGTCATGTAACCCGCCCCTTCAACATATATAAGGAGGGGCAGGGCTCCCCAAAGAGGGAGAGGTTCTCACAAGTTAGAGGCACCATATTCTTTAGGGCTAGACACAACTAAAGGAGAGCCGGTTTACCGGCGACTCCATGAGGGTCATAATGAGATCTAGCCTCAAACATCATGTAGGGCTATTACCAGATGATGTTTCCTGGGGCCCGAAGCTGTCTAAGTCCTTGTCTTGCGTTGCGTCTCTCAATTCCGCTCAACCCCTTTCAAGCTATAGATGCGCTGGCCTCGCGACTAAGTCCTTACCCTAGGACATCTGCCGTGATATTATTCCACGACAGTTGCTGTAGCATTCATGTTAGGTGCATTATTGCCACGTTTTTCTCTGTTGCAAAAGTGCATGTGGCTGTTAAGTGCTGAAACTTGTTATGAGATGCTGATTTGACTTGTTCATAGCTATTGGTGTGTTTGTCTTTCATGCCACATGTCAATATGTTTTAGAAGCACAGTCATGCCATCTTTGCTGTAGTGTAATCCAATTTCATGATATGCCTTGAGATGTTTGCAACAAGATTGTAAAATAGCCTTCTCGCTGATGCTGTTTTCTAGGACTTGTTAAAAAAATTTAAGTCTGAAACTGTTAAACCTGATGCCATGTTTGCTTGTTGCCCCACTCAAATCCATGCATGTTTTAGTATGTCCAATGATCATGTCTTGTTGTCCATGTTATGCTCTAACCATCCATGCCATTGTTTGCATATATGGACTGCTGTAGCTTATTTATTTCTTGCTCTCAAGTTGCTACAAATGTACCTATCAGACTTTTATCAGCATGATCAATTTGGTGAAGCTTGTTGTTATTGATCCATGCCTCCTATGGAGATGTTCCAATGGAGTTGTTTGATGTATGATATGTCTAATACATGTCCATGATCTTTATATACTTAGTAGAGTTGATATGCTTGTAGTTTTGTGTCTCCGAAGGAAGCATCATGATGATGTTTTTGCCTTCCCAGATTTTGACTAAGTCTGGATAAATTTATTGCAACTTGTCATGCTTGTTTAATTGTGTTCCAGTAAGTTTTTGGGGGTGTTCTAAGTTCATGCTTGTTAAGTATCATGTCTATTTCACATCCATGCCTCTTGTTATCATGTTTGGGTGCTATAGCATATATATACCTTGCTCCAAAGTTGCTATTTGGCTGTTAACTTCAGCTTTGCATTGTAACTTGTTTTGCTCATATCTTCTAGCCCGTTGCTCCGTTTTGAGCGTGTCTTATATGAAACTTGTGTGATTTTGCATGTAGAAGCATATTATCATATTGTTTAAATGTTTGGAGCGTGTTTGCTTGATGTTTGGGTGCATCTTGCATCATTGACATGCTTGTCTTGTTTTGCTCATATCTTCTAGGCCGTAGCTCTGAATTAAATAAACTTTATATGTAACTTGACTACAATTTCGAGTAGATCATCATGGTGCATGTTAACTTGCTGTTTAACAACTTTAACTTAAGGGTTGTTCAGATCTGGACCAATTTCGAAATGTGCATATGAGGACTTACTTGAATTGTTATATGTTGATTCCGGTCTCATTTAAACTTGTTGGTTTGTGTTGTTCTTGTGTGCTTCATCCCTTGCCATGTATTGCATCGCATGGACTTGTCTTGCATCATGCTTGGTTGAGCTTCTTGTCATGTTCTTGAGTGGTTTGTTTACCTTGTTGTGTGCTTCTTCTCGCTGGTTCATTTTTCCGTTGCGATCGTGAGGATTCGTTCGACTACACGTGGTTCATCTTCAAGGCTTCTTCTTCGTCTTCTTCATGGACACATTCTTCTTCCTTGCGGGATCTCAGGCAAGATGACCATCCCCTTGGATACCTTTACTATCATTGCCATGCTAGTTGTCTCGATGCTACCGTTGTATGTTGCGCTACCTATCTATTTATCAGCCCCTCTCCTTGTTGCCATGAAACTTCTAACCTTTGACACCTTCCCAGTAAACCATTGTTTGGCTATGTTACCCGCTTGCTCAGCCCCTCTTATAGCATTGCTAGTTGCAGGTGAAGATGAAGATTGCTCCATGTTGGAGTTGGACGTTGTTGGAATATCACAATATATCTCATATATATTAACACACCTATATACTTGGCAATGGGTGGAAGGCTTGGCCTTTTGCTCGGTGTTTTGTTCCACTCATGCCACCTTAGGAGCCGATAAACCGGCGTTATGTTCCTTGATTTTGCGTTCCTAACGCGGTTGGGTATATGGGGACCCCTTGACAGTTCGTTTTTGAATAAAACTCCTCCAGCAAGGCCCAACATTTGTTTTAATTTGCAACATAATAATAACTTAATTAATTAATTAATTTGCATAGGGGGTCGCACCCCCAAAGATTCTTCTACATAGCAGGGGGGCCCAGTGCTGATGGTGTTGGTCCCAAATAGAGTCGTTTGTGGCGCCACCCCTTGGCAACTTGGGGTTCTGTTGCTGTACGCTGTGCTCATCCGGACGTGGCATGAGACGAGATACGCGCGGCTACTATCAGGGTGTCGGCACACCGGGAGGTCTTGCTAGACTTGTTTTACCATTGTCGAAATGTCTTGTGCACCGGGAACTCCGAGTCTGATCGGGCCTTCCTTAAGAGATACGGGTGTTAGACTAAGTATATAGCATATATACGTGTTGTAACATAACCTGTATTTGTACGGTTCCCTCTTATAAATATATGACAGCCGTACCCACCAAGGGTATCGAGCATTGTTCCAAACCCTAATATGTCTAACATGGTATCAGACGACGCGTTCGATCCGCGCCGCGCTTCCACCTCCTCTGCTGCCGCCGCGTCGGTCCCCGCCGCCGCGCCGCCTCCCGCTACCCTGGCGATGGAGTCGCCGTTCCTGGTGTCGCCTTCGCTCGCCTGGGCCCGATCTGCTGCGTCCGGGTCGCACCCTCCAGGGCCGCCTCGATCGCCCGTCCCGCAATCGATCTCGCCCGGTGCCCCGATCTCGCTGCATGCGCCTCCGCCGCCGTCCTCCTACGGTGCCGCCGTGCAGGTGCTCTACCCTGCCCCGGCCCGGCTCCCTGACGTGCCGCCTGCTGCGGGGCCCTATGGCGCTCCCATGCAGATGCCCTACGGCGGCCCGTACCCCGCACCATACGTCGCCCCATCTACGGCCTCCTACGCGCCGTATGGTGGAAACTACGTCGGCGCTCCTACATCACATGTCACGGCCCTTGCACTCCCGTGTGGTGTGCCCCCGTCGGCCGATGCCCTGGTCTCGTACGGTCATCACCAACAATCCCGTATGCCACCGCCGGCCGATGCCCTAGTCTCATACGGCGCAATTCCGATGCCTGATCTGCAGCTTCCAACGCCAGCAGCCAAATCCGGGCCGTTCCACTTCGCTCACCTGGTGACTGTGAAGCTCTCTGCTGATAACTATCTCCAATGGCATGCTCAAGTGTTGCCGCTGATTTTTAGCCACTACCTTGAGGGATATGTTGATGGCACACTATCGTGTCCTTCGGGCGTGGTTCCGGTCCCTTCGTCCCATGGTGGCTCTGTTATGGTCCCCAACCCTGCTCATTGTCGGTGGGTGTTCCTTGGATACAGTCCTCTCCACAAAGGTTACAAGTGTCTCCACCTTCCAACAAATCGTGTTTACATTTCTCATGATGTTGTGTTCGATGAGACTGTCTTCCCTTTTTCCAAGCTCGCATCACCCCCCGATGCTCCCGTCACCGAGTCGCACTCTTTTCCAGTTTTGCCTGATCAATTTGTAGATGCTGCATATTCTCCTCTATTGTTGCCTAACCATGGTGCAGGAACTGGACGAGGTGGTCGACTTGAGCTTCTTGATGATGATGCTGATGTGGCCTTGACTGTGCCAGTTGTCGTCGCGCCAGCTGACCCCATTGATACGACTGCTGCCTACCCCGACACTGACCATACGTGCATGCCGCATGCATGTGGCCTCGATGGAGCACCCACGTAGCCTGGTCTAGCGACCTTGCGGTTGCCTGGGTTGATGGCCCCCGTCACAACGAACCCCGTGACGCCCACATCGCCTGGGCTGGCGTCTGCGCAGTCGTCCGGGTCGGCTGACCCCGCGGCCCCATCACTTGGGCTGGCGGCCTCGCCTGCTGGTGCCTCTGGTCCGTCCTCGTCCCCTGGCCTGTCATCACCAACCATGCCCGGCCTATCTTCGCCAACTACTCCAGGCTCGGATACAACAGTGACTGCCTCACCGGCTGCAATCGCTGGCTCGCCTAAAGGTGTGTCTTCCTCGTCGCTGCCGGACAGTGGCTCCCGTTTGGTGGCTGCTCCACCGCCGCCTCCGTCGGCCGTCCTGGATCCTCATACTCGCAGCAAGAGTGGCATCTTCAAACAAAAGAAGCACACTGATGGCACTGTTGCATGGCTTGCGGCGTGTGTGGCTCGTGCTGCAGCCGATCCTACGACCGAACCACGACACTTCCAGGCAGCACTTGGCATTCCTCATTGGCGCGCTGCCATGGAGCAGGAGATCCATGCTCTTCAAAGAAACAACACTTGGCGTCTGGTTCCACATCCATCTGGTGTGAATGTCATTGATTCTAAATGGGTTTTCAAGGTGAAGAAACATGCCGATGGCTACATTGAGAGGTACAATGCACGCCTAGTTGCCAAGGGATTCAAACAACGGTATGGCATTGATTATGAAGACACATTTAGTCATGTTATTAAACCAACTACGACTTGTGTTCTTCTTTCCTTGGCTGTTACTCGAGGATGGTCGCTTCGACAACTTGACGTTCAGAATGCCTTTCTTCACGGAGTTCTGGAAGAAGAGGTTTACATGCGTCAGCCACCAGGTTTTGTTGATCCTGTTTGGCCAAATCACTTATGTCGCCTTGACAAGGCTCTCTATGGTCTGAAGTAGGCTCCTCGTGCATGGCATGCACGTCTTGGCGCTGCTCTTCGTGCGCATGGGTTTGTGCCTTCTACAGCAGACACGTCTTTGTTTATTCTTCAGCGACCTGAGGTGACTATGTACATTCCGGTCTATGTTGATGATATCATACATATCAGTTCGTCCGCTGCTGCTACGGATCGGGTTGTGTCCTCTCTTGGTGCTGAGTTTGCTATTAAGGATCTTGGGAGCCTGCATTATTTTTTGGGACTCGAGGTACTTTGTTCTGATGGTGGCTTGACTCTTACTCAGAAGAAGTACTCTTAGGATCTCCTACGCCGTGCCGGTATGTTGCAGTGTAAGGCTGCTATGACTCCCATGTCTGCCACAGACAAACTGTCAGCTTTTGATGGTGACTTGCTCTCTTCTACGGATGCCACTGAGTACCGCAGCATTGTTGGTGGGCTGCATTATTTGCTCATTACTCGACCAGACATATCATTTGCTGTTAACCGTGTGTGCCAGTACCTTCATGCACCGCGGGACTCTCACTGGTCGGCCGTCAAGCGCATCTTGCGCTATGTTCGTCACACTGGTTCGTATGGCCTCCATCTTCAGCCTGCATCTTCTGGCTTGATCTCAGCATTTTCTGTTGCCGATTGGGCTGGTAGTCCTGATGATCGGCGATCCACGAGGGGACTTGCTATGTTCTTTGGACCTAACTTGATCGCCTGGCAAGCTCGCAAGAAAGCTAAAGTATCTTGGAGTAGTACTGAAGCTCAGTACAAAGCAGTTCTTAATGCTATAGCTGAGATCATGTGGGTGCAGTCATTGCTTCGGGAGTTGAAGGTCTCTCCGACTCAGCCGCCTGTCCTTTGGTGTGATAACATCGGTGCCACTTATCTTTCATCCAATCAAGTGTTTCATGCCCGAACGTAGCACATCGAAGTTGACTATCACTTTGTGAGGGAACGTGTTGCTCAGAAGCTTCTTGAGATCAAGTTTGTTTCTTCTAAGGATCAACTTGTTGATATTTTCACTAAACCCTTTCCCTTGCCTTCTTTTGAGGGATGTCGACGCAATCTTAATCTTCTGAGTGTTTCAGGACATAGTTAAGATTGAGGGAGGGTGTTAGACTAAGTATATAGCATATATACGTGTTGTAACATAACCTGTATTTGTACGGTTCCCTCTTATAAATATATGACAGCCGTACCCACCAAGGGTATCGAGCAATGTTCCGAACCCTAATATGTCTAACAAAGGGGTAATATTATTATTATCTCTCTTGATCGTGAGAGCTTGTGATGGGCTAAGTTGGGACACCCCTGCAGGGTTATGAGCTTTTGAAAGCCGTGCCCGCGGTTATGTGGCAGATTGGAATTTGTTAATGTCCGGTTGTAGAAAACTTGACAGAGGATCCGACATAAAACACCCGAACCACGTGAGTAACCATGACCGTCTCTTTTCACTTTGAGAAGAGAACACGGTTGGGTTATGGTTGACTCGTAGGTAGTTCAGGATCTTCAGCGATCATTACTAGTTTGCGACCGTTTGCGTAGATGATCATCTTATTCTTGTACTCGTAAGTTAGCCACCATAGTTTTGCTTAGCCGCTGCTGCAACCTCAGCACTTAACCTCTTCTTTTCCATTAAGCTTTGCTAGTTTTGATACCCATGGTTATGGGATTGCTGAGTCCTCGTGGCTCACGGATACTACAACAACAGTTGCAGGTGCAGGTTTCCGCTGTCTTGACGTGAGAGCGATGATCTTTTGTGCTTGAGTTCTTTCTTCTTCTTCCTCGTCAGTCCTGGGTTAGGTTCCTGGTCGGCAGCCTAGGATAGTAGATGGATGTCATTGTGCTTTTCATGTCTGCATCCATAGTCGGATGCCTTGTATTGACGTTGTTGTATTCATGTGACTTGTATGTATTGTTGTATCCCCATGTATGTATGTAATGGTACAATGTAATGATATCCATCTTGCTAAGCGCCTCAGATGTGGTTGTGCACCAATCATGTATGAGTCACGTGATCGGGATAGAATCGCATCTTGGGCCTGACAAGTTGGTCTCAGAGCCTCGACCGACCATTGGAGCCCCCTTGATTGATCGTAGCTTGGCCGTTGTCGAGTCTAGCAGAAAACTTTTTCGGAGTCTTGTTATATCGGAGAGTAGGAATTCTTTTTACTCCTCAGTCCCTTCGTTGCTCTGGTGAGGAATCTTGACGTAGGTGTTTTGAATTACCCCTCTTCCCCTTCAAATTTTTTTAGGATTGCGCGGTTAGTTTTCGTTCGTTGCGTTGTCCTTTCTTTCATCTGGTGCATCTCTTGTCAAATCGATTTGACCCTCCTTGTCTTTTGCATCAACCCTCTGTTCTTTCCAACCGATGTTGTTTTCCCCGTCCGAATTGGTCTTTCCTTTTCCCACCCAGCCACCCTTTTTTCTTCTCGGAGTCCTTAATCGTCTATCCATCCTACTCGTGTGATGTTTTGAATTCCTTCCTCAGCTATTTCAACCGATGGTTTCTCGTCTAGTTCATCGTTCTTCATCTTCTTTTATTCTCCGGCGGATTCAATTCATGTTTTCGGTGTTGATCTTATTATTTTCTATTGCTCAAGGGTTTTCCCCTTCTCTCGTTCGCCTCTCGCCGTTTAATTGTTCCGGAGTTCTGAAGACATCTCAAGAGATTTGTCCGTCATCCAATTAATTCAAGGTTGTTACCTCATTCGAGTCTTTTAATCGTTCCGGCGCATTATCTCCTTTTTTTAATCCTTCCAACGGTGGTTCTCTTCGGTGGGCTCATAACCCATAGGTCTTTTCCCAGGATCTTACCTGACTCTTCTAATCCCCCGAAGTGTTCTGAAATTCTTTTCAAGGTGACGTAAGTATGGATTCCATCAGTCACATGCGTTCTCCAAGATTGTTGCAAATTCTTTTCAACATTGGTTCAACCTTTCTCTTTTTCATTCTTCCGGAGTATCTCAATAATTTTGGTTGTATTCCTCGTCGTCATTTTAAGACCGGAGAAGAGCTTTCCTCTGAATCTTGTCTGTCCTCTCGAAGATTCATGGATCTAGCTTCATTTTATCCTCTCAAGCTAGTCCATTCATCATAAATTCTTTTCCTTACCATCCGGAGCATTTCATCAATTCTTTTCCATTGTGATACTTCGAAGGCCATCATTTCAGAAGATTTCTTTGTTCTCAGTTTTCTACTTCGTCCTCCAAATATTCTTCATCGATGCCTCTTCGTTCGTCTCACATTCTTCCGGTGCTTCGTTCAAGTATTCTTTAATTAGTTCGCAATCCCTTCGTTCTCTTTTATCTTAATTGCCCAAGTGCTTATTCTTCCCGGAGATTCATTCTCTTGTATTGACTCGATTTCTATTCCTTACGGTGGCTCCTTACTTTTCTTCACTCGGCTTTAATTCTACGGTGGTTCGCTCAAGAGTTTTTTTTCCGGTGTTATTATATCAATCCATTCATTGTATTACAATCCTACCGGTGGTTCATGAAGACTTTCCCGAGTTCACGATATATCCCTCTTTAATCATTTCAACAAGAATAAGTAGTATGTGAATTCATTGCTTTCATCAATTTAATAAATGAAGGATGAGCATACCATAATTCTTATTCCCTTTCATCAAGTTGATTTATTCCTTCCTTCAGAGTTTATTCTTGTTGATTAAATTATAGTTCCAAGTGTCGTCATCTTTTCTTTTCCGGAGTTCAAGTTTCTTGGCTATCTCGTCGGAACCCCTGTCTAAATCGTCGCAAGGCTTTATTCTTATTCTTGAATCCTTCACTTCTATATCATCATCATTTTCGGTACCGGAGTTCTTCATCGTGGTTCTTCATCATTTAATCATTCTTCATATGTTCATCATATTTCTTGTGGAGCAGCTCAATCATTATTCTTTTGTTTCTCGAGAGCAATTAATTCTCCTTATTCTTTTGAAAGGGAGTTTTGCATTTCTTTCTTCATTCACATCTATTCAATCTTTTGGTTGTGGAATAATTCACCTCAAGTCTTGAGATGTTTAAATAAGTCCATAACAAGCTTATTCTTTTGTTGATCTTCTCAACAACTCCGTTCAAAACTTTCTCTTGAAGATCCTCTTTCAAATTCATTCGCGGTGGAACCTGTTGTTCTCTTATCTGTTCTTTTCATTTCACTCTTGTAATTCTTTCGGAGGCGTTGTCTTGTTCATCTCGTCAAGTATTATTCCATTTTCTCAATTTCATGTTATATTCGTTCCATTTCCGCCAGAGTGCTACCCGAATTCTTTTGTTCGAATTTCTATTCCATCTCTTTTAACCGGAGTGGTTAATTTCTCTCATGTCACTTAACCTCCTCGATTCTCGTCGTATTCCTTGTTCCTCTTGTTTATCGAAGTCTTTGCAACTTCGTTCAACCCCGTTGTATCCTTTCTATCCGGTTGTTCAACCTCTGAAGGTTCTTTGGTTTCACTCTTTTCTTCAACAAGAACTTGTTTCTTCCTTTTCAATTCCGTCTCGTTCCTAAGATCTCGGGACGAGATCTCTTGTTAGTAGGGGAGTGTTGTGACACCTCGAGACCGGTGCGCCAGGTGTCAGTCAGTTATTCGTCGTTGTTGCCTTGTCATCTGCTTGCGTGTTGCATCTTGCCATGTCATCATGTGCATTGCATCGTCATGTTTTCAAAACTTGCATCCGTCCGAGTCCGCCCGTCCTTTCCGTTGTCCGTTCTGAGCCCAGACACAGTTGCACACGCCCGCGGCACCTACGAATATTTATTTTATGAGTGGCCGGAAAATGTTCTCGGAATGGGATGAAGCTAGGCGTGTGGTCTTATTATAGCATAGGCAGACCGCATGTGAAGTTTTGTCGCATTGGGAGCTCGTTTGATAGCCCAACCCTTAAAGTATAGCGGCAGTATAGCCGGTTAATTCGTCGGACGTTTTCGGTCTCCGAGAACCCCCGCGGGCCTCTCTCCTCTCATCTCATCTCTGCCCACACCCCTTCTTCACAGCCCACTAACCAGTCCACTAGCCCACGTACCTACCCCCTCCGCTCCGTACCGTCCGATCGAGATCGTACGGCTCGAAACGGAGCTAAAATCCCTAAACCTAGCCCTCCTTCCCTATATAAACACACCCCATGTCCATTTTTGGGCAGCCTAGGCCTCCACCTACCTCCTAGACCCCTTTCTCCTCAGATTCCGCGCAGCCAACCCCCCTCCTCCTCCAAATCCGGCGCCCCTCCACCTAACTTTCGCCACTTGGTGCTGCCTCGTTGGATCCCCGTGCCAGCCGCCGCTCCGGGCCAATGGCCTCGCGCCACCTGTCCCCGTCCCGCTCTCCGCTGCCGCTGGCCCGCCAGGCCCGCCCCGGGCGCCCGACCGGGCCGAGCGCCCTGCGCTTCCCGCATCTAGCCCCGCCGCTTGGATCCCCTCGCGCCGCCTCGCCGGCCACCGACCTCTCCCTCTGGCGAGCTTCCCCCCGCCGCCTGCGCATCCCCGCCATGCTCGCCTCTCCTCGCCAACCCGCCGCCGTGCGCCGTCGTCACCCTGCCTCCTGGATCTGCCGGACCCGCAGGTTGCCGCCGCCGCCTGAGCCTGTCCCGCCGCCACGACGAGCTCGCCGACCCGGCGCCGTCCGTCGCTGGATACGGCCGGATCTGACCACCCCTACTCTAGATCCACCGGCCCAGCTGCCTTCCATCATCGTGGCTCGCCCTGCGCCATCATCCCGCCGCCATGGCCGCCGGCCCCGACCTCCTCTGCCCTGCCGGACATGTCCGGAGGAGCCGAACATGTCCAGGCCGTCCTCTGTCCTAGTCACTGCCAGGTGGGCCCAAGAGCGCCCACCGACGGACGTGTCCGCTTAGGCCGGACAATGTCCAATCCCGGGAGGTAGTTATTTCCACTAAGTCTCCAGCTCTGTTTTAAAAATGTATGCATGTTTGAGTGGCTGTAACTTTTTGTGTGTATGTCCAAATTGAGTGAATGATATGTCCAAATGTTCGTTGTGATATGCTCTTCATTTTGTTCCATTGTGTCATGCTTGTTTGAGTTCATCTTGATGCCCTAATCATTGTTGCAACAGTACTATATGTTTAAAACTGCTGGTAACTGTAAATTTGTTGCATGCTTGTGGTGATGATAACTTTGTGCATGTTGGTCAAAATGAAGCATATGATATGTCAAAAGGTTCATTGTGAAGTGCTCTACATGATGGTTGCTGTAGCATTCATGTTAGGTGCCTTATTGCCATGTTTTCTCTGTTGCAAAAGTTCATGTGGCTGTTAAGTGCTGAAACTTGTTATGAGATGCTGATTTGACTTGTTCATAGCTATTGGAGTGTTTGTCTTTCATGCCACATGTCAATATGTTTTAGAAGCACAATCATGCCATCTGTGATTTGGTGCAATCCAACTTTCATGATATTCCTTGAGTTGTTTGCAACAAGCTTGTAAAATAGCCTTCTCGCTGATGTTGTTTTCTATGACTTGTTAAAAAGTGCTAAGTCTGAAACTGTTAAACCTGATGCCATGTTTCCTTATTGCCCCACTAAAATCCATTCATGTTTTATTATGTCCAATGATCATGTCTTGTTGTCCATGTTATGCTCTATCCATCCATGCCCTTGTTTGCATATATGGCCTGCTGTAGCTTATTTATTTCTTGCTCTCAAGTTGCTATAAATGTACCTGTAAGACTTTTATCAGCATGATCAATTTGGTGAAGCTTGTTGTTATTGATCCATGCCTCCTATGGAGATGTTCCAATGGAGTTGTTTGATGTATGATATGTCTACTACATGTCCATGATCTTTATATACTTAGTAGAGTTGATATGCTTGTAGTTTTGTGCCTCCGAAGGCGGCATCGTGATGATGTTTTTGCTTTCCCAAATTTTGACTAAGTCTGGATAAATTTATTGCAACTTGTCATGCTTGTTTAATTGTGTTCCAACAAGTTTTTTGGGGTGTTCTAAGTTCATGCTTGTTAAGTATCATGTCCGTTTCACATCCATGCCTCTTGTTATCATGTTTGGGTGTTGTAGCATATATATACCTTGCTCCAAAGTTGCTATGTGGCTGTTAACTTCAGCTTTGCTTTGTACCTTGTTTTGCTCATATCTTCTAGCCCGTTGCTCCGTTTTGAGCGTGCCTTATATGAAACTTGTGTGATTTTGCATGTAGAAGCATATTATCATGTTGTTTACATGTTTGGAGTGTGTTTGCTTGATGTTTGGCTGCATCTTGCACCATTGACATGCTTGTCTTGTTTTGCTCATATCTTCTAGGCCGTAGCTCCGAATTAAACAAACTTTATATGGAACTTGACTAGAATTTCGAGTAGATCATCATGGTGCATGTTAACTTGCTGTTTAAAAAATTTAACTTAAGGTTTGTTCAGATCTTGACCAATTTCGAAATGTGCATACGAGGACTTACCGAAATTGTTATATGTTGATTCCGGCCTCATTTAAACTTGTCGGTTTGTGGTGTTCTTGTGTGCTTCATCCCTTGCCATGTATTGCATCATATAGACTTGTCTTGCATCATACTTGGTTGAGCTTTTTGTCATGTTCTTGAGTGTTTTGTTTACCTTGTTGTGTGCTTCTTCTCACTAGTTCATTTTTCCGTTGCGATCGTGAGGATTCGTTCGACTACACGTGGTTCATCTTCAAGGCTTCTTCTTTGTCTTCTTCATGGACTCATTCTTCTTTCTTACGGGATCTCAGGCAAGATGAACATCCCCTTGGATACCTTTACTATCATTGCCATGCTAGTTGTCTCGATGCTACCATTATATGTCGCGCTACCTATCTATTTGTCAACCCCTCTCCTTGTTGCCATGAAACCTCTAACCTTTGACACCTTGCCAGCAAACCGTTGTTTGGCTATGTTACCTGCTTGCTTAGCCCCTCTAATCGCGTTGCTAGTTTTAGGTGAAGATGAAGATTGCTTCATGTTGGAGTTGGACATTGTTGGAATATCACAATATATCTCATGTATATTAACACACCTATATACTTGGCAATGGGTGGAAGGCTTGGCCTTTTTCTCGGTGTTTTGTTCCACTCATGCCACCTTAGGAGCCCATAAACCGGCGTCATGTTCCTTGATTTTGCGTTCCTAACGCAGTTGGGTATATGGGGACCCCTTGACGGTTCGTCTTTTAATAAAACTCCTCCAGCAAGGCCCAACATTGGTTTTAATTTGCAACATAATAATAACTTAATTAATTAATTAATTTGCATGGGGGCTCGCACCCCCGAGGATTCTTCTACATTGCAGGGGGGCCAGTGGTGATGTTGTTTGTCCCAAATAGAGTCGTTTGCGGCGCCACCCCTTGGTAACTTGTGGTTCGGTCGCTGTACGCTGTGCTCATCCGGACGTGGCCTGAGACGAGATACGCGCGGCTACTATCAGGGTGTCGGCATGCAGGTAGGTCTTCCTGGACTTGTTTTACCATTGTCGAAATGTCTTGTGCACCGGGAATTCCGAGTCTGATCGGGCCTTCCTTAAGATAAGGGGTAATATTATTATTATCTCCGCTGATCGTGAGAGCTTGTGATGGGCTAAGTTGGGACACCCCTGCAGGGTTATGATCTTTCGAAAGTCGTGCCCGCGGTTATGTGGCAGATTGGTATTTGTTAATGTCCGGTTGTAGAAAACTTGACAGAGGATCCGAGATAAAACACCCGAACCGCGTGAGTAACCGTGACCGTCTCTTTTCACTTTGCGAAGAGAACACGGTGGGGTTATTTTTGACTCGTAGGTAGCTCAGGATCTTTAGCGATCACTACTAGTTTGCGACGTTTGCGTAGATGCTCATCTTATTCTTGTACTCGTAAGTTAGCCACCATACTTTTGCTTAGTCGCTGCTGCAACCTCACCACTTAACCTCTTCTTTCCCATTAAGCTTTGCTACTCTTGATACCCATGGTTATGGGATTGCTGAGTCCTCGTGGCGCACAGATACTACAACAACAGTTGCAGGTGCAGATTTCCGATGTCTTGACGTGAGAGCGATGATCTTTTGTGCTGGAGTTCTTTCTTCTTCTTCCTCGTCAGTCTTGGGTTAGGTTCCTGGTCGGGAGCCTGGGATAGCAGATGGATGTTGTTGTCCTTTTCATGTTTGCATCCGTAGTCGGATGCCTTGTATTTATGTTGTTGTATTCATGTGACTTGTATGTATTGTTGTATCCCCATGTATGTATGTAATGGTACAATGTAATGATATCCATCTTGCTAAGCGCCTGAGATGTGGTTGTGCCCCAATCACGTATGAGTCCCATGATCAGGATAGAATCACATCTTGGGGAAAAATAAATATTTCATCTAGCCTCTAGTTAGAGAAGTTTTTATAATTTTTATTAGTGTTTGTGCCAAGTAAGACCTTTGGGGTAGTGTGGAAGATAGTTGATTTCATTATATGCAAAAATAGAAAGTTTTGCCTCCAGTGCAGAAAATTCTATAAATCTCTAGAATATGATAATTAGCTGAAATTTGAACACATGATTAGTATAAAAATTGCATATGCTGTCCTTATTTTTCAGAAATGTTAGAGTTGTAGAAGTTTGGTAAATTTCAGATCATTATAGGTTGTTCTGTTTTTGACAGATTCCGTTTTCAATACATAGTTTGCTTGTTTTAGTGTTTCCATAGCTTATATTAAGTGGTATAAATTGTGAAAATGATAAGGTACGGTAAGCATTATGTGGAAACAATTATGAATCTTGTCTTGGCAGTACCAAAGTAAATGAATTGTTCTTTAACATACTAACCTATCTCACGAAGTTCCGTTAAGTTTTGTGTTGTGAAGTTTTCAAGTTTTGGGTAATGATTTGATGTACTATGGAATAAGGAGCGATACAAACCTAAGCTTGGGGATGCTCAAGGCACCCCAAGGTAATATACAAGTAAGATCAAAGCAACTAAGCTCGGGGATGCCCTGGAAGGCATCCCCTCTTTCGTCATCGTCTATCAGTAACTTTACTTGAGGCTATATTTTTATTCACCACAAGATATGTGTTTTGCTTGGAGCGTCATTTTCTTTTGTTTGTATTTGCTTGTTTTTATTCAGAGGCACGTTTTCTATATTTTGCTTCAATAAAAATGTCAAGGATAGCATTTACCATGCTTATTTTACAAGTCTATATGTTACTGTTTGAAAACAGAAAGTTTATCGCTGTCGCAAAAATTCCCGAGAAAATCAGAATGTGAAAAAGCTAGAAATTATAACACAATATACAATGATAAATTATCTACAGTGTGGTAAATGTTCAGAATTTTTTGTTAGATAAGTATTGATTTTCCTTAATCCTTTACAGACTATCCTGTTTAGACAGAATGTTGTTATGTTTGCATTGTTTGCATATGTTCACTTGTTTAATGATTCTATTTGAGGATAGGAATATTAAATATCTAGTGGCATTTAGTATGCAATGTGAAATTATAATTTTAGTGATTTGGTACAGTAGAGAATGTTAAGGTTTTGATTTGATTTATACTAACTTATCTCGCGAGTTCTTGTTGAGTTTTTTGTGAAAGAAGTTTTTAATATTCGGGAAAACGTGACATGAGAGGAATGAAGGAGACATAAGAGGTCAAGCTTGGGGATTCCCAATGCATCCCAAAATAATATATCAAGAAGTCTCAAGCATCTAAGCTAGGGGATACCCCGGTAGGCATCCCAACTTCCTTCATCAACAATTATCGGTTAGTATCGGTTGAGCCTAAGTTTTGCTTCTTCACATGATACGTGCTATCCTTGAATGTAATTTTATTTTGTTTTGCTTGCTGTTTGAATAAAATATTAAGATCTGAATTTTATTTAATTGAGAGAGAGTGCTCATATGGCTACATAATTGTTTTACTACTCATTGATCTTCACTTATATCTTATTGGAGTAGTTGGGCATTTACTCTCGTGCTTCACTTATATCTTATGAGTAAATGGTTGAATGAATTGCATATCATAAATCTTAAATAATATGTGTTTCATATGCTTATCCCATGGGGAGTAATGACTACACATATAAGAAGCATATGTGGTAAAATTTAGTGAAGGAAGAGGGAGTAATGAATTGCATATAAGAAGCTAGCAAACATAATATTAGCCACTTGAACAATTCATGAGAGAATATTGAAGGAAGAGGGATGTCACATATAAATATACTATCTTGGACATCTTCTATGATTGTGAGCACCATTAATTATTTTCAAACTTGAGCAAATTACTTGAAGTTGAACAAGGAAGACAATGTAATGAGTTATGCTTGGATATAGTTGTATAGAAGTTATGTCATGGAATTGTCACGGCAGATGTCCTAGTGTGAGGACTTCGTCGTGAGGCCAACGCATCTATGTAGTAGCTTGAGAGGGGTTGAGCGGAATCGAGAGACGCAACGCAAGACAAGGATTTAGACAGCTTCGGGCCCCGGCAAACATCATCTGGTAATAGCCCTACATGCTGTTTGAGGCTAGACCTCATTATGACGAGAGAGTCGCCGGCTAAACCGGCTCTTTGTGTCTAGCCCTAGATATTGTTTATTATTGCGTCTAACTTTGAGAACTTTGTCCCCATTTGGGGAGCCCTGCCCCTCATTATATATGTTAAAGGGGCGGATTACATGACTAGTCCTAGTAGGATTAGGATTACCCTATTACAAGCAGTCCTAGTCTTGCTTCCTTTGTAGGAGAATATTCCTTGTGCTTTCTCTTAACCCGGCCCACCATAACATCAGTCGGCCTTTCATGAACCGCCCGTTGGGCCACCGGGTCTTGTCGCTCCTCTGACCTGCCTGCCAGATTACCAATGAATCGTAAACCGCCAGGACAAAGCGGGTCTCCTGTGAATCGCCAAACTCCAGCCGGGTCATACATCCGGTGGTTTATACCGTGGGGTATATCCCTGACATTAGCCCCCAGTTTAATTTGGATTTATCCATGTTAAACTGATCTGCAACATAAACACAAGAACAAATTTGACAGGTTGTGCTCCGGGTTAAGAATTCTTGTAAACCGGTACTTGACCATCCTTAAGTCCTTGTCATTTCTTCCTTCTGAAAATCCAGGTCAATAGACCAACTTCATAATCAATTTGCTCACAGAAGACATTTTGTAAATAAAGAATCCATTTGAATCGTCTTTAATGCTCTAATTTGACAAAAATATTGGTCTTCAAATATTCAACTAATATTCAGCCAGCTTGAAGATGTAGAACTTGCCAGTTTACGATTGCCAAAATTGCTGGGTTATAAAAACTGATGATCCCGGGTCATGACTGTTTATAGATGTTCCTCCTTTATATCCATATTACATGTAGCCCCCAAGTCTTAAGAGGAGAACATAGTGATATCTTAAGACTTGTTTCAATATAAATGTTGCAACCTTGAAGAAATCCAGATTGTTCATCTCAATCACTAGTAAAAACTGAATATTCCACATATGTAGCCCCCAAGTGCCGGGTTGTCAGGCTTGCAGCAGCCTGGGACTTATAATTGCCTTATGCTCATAAAAATTTTAACCAGTGTAGCCCCAAAGGGCCGGGTCATTATGTAATAATGAGTAGGCACTTTATAAATATGATCATGTAGACTTGAAAAGCAATGTGTAGCCTCCAAGGGCCGGGTCATTATGTAATAATGAGCAGGGACTCTGTATATACTTGAATTGTTGACAGGAGCAATTGGTAACCCCCAAGGGCCGGCTCATTACAATGTGATGAGTCGGGTCTTCAATAAGGTGAGCAAAAAATGACTTTGCATTATCCCCCAAGTGTCATGGTGCATGCTTGCAGCGACATGGGACTTGTATATTTGATGTAATTTCAACTTGAATAACATAGCCCCCAAGTGCCGGGTTGTAAGCCTGTAGCAACTCAAGACTATTCCTTTGTAGAATAAATCACACCATTGACAATATGATATCCATTACGCTGAAGCGACTTTGAAAACCTCAATCATAATATTGGTTATTGATAACCATAATAAAAATCCAGCCATGTTGGCTATTTAAAGATTTGATTAATATAACCCGGTTTGAAAACCAGTTCCAGTGATATTTGATCACAACCAGGGCGGGTTAATAAACATCGGTCATTATTTTATCTCATACTTGCGACTTATAGTCAAAAGCCAGGCCGGTTTAATAAACACCGGTCATTATCGTATCCCATACTGGCGACCTATAGTCAAAAAGCGAGGCCGGTTTAATAAACACCGGTCATTATCTTATCTCATACTAGCGACTTATACTCAAACCAGGCCAAGTTATGTTAACGCTGGTGTAGTGGCAACTTATAGTCATCCACTACCTGAATCAATGGACTTGGATGAACACCAATGACCTTGAATATAAAATTTTTATCAAAAATCAAAAAGAAATTTTTGGGCAAATAAGACCGTGTACTCGAGGATTTTTACGAGCTGCCAGGCTCCAAATTCGAGGCTTTTTATGAGCTGCCAGGCTACTGTCATTAACCATTTCACAAAGCCTGTTAAGATGGTCCTCAATCCTTAGCCAAATCATCAATGTTAATGTTACCAAGTTCACGGTCTATGAAGATTGACTTGTGTAAACACTCGATGATCGTCAATTTAACATTACCAAGTTCAGGGTCTGTAAAGATTGACTTGTGTATACGTTCGACGGGTCGTACCAGATTTACCTGCGCGGAGTGACTTACTTAATGCAGGCAGGCTAATCTAGGGTTTTAGGTGTATACACCAGGCTTCCAAGCCATGGCTTGATAGCCTACTACAAGGGTTGTCAACTCGTTGATGCTATGCATCAGGAGCCCCAGGTAGCATTTGAGCTATGCACGTTGGGGCAAATGTTTGAGTTGTGCTAGGCATCAAAACTCTCTTTTGCCCCTCATCATCATGTGGGGATTGCCGAAGCAACCAGAGCTATGCTCTTACGATGGTTTTGGTGTAGCCGCCGGTTTAAGAGGCCATAGGAACTCCTTTGCACACAGAATCCCTCAAGTGATATATTTCTGAACTGTGCTCGCCGGGTACCTATGTTTGAGTTGTGCTGTGCAACAAACTCTCTTTGTTCCCATTAATATTTCTTGAGAACTCGAACTTTGTGGGAGACATCTTTCCCTTGCATCGGATTTTAAACCGGAATCTTCATTTTCAGCAGGAATGTTTCTGACGGACTTTAAACACGAACTTGCGAGAGATTAATTCTATTTGAACCGGAGATTCTTAAACGGGATTTGAGAGCTTCAGAGCTTTGTTGGAGACAAAATTCCCTTGAACCGGATTGTAAACCGGATATTTGAGTCAGGTCATCGTTGCCCCTGAGTCTTGATACTACTCGAGGAGTTGGCTTGAGACTCTCCATATTTGATCATAGCATAAGGTGTCCATCATTGTTGTTGACAGTGCGATATGAATCCATAGAAAATAGATGTGACTGCAGCGGGTTATCAATGATCCCGTATGAGCCGTGTCAGCAACTCGGCCAATGGTTTCTTCGAACTGGCGATTTGAAGTTAACCAAACTGTAGTGGCGGCGACTTGTGTGCCTGCCCATTGAACCACCTAGTGCAGATGGCGGTTGATAGTATATGATAGTTTGCCTCCATTTTTTTGAAAGACAACCGGGCTACCCAAGCTATGACTTTCTCATACCCAATAAACAGCTCGTGCAGGCAGGCGCGGCCCGGTATGTTGATGTAGACCAGGCCACAAGAGACCGCGGCATTATAATCTGGCGAGGATGGGCGAGTCAATCATAGGCGCGGTCCCAACAAGTGGATGTAAACCAGGCCGTAAGGGCGGCGTCTTGCACGCGTCCATTCACCGTGTAATGTGGCACAGACGAACACCAGGCAAGACGTTGCCAGCGCGTGCTTCGTACCCATGGTATAAACCATGTTTATAATAAATAAATGTCCCACATAAAGTATATATATCAAAGTGACTATTTTCTTGATAAAAACCATATATAGCAAAAAAATAGATTTAGATGGAAATCACCTAATGTATTTGGACCTTATGATCCTCATCGGTGTACATTAGTCAACCCGGCATGTTGAGTAGGCCGGACAGCAGGGCGGATAGTAAAACGACCGCAGCATCAGAGGCAGCACACACGAGTCGGCCGCAGTATTGTAAGCAAGATGTCCTCCGTGTTTTAAACCGGTGCAGACGCGTGAACCGCCATGAGGGCAGATGAGCGAGTCGTCCGTGGTGTTGTAAGCCGACGTGGGAGTCCGTTGAGTAAAGACAACCACCTGTGCCGAATGATGTTGGCACACCTCTATCTCCGTGGTATAATACCATTTTGTAATGAATAATTTTCCTGCGTATAAAATACAACAGGGCGAGGTATTTTAAATAAATAGGATAGATATCACCTGATTCCCCCAGACAACAGATGAGTCGGCCGCTTCATTGTAAGCCGGCATGTACGTGCGAGTTAATCGCAGGCGCGGACAGCTGAGTCGGCCACGTATTGATGTAAACGCACCAACGGGGGCAGCGACTTGCACGTGTATCCGCCGCGCGGTTTATGAGAACGGGTGCGACACCGGCGTGTTAATATAGACCAGACCGCGAAAGTGGTTGCGTGCGCACATCCATTGGCGAGGGAGTCGGCCGCGGTGTTGGATACCAACGTGCATGGGCGCAGACTAACGAGTCGACCGGACTATTATAGGCTGGTGCGGACGGGCAAGTTGTTCTCCACATTGTAAACCTGTGTGGACGCGTCAACTGGCTGTCCGTTCATCCGGTGATGTGACACGGAGGAGAATGCCATTGTAGAATTTTGCCAGTGCGTGCTTTATACCCGCATTATAACAATACTTTTGCAATGAATAATTTCCCTGCGTATAATAACACTATAGGAAAGAGTAGTTGTTTTCACAAGAAATTAACAAGTACTGATAAAAAAAGTAAACTGGATGGACATCACCTGATATCTTCGGATGATATATGATCCTTGGGCCGACCAAACTTTTACTGGAACAGATGAAGGCCCAGCAGCAGTGTGGATGCTCATCATACAATCAGCTTTCTTCAGACGTCTTATCGCGTCGACTGTTGATCTTTTTCCCAAACATGTATGCTTACGTGAAGCAGTTTTACCAAGCAAAATTTCTTCTTTGTGCAGATATCCTCCTCAAAGTTTGAGCTTGAATTCGACTCGGTCCCGACACCAGAAAAACTAACAACAGGGGCGTAACATGGTGACTCTGACGGCCATCGGCATGGTAGGCCGCGGGGCGAGGTGAAGCAGGGCGGAGGCAGCAGTTTAGGTAGATCGCAGTGGCCCACTTGAAAAACGGAGCTCCTGCATTGTGGCGGCTCAGGTGTCCAATTGATTCGTTGGATGTCCGATTGATAGCCCATGATGTATGCTGAGCAATCCGGCTTAAATCAACTTTATTTTGTTATATGTATAGCAACCTTGGCAACCAGCAATACCTCTCGGGACGTGGCATCTCATGGTAAAAACAAAGGCCGGACTAACTCTGTACTAGTGCCTCCACACGTCATAGTGGATGGGTGGCATAGTAGTTGATGATTTGATTTTTGGTCTCCCTGAGAAGGAATCAACGACCGGTCACATCTGCAATTATGGTCATCTCGGATTCGACTACTTGGATAGATGCCTCGGCCTCTGACCCGGATAAGAGTAGCGGCTATTGGGTTGAATCTGCAACAAAAAACTTCCCTTATCTTGATGACTTGCAGCAGCGTACAGACGCATAATCCAAACTCTCGCCTCAATATTGCTCGCGCTGCTCGAACCGGCTTTCTTCATGCGGAAACTTGCGAACTTCTCGAACCTTAAAAAGATCCCTTCAAGAACTCAATACCACCGTGCACAAGCCCCACGGTGGGCGCCAACTGTCGTGGAATTGTCACGGTAGATGTCCTAGCGTGAGGACTTAGTCGTGAGGCCAACGCATCTATGTAGTAGGTTGAGAGGGGTTGAGCAAAATCGAAATACGCAACGCAAGACAAGGATTTAGACAGCTTCGGCCCCGGGAAATATCATCCGGTAATAGCCCTACATGGTGTTTGACGCTAGATCTCATTATGAAGAGAGAGTCGCCGGCAAAACCGTCTCTTTGTGTCTAGCCCTAGAGATTGTTTATTGTTGCCTCTAACTTTTGAGAACTTGTCCCCCTTTGGGGAGCCCAGCCCCCTCCTTATATATGTTGAAGGGGCGGATTACATGACTAGTCCTAGTAGGATTAGGATTAACCTATTACAAGGAGTCCTAGTCTTGCTTCCTTTGTAAGAGAATATTCCTTGTGCTTTCTCTTAACCCGGCCCACCACAACATGAGTCGGCCTTTCATGAACCGCCCCTTGGGCCACCGGGTCTTGCCACTCCTCTGACCCGCCTGCCGGATTACCAATGAATCGTAAACCGCCAGGTCAAAGCGGGTCTCCTTTGAATCGCCAAACTCCAGCCGGGTCATACATCCGGCGGTTTATACCGCGGGGTATATCCCCGACAAGTTATATTGTTATGGATCCTCGAACATGTGGTGCTTGCTATTTAGAATCTTTGCTAGCCAAAATTTATGTACTAAGCGGGAACACTGCTTGTGCATCCAACATCCTTGAACCAAGTTTCTTCCATGAGTGTCCACCATATCTACCTATATGCGGTGTTTACCTGCCGTTCCAAGTAAATTTGCATGTGCCAAACTCTAGACCTTCAAATAAAATTTCATTTTCTATGCCCAAATCGCTCATGTGGCAACTCGGGGCTGTCTTTATCTTCCATGCTCGGTAGGTTATTCTCACGATGAGTGGACTCTGCTTGTCATTCATGAGAAAATGGTTGTTAATCGGGATGCCCAGTCCTATGATAAAAATATCAAAAACAAAATCGCGAATAATTAAACAAAAATCCCCCGGGATAGTTGTTGGTATGGAAAAATCCGTTGTTTCGGATCAGCCATGGAGTGTGTTTGATGGCTGAGGTGGTGTAAAACTTATCATTCTGTTTGGAAACCGCCTATGTGTATTTAGCATGGAAGATATTGAGAACTCTTGGTGGTTATGTTGACAATGAAAGCATACTTCTCAAAATTATTTTCATCTCTATTTTTAAAGGTTTGAGCTCTGTCACCTCTGCAAATCCCTGCTTCCCTCTGTGAAGGGCCTATCTTTTACTTTTATGCAAGAGTCGGTAGTATTCCTTATCATTCCAACCTACTCTTTAGTTGGCGAGCATCATGTGATGGGGAAAGATCTAAGCATATATGGCCATTCAAATATATTTGATCATGAATTATTATTGTTGACAATTATATATATATATGATAAATAAGTTGGGAGGCGAAACAGTAAGTCCCTATCTTTCTTTGTGTTCAATGGATGCTATTTCTTCTACAAATATGCTTTGAGTGGTAGCAACCATGGAAGACTATATGATTGTTGAGTGTGTGAGATTTGTTCAATCAAATCTTTTACGCACACCCTTCCTGGAAATAAGATGAATTGCAATTGTTTGATGACTGAGAACCTAGTTTGTTGGTGTTCAAGAAAGTTTATGGTGTATGCTTTAACACGTGAATAGCTTGCTACTTGGTCAGGAGAAGTTTTATGAGATGAACTACTATTATGATATATAATGATGCTCGAAAAAGTGATTGAAATTATCATTGATCAAACTTGTGCACTTTCTAGCATTCACACTTCATAAATTACTATTTTTTATCATTTACCTACTCGAGGACGAGCAGGAATTAAACTTGGGGAAGCTGATATGTCTCTAACATATCTATAATTTATGAAGTATTCATGCTATTATATTATCCTTCTTTGATGTTTTATATGCATTTATATCCTATTTTATATGATTTTTGGGACTAACCTATTAACCTAGAGCCCAGTGCCAGTTTGTTTCCTTGTTTTTGAGTTCCGCGGAAAAAGAATATCAAACGGAGTCCAATTGACCTGAAAATTTACGGTGATTTATTATGGACCAAAAGAAGCCCACGGAGCGCCTGAGGTAGACCAGAAGAGCAACGAGGCCACCACAAGGGTGGGGGCGCCCCCCC
>LR738710.1:52426484-52493768 GCA_902687465.1 Secale cereale | reverse complement strand
GGGGCGCCAGGGCCCCAGGCGCCCTGGCGGCGCGCCCCCCCTGGGCCGCGCCGGGGGGGCGCCTGGGCCCCCCGAGCCCCGTCTGGTGCCCCCCTTTGGCATATATTTAGAGCGTCCTTCGAAACCCTCGGGACGGAAACTCTTTTTCGCGATCTCATCTCTGTTCCGCCGCCGCCGCCGCTTCCAAGATCGAGAGCACCAGGAGAACTCTTCCCGGCACCCTGCCGGAGGGGAGGATCACCATAGGGAGCCTCTCCACCACCATGGACGCCTCCCGGATGAGTTGTGAGTAGTCTCCCTTGGACCATGAGTCCATGACCAGTAGCTATGTGATGTTCTCCTCCCGTTCTTGTGCTTCACTAATTAGTCCTTGTGAGCTGCCCTACATGATCGAGGCACATATGTAATCCTTATGCTGTTGCTAGGATGAGTTTGCTGGGATCCGATGGATTATGATATTATGTTCAGATTGTGATTGAGTAATATATTTGATCTACCTCTTTTATATTTATGTTCATAAGTAATTCTTTCATGTTCTCCGTTGTTATTTATTGCTTTGGCAAAGTAATGGGTAGTGACTCCAAGAGGGAAAGTTATGCTTGATTGTGGGTTCATGCCCCTCGATGACTAGCTTGAGTGACAGAAACATGAGTCTAGGGGATGTGCTGTTGCCACAAGGGGGAAAACAACGGTGCTTGTGCCCGCGGGTGCAAGGATTGTTTACTTTATGCAAAGTTCTTTTAATGCAGTTGTCTGTTGCTTTGAGTTTACATTATGGGTGGGACTCGCAACTTAATACCAGCGAGATGTTCTGGATAGATATCTCAAGGTGGATGATTAGTAGTAGATATTGATGGATTTCGGTCTACTTACTTTGGCGTACCGCCCATGCTTTGAACCTCAACCTTTCTTGCAATGTAGTCAGCATTGGTTTGCGTTCATGGTCCTGTCAATTGCCCAGCTGTAATTCGTTTACCTCACATAGCTGTTTTATCGTCTTTTGGGAGAGAGACATCACTAGTGAACATCATGAGACTCCGGTCCATATTACCATCATTGATCACATCCGCTATTTACTTTTCGCTATTATTTACTATTGCAAACATTATCTATCACTACTATCATTTGTGTTTAATCCTTTGTGAACTACAAGGCCGGAGGGATTGACAACCTCTCTGTACTCGTTGGGAGCAAAGTTATTTGTATCTGTGTGCAGGTCCACGTTGATTGCTAATATCTGGCGCCGTTAGCAGTTGAGACCTACTTGTTGAACCTAGGAGTCTCTGGGGATTCTATCCTTGGCATCTTTGCTAAGGGAAAAACTTCCACAACACTGCATCTCACACCTTCCACTTGGGGTAACCAACGAGGGGTTAGAGGCCCATCACGAGACAGTTGTCTACTCTGACTATGAATCTTCATCCGGAGAGACCAAATCTTTGTATCAGTTGCGGGATGGCCGATCCAGGGGTATGTCCGATGGTGACAGTATTCCAGACCCCTTCGATCCACCAAACCGGGTGGCTGTCTTCATGGCCGGATCACAGCCTATGCAGCAACCCACGGTGACTGGGGCGTTCACAGCAGAGGTGGCTGGTGCAGGGGCGAGCAACCAAACCCCCTCACCCTCTGACGCTCTATCAACCTTGGTCGAGGAGTTGACAGCACGCGCAATAGCAGAAGTAGCTCCTGCCAACAAGGCGCAGCATGATGCGGAGATCCTCCAGCTGAAGGGCCGGATTGAGCAAGCCAAACGGGATCTGGATGCAGAGAAAGCCATGATGGTGACAAGGCAAGCAGAGCTGGATTCCCAAGCTTTCCAGCTCGGGATTGATCAGGCCTCTGCGCAGGAGGTAAGGAACAGAAGGTATCAGACTCGTCTACCGCCGGTCTATGAGGCGATGAATCTCTTTGGCACACCAGGAGCGGGAGCTAGCAATAACCTAGAAGTAAACCGGAGAGGAGTCCCAGGAGCAGGCGCGCTGGTTCAACAGCCGACTGTGGAGCAGAATCGTCAGGTTATGCCCACGCCGCACATCCCCACACCTCCTGGGCATTATTCAAACCCATTGGATAACATCGTCGCCGCCGCTTCACGACTGGCCACTTTACCCATTGAGGGGACATCCTTCGTGGCGATGGAAGCACGCAGGGTCACAGAATACTGGACACAGCGTTGACACAGCAGCAGGCGTACTCTTACAGCAGGGAGAGAATTCATTCAACACCCCGCCACAGCAGGTGTTACACTAGCCGTTGGGATGAACCGGAAGTATCCAGCAGCGAGCGGAGACGTCATCGTCACAGGCAAGATAATCCTGTAGGAGCAGAGGCGTACGCCCAGGAGGCGATGAACCGGGCCAGACCTCCTGCCCGCGAGGATGTCCGTCAAACGACGCCGGTTCACCCAACCACAGCAAAGACGGGAGTCACGGCGAGTTCTTTTAGAGTACAGTGTCTTGTTCCCGCTTTACGAAGCGTAAGGTTATCCAAGGACTTCAAGGGTCCGCGGTAGGTGCCTAACTATACGGCAGACCTGGCTCCAGAGGCTTGGATTGAGAGTTATGAGATGGCTATGGAGATGCTAGATGTGGATGAAGCGGCATGTGCAAAGTATTTTATCATGATGCTTGAAGGTACAACCAGGACATGGTAAAAGGGCTTACCACCCAACTCCATTGGATCATGGGGTGAGCTGCGTCGGCAGTTTATCAAAAATTTCAAAGACACGTGCAAGCAACCGATGTCAATAGTGGACTTGGCCGCATGCTTTCAAGGAGAGCAGGAGCCGACGAGCACCTGGGTGCGGCGAGTGTCAGAAATCCTGCACTCTTCCAATAGCATCAATCCCAGTACGGCAATAGTGAGACTAGAAAACAATTGCCGGTTTGAGTCTCTGAAGCTGAAGTTAGGACGGCTCAAACGGGATTGTAATGACATCGGGACACTCATGAGCGCTCTGGTGAAGTATGGGGACTCTGATAATACTAAATACCCAGAAGCAGATGGTGACAAATTCGGGAAAGCGAACAAGGCCGGTAAACCGGCACAGGTTAATCCGGCAAGAACAAGTTTTAATGGTAAGCGAAAGGCAGAGGGCAGCTCTGATTTTTTGGCCAATACCAATGTTCAAGGAAATTTTCAGTGCCGCAAGGGTAGGCCGCCTCCATGGAACGGGGGAGGATCCATCAATCTGGATCGACAATTGAACGAGCCTTGCCCAAAACATAGCACAGAGGAACACCCAGCTAAACATACATGGGGGCAATGCCGGATCATGGTAGAGGCCATGAGACAAGCCAAAAATGACAACGGACCACCGGGCGGCGGCTCGAGTTCCGGTTTTCAAGGTCCGGTCACCATGGTAATGGATCCGTATCAGGATATTATGGCGGCAACAATAACTATAACCAAGGCAACCATCAGCAGCATGGTCAGGGCGGTTATAACAACCAAGGAAACTACCAGCATGGTCAGGGTGGCTACAATAACCAAGGCAATCAGCAGCGTCAACAGCAGCAGCAATCCGGATATCAGAGTAATTTGAAGGAGCTAAGTAGTGGACAGTACCATGTTTTTACTACGAGTTTGTGCAAAAGGGATCAGAAAATCATGAAGCGGGCGGTAAACACAGTTGAACCGGCAACACCACGTTTCCTGCGTTGGTCGGAACAACCTATTGTGTGGAGCAGAGAGGATCACCCACCGCGGATTGATAATCCGGGCCAGTTGGCCTTACTGGTGGCACCATAGGTCGGTGGTTACAAATTCATAAAGGTACTCATGGATGGTGACAGTAGTATCAACATCCTATATTATGAGACTTTCCGTCGTATGGGGTTGACGGACAAGAAATTGAGACAGTCCAACACGGTGTTCCATGGAGTAGTACCAGGTAAATCGGCTTACCCAGTGGGTTAAATTGACCTAGAGGTCACCTTTGGAGATGAGCAGGATTCCAGATCAGAGACTGTAACTTTTGAGGTTGTAAAGATCCGGAGCCCATATCATGCTCTGTTTGGAAGGCCAGTTTACGCCAAGTTCACGGCTAGACCGTGCTATGTTTATCTACAGCTCAAGATGCCGGGTCACAAGGGAACCATTACGGTTCATGGAAGTCATAAAATCGCATTGGATTGCGAGGAAGGAGACGCAGCCTATGCAGAGGCAGTATGTGCTACGGAGGAGTTGAAGTTCTACAAAGACAACGTTGATCCGGCAGATATGTCCACGTTGAAAAAGCCAACCACAGAACATGATCCGGCGTTGAAGTTTAAATCGGCAGAGGAAACTAAACAAGTTGACTTTGTGCCGGGTGACTCATCCAAGCAGTTCACCATCAGCGCTAACCTCGACCCCAAATAGGAAAGCGCGCTCATCGAGTTCATCCGTGAGAACCGGGATATCTTTGCATGGAAACCTTCCGAGATGCCAGGTATACCGAGGGAACTCGCTGAGCACAGTCTTAATATTGATCCGAAGTTCAAACCGGTCAAGCAATATCTACGCCGCTTCAACAAAGAATGGCGCAAGGCTATAAGAGAGGAAGTGGCCAGGCTTTTGGCCGCAGGGTTCATAGTTGAGGTGTTCCATCCGGAGTGGTTGGCTAATCCGGTTCTGGTGTTGAAGAAAAGTGGAAAGTGGAGGATGTGTGTGGATTACACAGACCTAAACAAGGCTTGTCTGACTGATCCTTTTGCTCTCCCCTGTTGTCGGTGTACTAAAGTAGGGGTACCCTAGTATCCCGAACTTGTGCACGGACAGTTGCAGCGTCCCGCGGTAAGGCTTGCCGGGCGACCGCCAAGGTCCTCCGTGGTTCCTCTAGGGCCATTCAAGAATAAAGTATCCAAGCTAAGGAGACAAGGCTCCGGCAAGAGGAGCTTGCCGGGAAGGCCACTCAAGGCACAAGATCACTTAAGGCGCAAGACCCTGCCAAGAGGAGCTTGCCGGGGAGGCCAACCAAGGCATCTCAAGAAACTTGCCGCGACACGCCACGCGTCCCGGCAAGGCCCGGTGAGCGACAAGCTCCCGGAAGCGACAAGATAGCGGCCACGGCAAGCTTCCACTCAGTACCCGCGCTCCAGCGCATCCACCCATGTGTCGCTCTGGGATCCTTCCAAGCGTACGTGGCGGGAGGCTGTGCAGCCAGGGGTATGCGGTGGCAAGCGGCGCTGACAAGGTTCCCATCGTGGCGAATGGTGGCGCCCCTGACAGCCCCTTTTTGCACTGTTTGGGCGACGGCGACGGGCATTTAATGCCCTTGTCCCCTGCTGTCAGGGTTAGGTATGGAAAACTTTACCAACTACCACCCCTTTTCCATTTTTACCCTCGACTGCATTGCCACCTGTCGGTGACCCCTTGAGCCTATAAAAGGAGGCCCATGCGCAATGTAGAGGGGGGTTAGACATTCGAACACTCTCACGCTCGGTCTCGTTAGCGGCTAGAGGGAACTGTAGCTCTCAGCGCTCCCGAGCGAGAACTCAATACAATCCACAAAGCAGGAGTAGGGTTTTACGCATCCGTGCGGCCCGAACCTGGGAAAACTGCTCGTGTGCATCGCCTCGATCTGCTCTTCGCGCGATCTCCGCCCCCTGCCGTACCGAAAAGGGGCTCCGGTCCCATAGGTGTTCGTGGGTGGATCAGTTTCCCCGACATCTTTGGCGCGCCAGGCAGGGGGTGTGTCGAGATTGTGTGAATCTGATCCGGCCTGCACGCGAGCTAGATCTTCATCATCATCTTCATCAACATGCCGCCGAAGAAGAAGGCTTCGGAGGCAGCTGGTCCGTCCGCGTTGATCCCGCCACCGCCGGAGCCAACGGCTGGTGGGGTAGACGCCGGCGGAAGGATGGACGTCGACGAGGAAACCCACGGTGCCGCCAAGTCCAGGGACAAGGCTGCGCTGCCCGTCGGCGGCGTAGCCGGCTCCCATGACGACCGGGCGCACTCCAAGACCTCGGCGTCCGTGCATGCACCGCGCCAATCTCAGGAGGTGCGGGATCGGCAGCGTCATGGTACTCACGGTACCATACGCTTGCTGAACCAAGATCAAGCTGGTGGATCTCGGGATGCTCAAGACCAGCATGCTCGCCAGCATGCCGGCACGAGCAAGGCAGGGTCGCCTGGACGAGATACTGCTCCTTCTAACATAGTTAGAAGTCCGAGCATATCCCGCTCCTCGCACCATTCGCCACCGCTACCCGCCAGTCCAGCAGAAGCTTTGGCATGAGCTCAACTGTTCCTAGACTTCCCTCCAGCGGCAGACAAGGCCGACGACTGGAGGGCCACCATTCAGAGTCTCATCGCCTTCGCCAACAGCGACACTCCGCAGCAACCTAGTACATCACGGCCGCGGCAAGTCAGTTAGGCGTGGGCCGATGGCGACAAGACTGGTGGGGGTGCAACCACCGTGCACTCTCCGCCTCGAAGGCCAAGATCGCCGACTCGCCGGGTCAGCCTCGACAGCGACTCCACCGCGTCGTCGGATCCACGAGCTCGTCGCGATCAGCGCCAAGTTCTTCAAGACCGACATCAACAAGACGCTCGTACCCGCATCGAGCGTCGAAGAGAAGCGCCGCGTCAATCAGACCAGCGCGCTGGGCCCGCTGTCGACATGCGAGAGCCAAGGGGACCAGGCGACTTGCCGTACGCGGTAGGTTGTCATGCGTTCACTCGTGAGCTGCGGCAAGTCCTGTGGCCCAGTATGAAGAATTTCAAACCAGACGTACCAGACAAGTACGACGGCAAGACGCATCCGTCGGAGTTCCTCAGCATCTACACTATCGCGGTGCAAGCTGCTGGTGGGCGGGACGACAAGATCCTTGCCAACTACTTCCCTCTGGTACTCAAACCCAACATCAGGTCCTGGCTCATGCACTTGCCGGGCAACTCCATTTCTTCTTGGGCAGATCTCTGCCATCAGTTTGTCAGCGCCTTTACAGGCGGCCACAAACCCCATGGCCAAGAAAGCGACCTACACCTGCTCGCCCAGAAGGAAGGAGAGTCCCTGCGCAAGTTCATCCAAAGGTTCAGCCGTGTACAACACAACATCCCAGACGTCCACCCTGCTGCGGTTATCAGCGCGTTCCACCAGAACGTGCGTAACCGTAGGATGAGGGAGGAGATGGCGATGTGCAAGATCAGGGACGTCAGCGAGCTGTACGCCCTGGCCGACAAGTGTGCACGTGCCGAAGAGGGGAGGAAACTCCCCGGAGAGGATACAGGAGCAGGAGGATCTGACAGTAAGGATGCCGCCCCGGCAAAGAAAAACCGGCGGCGGAACAACATGAAGAAGAAATGCAAAGAGGTGCTAGTCGTTGAGCAGTCCGGCAAGGAAGGTGGCGTCAAGAAAGCCCAAGCTGGTAGCTCCGGCAAGGAGACTGTCGCATGCACCAACTGCCAGGCTGTGGCGGCCGCCAACAAGCAGGACGGCACCGACAAGCATTATTGCAAGATCCACCGGACCAAGGGTCACGACCTCCAGAACTGCAAGAGGGTCGAGTACCTTGTCCAGCAGCAGAAAGCTGAGTACGAGCGGCGCGACAAGGAGAAGGCCCAAGGAGGTGATGGAGGATCCGGCAAGAAGCGGCCGTTCAATGGCCGGGGAGGACGCCGCGGCAAGGCCAAGCAGCGACAAGGAGACAGACCTCCCCGCGGCCACGACAAGGATGAAGATGACGAAGACGACGAAGACATGGATGATGGTGAGACCAGTGAGCAGGAGCTCCAGAAAGCCACAGAAGTTTTGTGCGTTGACGGCGGTGCTTCCCACCGCCAACTCAAACAGTGGGTGCGGGAAGTTAATGCGGCAGAACAACCCGTCGAATCGCGCAAGCTCCTGAAATGGTCCAGCACGCCTATCATCTTCGACATTGAGGACCACCCTAATCGCACAACTGCGGTCGGGTGCTTGCCGATGTTGGTTTCACCAACTATCCGCAACCTCAAGGTCACTAAGATGCTAGTTGACGGCGGGGCCGGCTTGAACCTGATCTCCTCCATTGTGATCCAGAAACTCCAGATCCCTGACAGCGAGCTCGCAGAGACCGGCACGTTCCAAGGAATCAACCCGGGAAGGAGCAAGCCGAAGGGGAAGATCACGCTGCCAGTAACATTTGGCGGCGAGCTGAACTTCAGGACTGAGAGGGTCACTTTTGACGTTGCCGATTTCCCATTGCCTTACGATGGGATACTTGGCCGTCCAGCACTCGCCAAGTTCATGGCAGCCTCTCACTATGCCTACAACATGCTGAAGATGCCAGGCCCGATAAGCGTCATCTCTGTCCCTCGCGACAAAAAAGATGCTCTTATCTGTGCCGACAAGATCTACCGGGAAGCAGCAGCCGCAACAGATCACAAGACACTTGCCGCTGAAGCTCCCGAGGGGAAGATGAAGACCAAGTCCGGCAAGAGCTCTGGGGCCCACTCCGGAAAGCGCACCTCTTAGGAGTGCTGCGCTACCATCGAGGACGCACCATCGAGCTCCACCGGCAAGTGTAAGAAGACGATGGTAGCTCCGCCAGAAACCAAGAAGGTGTCCGCCAAGGAGGACGGCACTGGTGGTACTTTCACCATCAGTGCCACACTTGACCCTAAATAGGAAAGCGCGCTGGTTGCTCTCCTGCGGGCGAACGTCGACGTGTTTGCATGGCAACCGTCTGACATCCCCGGTGTTCCCAGGAAAGTAATTGAGCACAAGCTTGCCATTTGTCCTCATGCGCGGCCCGTCAAGCAAAAAGTCAGGAAACAAGCAGTGGAGCGCCAAGAATTCATAGCAGAAGAAATCAAGAAGTTGGAAGCAGCAGGCCTTGTCAGAGGAGTGCTCCATCCTACGTGGTTGGCCAATCTTGTAGTCATGCGCAAGGCAAACGGGAAATGGAGGCTTTGTATCGACTTCACCGATGTGAATAAAGCTTGTCCCAAAGACCCATTTCCCTTGCCGCGCATTGACCAGATTGTTGACTCCACGGTCGGATGTGACCTGCTTTCATTTCTTGACGGATATTCAGGATACCATCAGATCTTCATGGCTGAAGAAGATGAGGAGAAGACCGCATTCATCACTCCATGTGGCACGTACTGTTTCATACGAATGCCCTTTGGATTGAAGAATGCTGGTTCAACATTTGCAAGGGTGGTCCATACGGCTTTTGAGCCACAAATTCACAGAAATGTAGAAGCATACATGGATGACATAGTGGTCAAGAGCAAGGACAGGGCAACCCTGATTCAAGATTTAGACGAGACCTTTACAAATCTGCGCAAGATCCAACTCAAGCTCAACCCCGAGAAGTGTGTGTTTGGAGTCCCCTCCGGCAAGCTTCTCGGGTTCTTTGTGTCTCAGAGGGGGATTGAAGCCAATCCCGACAAGATCAAGGCCATTGAGCAAATTGAAGCACCGAAGCGCGTCTAGGACGTACGAAGACTTGCCGGTTGTGTGGCTGCTCTCAGCAGGTTTATCTCTAAGTCTGCCGAACGCGCCCTGCCGTTTTTCAAAATTTTGAAAAAGGCAGGTCCAATGAAATGGACTCCGGAAGCGGAGGCTGCGCTGCAAGATTTGAAGAGATACATGTCCTCCACTCCAATACTTGTCACACCTAAGACACAAGAGAAGTTGCTGCTGTACCTAGCGGCAACAAATCAAGTGGTTAGTGCTGCGTTAGTAGCGGAGAGGAAGGCAGATGATGAGCCAGCGACCACGGCAAGCACGTCCAGCGACAAGCAGGGGGCTTCCCCGACAAGCTCTGGTCCCGACAAGGATGGATCTGTGCAGGAGATACAGAAGAGGATGGTGCAGCGCCCAGTTTACTTTGTCAGTTCCCTTCTCCAGGGGGCTAGGTCAAGGTACTCTGGTGTGCAGAAGTTGCTTTTCGGCCTTCTCACGGCCTCGAGAAAGCTGCGCCATTACTTCCAAGAACATGAAATCACAGTTGTCACTCGCTTTCCGCTGAAGAAGATACTGCAGAATCCAGAAGCAACAGGCAGGATTGTTGAGTGGGCACTGGAACTGTCAATCTTTGGCCTCTAGTTTGAAAGCACTTCAACTATCCAAAGCAGAGCATTGGCAGAATTCATAGCAGAGTGGACGCCAACGCCAGATGAAGAAATTCCGGAAACGAGCATCCCCGTCAAGGAAGCAAGCAAAGAGTGGCTGATGTACTTTGATGGTTCCTTCTCGCTGCAAGGCGCCGGTGCTGGCGTGCTGCTTGTCGCACCCACCGGAGAGCACCACAAGTACGTGGTCCAGATGCACTTTCCCAAGGAGCAAGCAACAAACAATACTGCAGAGTATGAAGGTTTGCTTGCCGGTCTCAGGATCGCGGCAGACCTTGGGATCAAGAAGCTCATTATCAGCGGTGACTCGCAGCTTGTCTTCCGCCAAGTGAACAAGAATTACCAGAGTCCATTGATGGAAGCTTACGTCGATGAAGTGAGAAAGCTTGAAGAGCACTTTGACGGCCTACAGATGGAGCATGTTCCAAGAGCTCAGAACGACATCGCAGATGGCCTGTCAATGTGCGCCGCACTTAAGTTACCTGTGGAACCTGGGATTTTTGTGCTCAAGCTGACTCAACCATCCGTAACACCATCAACTGGACAGAGCAAAAAGAGGAAGTTGATTGTTGGTGACTATTTTCTGGCAGAGCTTCCCGAAGCCGCCGCCAAGAAGGTCTCCAAGATCAACGCCAAGAATGCTGAGGAGCAGTCCGCTCCGGCGAGCCCTAGGGTTTGTTCCGTTGAAGCAAACGCTCCCGGTAAGTTTTGCTCCGGCAAGCTTGCCGGGGAACGTCAAGCTCCGGCTGAGTCACAGGTTCTCGCCGTTGAAGCGGACGTTCCCGCAGCAGCAGATGTGCCTTTAGTCCTTGTTGTCGAGCCACAAGCTCCAGCATGGGCACAGCAGATTGTCTGTTTCCTCCAGACAGGAGAACTTCCCGAAGAGCAAGAAGAAGCAGAAAGAGTAGCCCGGCAGTCGAGTATGTACCAGTTTGTCGACAACAAACGGTACAAAAGAAGACTCAACGGTGTGAAATTGAAGTGTATTCCCCGGGAAGATGGACAGAAGCTGTTGGCAGAGATACATGGAGGCATATGTGGTCACCACATTGGTGCCACAGCACTTGCCGGCAAAGCATTCCGGCAAGGTTTGTTTTGGCCAAAAGCAATCTAGGATGCAACTGCACAAGTAACCAAGTGTGAAGCGTGCCAGTTCCATTCCAAGCAGATACACCAGCCAGCTCAAGCTCTCCAGACGATCCCTTTATCCTGGCCATTTGTCTGGGGGCTCGACATCCTCGGCCCCTTTCCCCGCGCAGCCGGGGGCTTTGAGTACTTGTACGTTGCAATTGACAAGTTCACAAAGTGGCCGGAAGTGGAACCAGTGAGAAAGGTGACCGCACAGTCAGCAGTCAAGTTCTTCAGGTTGATTGTTTGCCGTGTCGGGATCCCTAACAGGATCATCACCGACAACGGTACACAGTTCACGAGCCGCACCTTCATGCAGTACGTCCAAGATCTTGGCGCCAAGGTGTGCTTCGCTTCTGTTGCTCACCCGAGAAGCAACGGTCAAGCGAAGAGGGCAAATGCTGAAGTGTTGCGTGGCCTCAAGACCAGAACTTTCGACAGGCTGCACAAGTGTGGAAGAAACTGGATCGAGGAGCTGCCAGCGGCTCTTTGGTCGATCAGGACGACGCCAAATCGAGCCACTAGACAGACACCTTTCGCTCTAGTCTATGGAGCAGAGGCAGTTCTCCCCACGGAACTCGTATACGGGTCACCTCGAGTCTCTCTTATGATGAGCTTGAGCAAGAGCAGCTGCGACAAGATGACGCGCTGCTCCTTGAGGAAGACCGTCTTGAGGCCGTTGTACGAGCTGCTCGTTACCAGCAAGCTTTGCGCCGCTACCATAGCCGCAAAGTCAGCGCCAGAAGTCTCGAGGAAGACGAACTTTTTCTTCGGCGCGTTCAGTCCGCCAAGAATTCCAACAAGTTGACGCCGAAGTGGGAAGGCCCTTACCAGGTTAAACGAGTCACTAGGCCCGGTGATGTCCGCCTTGAGACCGAAGATGGCTTTCCGGTGAGCAACTCCTGGAACATCGAGCATCTTCGTAAGTTTTACCCGTAAGGCGCGGTTGCCGTGACCCGCTCCGGCAACCACCTTTTTGTACAAGTCTTGCCGATGTTGCATGTAATCCTTTGTACAAAGCCGGGCGCAGACCCCGTCCATCAGTAAAGCTCATGTGCCCCGCACATCTTGTCATTTCATGCGTTTTATTTTCTTGCATGTATTATCTGACACTTTGTGCAGCACCTACCCCCGGTAAGCAATAACGAGCCCAAAGGCTCCATATCTGTATTTTCTCTTCTTTCTTTTTTCTTAAGGAAAGAAAGGTTCCCTCGCGCACAAGTTTGCCGGGGGGGAGGAGAAGATAGTGGTATGGACCAAGCGCCGTTCAAGAAAGTCTTGCCTTCCCGGGAAGCAAAAGACACAAAATCTAAGTTGCCAAAGTTTGAGCAATCAGATTTTTAAATTTTTAAGTTATCTTCCTTGAACGACCGCACTTTGTATGTAAAACCTGTGCGCGGAGGAACCAACTCGTGGCTAGTTGCGCCCTTACTTTGTTTCGAGTTCGCTCAACAGCTTAAGTGTGCTGCGACTAGTGTCGCGCCCTTACTTTTTTTCCGAGCCCGCTCAACAACTTAAGTGTGCTGCAACTGGTTGCGACAAGGTTTCTTGTCGGCAACGGCACTGCCAGCAGGCTGCTGGAGTTCCGCACTCAGCACTCGCGGCAAAGGTGCCTACACCGGCAAGTTCCCTAAAAGCGTAGGGCTAAAACATACAAAGGAAAGGAGTCAAGTAAAGGAAATAACATAGCAATCACTACCCGAAATAGAGTTATATTACAAAGTGACTTGTCGCAGCTCTAATAGACTGCTTTTCATAACATGGCTACAGTGATAAGGAAAGAAGAAAATCAGCGGCCTAATCTGCACGGTCGCCCTCGACCCTCTTGATGCCGCTCACCTTGTCCACAATGGGTGCGACAAGGGCCTTGAGCGCCTCCAGATCGGCGTCCGGCGGCAAAGACCTGAGGACGTTGGCGAGGTTGAGGCCTGGATTGCGGAAGGCCACCTTTATCAGCACCTTTTGAAGGGCTCCCGTGCAGAGCTTCCGCGACTTGTCCGCCAGTTGCTTAGGGATCCTTTCTCGGAGCTGCTGGAGGGCCGTCGCCACGCCTCTGAAGAATAGGGTGAGCTTGGCGCTGGGGTGAAGGTTCTCGTCGGAGGAGTACCCGAGATACTCCGCCCCCAGCTACGCCAGCTCCTTGTCGATATCCGCGGCAGCGTTCACAAGACCCTCCGTCCAGTGCTCGACGGTCGCCCTGAAGTTGTTCTGGGTGATGGCCGCACTCTCCAGCAACGCCTTCTCGGCCCTGACCTCCTCCTTCAGGGCCGCCTCCCGCTCCATGGCGCCGTCCAGCATCTTGGTCAAAGTCGCCAGCTTCAACTCAAGATCAGCATTGGAGTCCTTGACGGTGGCAAGCTCCTTGCCCTTCTCGGCGAGACGCACCTGCAGCTCTGAGTGGCTGTGGGCGTCCTTCTCCCGCTCAAGCTTGAGCGCGGCGATCTCTTCGCCTCTCGCCTGGAGATCGGCCTCCAGCTGCGCCACTTTCGCCTCCAGTTCCTTCTTGGCGGCCTCGGCAATTGCGCCAGCATCCTTTGCTTCCTGGAGGGCCCCACCAAGTGATTGCTCGCGCGCGGCAAGCTCTTCCTCGTGGCTGTCGAGGTTGACCTTCCGCTGGGCCAGCTCGCCTTCTCGCTTGGATAACTCCTCGGCGGCAAGCTGCTGTTGCTCTTCGGCTTCGGCCTTCTGGAGGAAGAAGGCCGTCTGCTCTTCGGCAAGCTGCTCCCGCTCCTCTGCCAAGGACCGGAGAGCTGCCTTGTTGAGGGCCCGGAGCTCCTCGGTGCGCTTCTCGATGTCAGCTCCCGCCTTGGCAGCCAGCGCTTCGCGGGACTCCATCTTGGCTTGCCGAGCGCGGTAGAGCGACCGCAGCTTACGCAGCAGCCGCTCCTCCTCGGGCTCGCTGCTGCTGCTGCTTGGCGCGTCCACGAGCGTCAGCCCGGCGGAGGCAAGCACTTCTCCGTCGAAGACTTCTCCCTCGACCGGAGCCCTGGAGCTCGACGCCCAGGGAAGCTTGATGAAGACACCGTCGCCGGCCTTCAAGTAGGCTCCTGGCTAGGGCTCCTCGGAGCCTGGGGCTGCGGCGGCGAAGGGATCGGCGGTCGGCGTAGCGCCTGGCGCTCCTGCGGCCTCAGGGGCGCCAGTGCGATCGCCGGACCCCTCGTCGGCTGCTGCGGTAGCAGCCTTGGCGGCCTCGTCGCCGGCGGGATCGTTAGCACCGGCCGCTCCTTCGGAGGCAGCGGCGTCGCCGGTGTTGCCGCGCGTATCCTCCTCAACAGCAGCCTCCGTCTCCATAGGCTCCGCAGCAGATGGACCTGACGGTAGGAAAGGGGAGGAAAACAGTCAAGCAAATATCCAAAAAAGAAGAATCAAAAGAAGAAAAGCCCAAGGGGAGTTTTTAAACAAGGAGATTACCTGCGCGAGCCGACTCCTCGACAGTGTCCCTCGCCGGGGAGCTCTCCCTTGGCGGCGTAGCTGTAGTCCCCGCCGACGGAGGGCCGCTAGTGCTGTCCCTCGCCGGAGAACTTGCCCTTGGCGGACAATTCGCCCTTGGCGGAGAACTCTCCCTTGCCGGGGAGACCCTTGCCGGGGAACTTCCCCTTGGTGGCGTGGTTGAAGCAGGTGGCACGACGGGGGCAGTCTCCGGGCGCTCCTGGTGTGTCTGCTCTGCACCTACGCAAATCAACAAGCAAGTGTCAGCAAAGATAGAACACCCACGCACGCCCAACAGCGGAAAGAGAACCAAGAACTTACGCTGGGGGCTGCGCTGGGGCTGCTCTGAAGATCAGTAGCCGGGTCCGGCAAGGTTGTCCGAGGCGCACCCCCTGGCACGGCAGGCTCGTCCTCGATGACAATCATTGGGACCTTGGCTCGCTTTGCCGCCCTCTGGGCCAGAGTTCTGAAAAAGGGAACAGGTTCAGAGTGAGACAAATGAGATACAAGACAAAAGCAGAAAATCGAAGAAATACAAGAACTGCAAAGTCTTACTCTTCTTCTTCCTCGTCGGAGCTGAGCGCGGAGAAGTCAAAGTCCGGCTCACGCCCGGTACGAGGAGGCGGAGGAGTGGGCTCCCTTGGCCGCTTGGCGGGAGCAGGGGCGGTGGTCTGAGACGACCCCGCTCCGGCTGCCGCCGTGGCGTGAGGAGCGACAGGAGCAGAAGCGGCGGTCCGAGAGGATCCCGCTCCAGTTGCCGCAGAAGCGCGAGGTGCTCCCGTGGCAGCCTTGCTTGCCGCGGTGGCGCGTGTTGCGCGGCGCGGCCGCTGTTGACCCGTCTGCCGCTCCATCGCGTCCCCGGCCTTGCGGAGACGTCTTCTCGGTGGAGCTGGAGGCTCTGCTGGTGGTGGCGAGCAGCCTGAAGACGAAGAGGAAGAGGAGCCGATCTCCAGCGAGCCGCTCGTGTCCTCGGCCGGCCCGCTCGACTCGACGCCCTGCTCAGCGGGCTCGCTTGACTCGGCGTCTTGCCCGGCAAGCTTCCCTGCATTGAGAAACACCTCTCGCTCGGCAAGGCTTGCCGCCTCCGCTGCCTCTGCCTCCTCCACGGTGTATCCGAACTCGCCCGCGGCTGCAGCTGCCGCCGCCTCCTCCAGCCTGGTGGCGATGTACGCCATCTCCTTGTCGGTGGTGTCGTGGGTGAGGCCCTTCTTCTCGTCGGCGCAAATTGGCGTTTCTTCCAAGTTGTCGAAGAACTCCTGCACGGCTTCGTCGGCAGGCTCTTGCCAAGTTGGGTCGATCCCGTGCGAGTCATACAGCGGCATCATTGCACGGATGCGGCTGAGCGAAGAGTTGTTGCACAGCGGAACGACGCCCTGCGGCAACCGAAAGACTTCGGGATGATCGGGGTCATACTTGAACAGCTCCTGCAACATCCCATTGAGCTCCAGGACCGTGAAGTTGAAGTTAAGGCCCGGGCGCAGCCTCATGATATCTGCCGCGTTCTCGAACTCCCAGGCGGGCCTTTTTCTCTCCTGCAAGGGGGCGATGCGACGGCGAAGGATATCCGTGCCAATTGCGCCTACAGTGAGCTTGGCGCGCCCGAGGCGAAGGATCCGGGCGGTGGCAATTTTCAATCTACTGTCTTCCGGGGCCAAGTCGCTCCAGTCGTCGCCGCGTACTACTGGGGCTTGGCGCCGGGCAGTAAACGGCTGCGGGTTCTCCTCTACAATCCAGCACCAGTCTGCTCTCCGTTCATCCCATTTGCCGCGGAGCTCTCCCTACAGATAAGCCTCCTTCTTGTGCGTCCTCGAGATCCAGGAGACGCCGCCGGACAAAGGCTCTCCTCTCTCAACTCAGGGCGTGAAGTAGTGGCGGAAGAGAGCAACATTGGGATGGACTCCGACAAAATTTTCGCAGAGATGTGCGAAGACTGCTATGGTCAGAATGGCATTGGGGGTGAAGTCAAGGAGGTGGAACCCGTAGGTGTTCATGAGGTCGCAGAATAATTTGGAGAAAGGCGGGCAGAGCCCGCAGTAGAAGAACAAGGCGAAGAACGCGTATCCGCTCGGAAACATTTCGCAACCAACGGCTGGGAATACCTTGGTGCGCGGATGCACCCGCGTCTCCCCCGACAAGAAGAGATAGAAGTTCTCCCTCAGCTTCCTCGCGTCAAGCTTGAGGGGGAAGACAGCCCGCTCCTTTCACATCCTCGCGAGCCGCTGCGCCTCGGCCGACTTCGCGGTTTTCCCCTTCTCTCCTTTCGGAGCCATGGCGGAAGCGGTGAGGGAGGTCGGCGGCGCTGGTGGTGCTGGTGGCGACGGGGGGCGGAGCGCTGCTCTCTTTCGGCTTTAGGAAGAAGGGGAGCGGCGGAGGCTTTCTGAGGATTGAAGCAGCAACGGGCGGATGGACGAACTGCCCCTGTTTCCCCTGCTTATAAGGGGGGAGGGCGGACGTTCCGCATTTCCGATTAAAGAAACCGCCCACGATCTCTCCCACGACGCCGCGATCGACGCGTGCCGTTAGGGGTGGGCGCGGTGGATACGGAGTAAGATACGACGTGCCGCAGGCCGCGCGTGCCCGTGCACTGTTTTGGGCCTGGCCCAACAGCGCTCGGCACCGTGTATGGCCCAGTCTCGGGGGGCTCCTGTCGGTGTACTAAAGTAGGGGTACCCTAGAATCCCGAACTTGTGCACGGACAGTTGCTGCGTCCCGCGGCAAGGCTTGCCGGGCGACCGCCAAGGTCCTCCGTGGTTCCTCTAGGGCCATTCAAGAATAAAGTATCCAAGCTAAGGAGACAAGGCCCCGGCAAGAGGAGCTTGCCGGGAAGGCCACTCAAGGCACAAGATCACTTAAGGCGCAAGTGTTGGGGAACGTAGTATTTTAAAAAATTTCCTACGATCACGCAAGATCTATCTACCAGATCCATAGCAACGAGAGGGGAGAGTGAGTCTACGTACCATCGTAGACCGAAAGCGGAAGCGTTAGAACAACGCGGTTGATGTAGTCGTACGTCTTCACGGCCCGACCGATCAAGCACCGAAACTACGGCACCTCCGAGTTCTAGCACACGTTCAGCTCGATGACGTCCCTCGAACTCTGATCCAGCCGAGTGTCGAGGGAGAGTTCCGTCAGCACGACGGCGTGGTGACGATCTTGATGTTCTACCGTCGCAGGGCTTCGCCTAAGAACCGCTACAATATTTATCGAGGAGAACTATGGTGGAGGGGGGCACCGCATACGGCTAAGAGATCAAGAGATCAATTGTTGTGTCTAGAGGTGCCCCCCTGCCCCCGTATATAAAGGAGGGAGGGAGAGGCCGGCCCTAGAGGGGGCGCACCAAGTGTGGGGAGTCCTACTAGGACTCCCAAGTCCTAGTAGGATTCCCCTTTCCTTTCCGGAGTAGGAGAGAAGGAAAGAGGGGGAGAGGGAGAAGGAAAAGGGGGCTGCACCCCTTGTCAAATTCGGACCAGAAGGGGGGTGCACGCCTCCTTCCTTTTGGCCTCTCTCCTCTAATCCCGTAACTCCCCGGTACTCCGAAAATACCCGAATCACTCGGAACCTTTCCGATGTCCGAATATAGTCGTCCAATATATCTATTTTTACGTCTCGACCATTTTGAGACTCCTCATCATGTCCCCGATCTCATCCGGGACTCCGAACTCCTTCGGTACATCAAAACTCATAAACTCATAATAAAACTATCATCGAAACCTTAAGCGTGCGGACCCTACGGGTTTGAGAACTATGTAGACATGACCGAGACACGTCTCCGATCAATAACCAATAGCGGAACCTGGATGCTCATATTGGCTCCCACATATTCTACGAAGATCTTTATCGATCAAACCGCATAACAACATACATTGTTCCCTTTGTCATCGGTATGTTACATGCCCGAGATTCGATCGTCGGTATCTCAATACCTAGTTCAATCTCGTTACCAACAAGTCTCTTTACTCGTTCCGTAATACATCATGCCTCAACTAACTCATTAGCTGCAATGCTTGCAAGGCTTATAGTGATGTGCATTACCGAGTGGGCCCAGCGATACCTCTCCGACAATCGGAGTGACAAATCCTAATCTCGAAATACGCCAACCCAACAAGTACCTTCAGAGACACCTGTAGAGTACCTTTATAATCACGCAGTTACGTTGTGACGTTTGGTAGCACACAAAGTGTTCCTCCGGTATTCGGGAGTTGCATAATCTCATAGTCATAGGAACATGTATAAGTCATGAAGAAAGCAATAGCAGTAAAACTTAAACGATCATAGTGCTAAGCTAACGGATGGGTCTTGTCCATCAGATCATTCTCCTAATGATGTGATCCCGTTGATCAAATGACTACTCATGTCTATGGCTAGGAAACATAACCATCTTTGATCAATGAGCTAGTCTAGTAGAGGCATACTAGGGACACTCTGTTTTGTCTATGTATTCACACTTATATTAAGTTTCCGGTTATTACAATTCTAGCATGAATAATAAAAATTTATCATGATATAGGGAAATAAATAATAACTTTATTATTGCCTCTAGGGCATATTTCCTTCAGTCTCCCACATGCACTAGAGTCAATAATCTAGTTCACATCGCCATGTGATTTAACACCGATAGTTCACATCGTCATGTGATTAACACCCAAAGGGTTTACTAGAGTCAATAATCTAGTTCACATCGCTATGTGATTAACACCCAAAGAGTACTAAGGTGTGATCATGTTTTGCTTCGTGAGAGAAATTTAGTCAACGGGTCTGTCACATTCAGATCCGTATGTATTTCGCAAATGTATATGTGTCTACAATGCTCTGCACGGAGCTACTCTAGCTAATTGCTCCCACTTTCAATAAACATCTAGATTGATACTTAGAGTCAGCTGGATTTAGTGTCAAAGCTTGCATCGGCGTAAACATTTACGACGAACTCTTTATCACCTCCATAATCGAGAAACATTTCCTTAGTCATCCAGTTACTAAGGATAATTTTGACTGCTGTACAGTGATCTACTCCTGGATCACTATTGTACCCTCTTGACAAACTCATGGCAAGGTACACAACATGTTTGGTACACAGCATGGCATACTTTATAGAACCTATGGCTGAGGCATAGGGAATGACTTTCATTCTCTCTATATTTTTCTGCCGTGGTCTGGCTTTGAGTCTTACTCAACTTCACACCTTACAAGTCAGGTAAGAACTCCTTCTTTGACTGATCCATTTTGAACTACTTCAAAATCATATCAAGGTATGTACTCATCGAAAGTCTTATCAAGCGTCTTGATCCATCTCTATAGATCTTGATGCCCAATACGTAAGCAACTTCACCAAGGTCTTTCTTTGAAAAACTCCTTTCAAACACTCCTTTATACTTTCCAGAAAATTCTACATCATTTCCGATCGACAATATGTCATTCACATATACTTATCAGAAAGGTTGTAGTGCTCCCACTCACTTCTTGTAAATACAGGCTTCACCGCAAGTCTGTATAAATCTATATGCTTTGATCAACTTATAAAAGCGTATATTCCAACTCCGAGATGCTTGCACCAGTCCATAGATGGATCGCTGGAGCTTGCACATTTTGTTAGCACCTTTAGGATTGACAAAACCTTCTAGTTGCATCATATACAAGTCTTCTTTAATAAATCCATTAAAGAATGCAGTTTTGTTATCCATTTGCCAGATTTCATAAAATGCGGCAATTGCTAACATGATTCGGACAGACTTAAGCATCTCTACGGGTGAGAAAGTCTCATCGTAGTCAACTCCTTGAACTTGTTGAAAAACTTTCGCAACAAGTCGAGCTTTGTGAACAGTAACATTACTGTCAGCGTCAGTCTTCCTCTTGAAGATCCATTTATCTTCGATGGCTTGCCGACCATCGGGCAAGTCAACCAAAGTCCACACTTTGTTCTCATACATGGATCCCATCTCAGATTTCATGGTCTCAAGACAGTTTGCGGAATCTGGGCTCATCATCGCTTCCTCATAGTTCGTAGGTTCATCATGGTCCAGTAACATGACTTCCAGAACCGGGTTGCCGTACCACTCTGGTGCGGAACGTACTCTGGTTGATCTACGAAGTTCAGCAGTAACTTGATCCGAAGTTTCATGATCATCATCATTAGCTTCCTCACTAATTGGTGTAGGAATCACTGGAACCAGTTTCTGATGTACTACTATCCAATTCGGGAGAAGGTACAATTACCTCATCAAGTTCCACTTTCCTCCCACTCACTTCTTTCGAGAGAAACTCCTTCTCTAGAAAGGATCCACTCTTAGCAACAAAGACCTTGCCTTCAGATCTGTGATAAAAGGTGTACCCAACAGTTTCTTTTGGGTATCCTATGAAGATTTACTTCTCCGATTTGGGTTCGAGCTTATCATGTTGAAACTTTTTCACATAAGCATCGCAGTCCCAAACTTAAAGAAATGACAGCATAGGTTTCTCGTCAAACCACAGTTCATACGGTGTCATCTCCACGGATTTAGATGGTGCCCTATTTAACGTGAATGTATCTGTCTCTAATTCATAACCCCAAAAGCGATAGTGGTAGATCAGTAAGAGACATCATCGATCGCACCATATCTAATAAAGTACGGTTATGACGTTCGGACACACCATTACACTATGGTGTTCCAGGTGGCGTGAGTAGTGAAACTATTTCACATTGTTTTTACTAAAGGCCAAACTCGCCAACTCAAATATTTTACCTCTACGATCAAATCGTAGAAACTCTTATTTTCTTGTTACGATGATTCTCCACTTCACTCTGAAATTCTTTGAACTTTTCAAATGTTTTAGACTTGTGCTTCATTAAGTAGATATACCCATATCTGCTCAAATCATCAGTGAAGGTCAGAAAATAACGATACCCGCCGCGAGCTTCAACACTCATTGGTCCACATACATCTGTATGTATGATCTCCAACAAATCTGTTGCTCGCTCCATTGTTCCGGAGAACAGAGTTTTAGTCATCTTGCCCATGAGGCATGGTTCGCAAGCACCAAGTGATTCATAATCAAGTGATTCCAAAAGTCCATCACTATGGAGTTTCTTCATGCGCTTTACACCATTATGACCTAAACAGCAGTGCCACAAATAAGTTGCACTATCATTATTAACCTTGCATCTTTTGGCTTCAATATTATGAATATGTGTATCACCACGATCGAGATCCAACAAACTATTTTCATTGGGTGTATGACCATCGAAGGTTTTATTCATGTAAACAGAATAACAATTATTCTATGACTTTAAATGAATAACCGTATTGCAACAAATATGAGCAAATCATATTCATGCTCAACGCAAATGCCAAATAACATTTATTTAGGTTTTACACTAATCCCGAAAGTATAGGGAGTGTGCGATGATGATCATATCAATCTTGGAACCACTTCCAACACACATCGTCACTTCACCTTTAACTAGTCTTTGTTCATTCTGCAATTCTCGTTTCGAGTTACTAATTTTAGCAACTGAACCGGTATCAAATACCAAGGGGTTGCTATGAACACTAGTAAAGTACACATCAATAATTTGTATATAAAAATATACCTTTGTTCACTTTGCCATCCTTCTTATCCGCCAAGTATCTAGGGCAGTTCCACTTCCAGTGACCATTTCCTTTGCAGTAGAAGCACTTAGTTTCAGGCTTGAGTTTTAGCTTTGGGTTTCTTCACGGGAGTGACAACTTGCTTGTCATTCTTCTTGAAGTTCCTCTTCTATCCCTTTGCCCTTTACTTGAAACAAGTGGTCTTGTTAACCATCAACAGTTGATGCTTTTTCACGATTTCTACCTTCGCCGACTTCAGCATTGCGAAGAGCTCGGGAATTCCTTTCGTCATCCCTTGCATATTATAGTTCATCACGAAGTTCTACTAACTTGGTGATAGTGACTAGAGAACTTTGTCAATTACTATCTTATCTGGAAGATTAACTCCCACTTGATTCAAGTAATTGTAGTACCCAGACAGTCTGAGCCCATGCTCACTGGTTGAGCTATTCTCCTCCATCTTGTAGGCAAAGTACTGTCAGAAGTCTTATACCTCTCGACACGGGCATGAGTATGAAATACTAATTTCAACTCTTGGAACATCTTATATGCTCACGTGATCCAAATCAACTAAACCATGTCCGATCATCACGTGAGATGGAGTAGTTTCAATGGTGAACATCTTATGTTGATCATATCTACTATATGATTCACGCTCGACCTTTCGGTCTCCAGTGTTCCGAGGCCATATGTGCATATGCTAGGCTCGTCAAGTTTAACCCGAGTATTCTGCGTGTGCAAAACTGGCTTACACCCGTTGTATTTGAACGTAGAGCTTATCACACCCGATCATCACGTGGTGTCTCGGCACGACGAACTTTCACAACGGTGCATACTCAGGGAGAATACTTATACCTTGAAATTTAGTAAGGGATCATCTTATAATGCTACCGTCAAACTAAGCAAAATAAGAAGCATAATTAGATAAACATCACATGCAATCAAAATATGTGACATTATATGGCCATCATCATCTTGTGCTCTTGATCTCCATCTCCAAAGCACCGTCATGATCACCTTCGTCACCGGCGCGACACCTTGATCACCATCGTAGCATTGTTGTCGTCTCGCCAACTATTGCTTCTACGACTATCGCCACCGCTTAGTGATAAAGTAAATCAATTACATGGCGATTGCATTTCATACAATAAAGCGACAACCATATGGCTCCTGCCAGTTGCCGATAACTTTACAAAACATGATCATTTCATACAAAACTGTATAACTCATCATGTCTTGACCATATCGCATCACAACATGCCCTGCAAAAACAAGTTAGACGTCCTCTACTTTGTTGTTGCAAGTTTTACGTCGCTGCTACGGGCTTAGCAAGAACCGTTCTTACCTACGCATACAAAACCACAATGATATTTCGTCAAGTATGTGTTGTTTTAACCTTCACAAGGACCGGGCGTAGCCACACTTGATTCAACTAAAGTTGGAGAAACTGACACCCGCCAGCCACCAGTGTGCGAAGCACGTCGGTAGAACCAGTCTCGCGTAAGCGTACGCGTAATGTCGGTCCGGGCCGCTTCATCCAACAATACTGCCGAATCAAAGTATGACATGCTGGTAAGCAGTATGACTAGTATCGTCCACAACTCACTTGTGTTCTACTCATGCATATCATCTACGCATAGACCTGGCTCAGATACCACTGTTGGGGAACGTAGTATTTTAAAATTTTCCTACGATCACGCAAAATCTATCTACCAGATGCATAGCAACGAGAGGGGAGAGTGAGTCTACGTACCCTCGTAGACCGAAAGCGGAAGCGTTAGAACAACGCGGTTGATGTAGTCATACGTCTTCACGGCCCGACCGATCAAGCACCGAAACTACGGCACCTCCGAGTTCTAGCACACGTTCAGCTCGATGACGTCCCTCGAACTCCGATCCAGCCGAGTATCGAGGGAGAGTTCCGTCAGCACGACGGCGTGGTGACGATCTTGATGTTCTACCGTCGCAGGGCTTCGCCTTAGCACCGCTACACTATTTATCGAGGAGAACTATAGTGGAGGGGGGCACCGCACACGGCTAACAGATCAAGAGATCAATTGTTGTGTCTAGAGGTGCCCCCCTGCCCCCGTATATAAAGGAGGGAGGGAGAGGCCGGCCCTAGAGGGGGCGCACCAAGTGTTGGGAGTCCTACTAGGACTCCCAAGTCCTAGTAGGATTCCCCTTTCCTTTCCGGAGTAGGAGAGAAGGAAAGAGGGGGAGAGGGAGAAGGAAAAGGAGGCTGCACCCCTTGTCCAATTCGGACCAGAAGGGGGGTGCACGCCTCCTTCCTTTTGGCCTCTCTCCTCTATTCCCGTGACTCCACCGTACTCCGAAAATACCCGAATCACTCGGAACCTTTCCGATGTCCGAATATAGTCGTCCAATATATCGATTTTTACGTCTTGACCTTTTTGAGACTCCTCATCATGTCCCCGATCTCATCCGGGACTCCGAACTCCTTCGGTACATCAAAACTCATAAACTCATAATAAAACTATCATCGAAACCTTAAGCGTGCGGACCCTACGGGTTCGAGAACTATGTAGACATGACCGAGACACGTCTCCGGTCAATAACCAATAGCGGAACCTGGATGCTCATATTGGCTCCCACATTTCTACGAAGATCTTTATCGGTCAAACCGCATAACAACATACATTGTTCCCTTTGTCATCGGTATGTTACATGCCCGAGATTCGATCGTCGGTATCTCAATACCTAGTTCAATCTCGTTACCAACAAGTCTCTTTACTCATTCCGTAATACATCATCCCGCAACTAACTCATTAGCTGCAATGCTTGCAAGGCTTATAGTGATGTGCATTACCGAGTGGGCCCAGAGATACCTCTCCGACAATCAGAGTGACAAATCCTAATCTCGAAATACGGCAACCCAACAAGTACCTTCGGAGACACCTGTAGAGTACCTTTATAATCACCCAGTTACGTTGTGACGTTTGGTAGCACACAAAGTGTTCCTCCGGTATTCGGGAGTTGCATAATCTCATAGTCATAGGAACATGTATAAGTCATGAAGAAAGCAATAGCAGTAAAACTTAAACGATCATAGTGCTAAGCTAACGGATGGGTCTTGTCCATCAGATCATTCTCCTAATGATGTGATCCCGTTGATCAAATGACAACTCATGTCTATGGCTAGGAAACATAACCATCTTTGATCAATGAGCTAGTCTAGTAGAGGCATACTAGGGACACTCTGTTTTGTCTATGTATTCACACATGTATTAAGTTTCCGGTTAATACAATTCTAGCATGAATAATAAACATTTATCATGATATAAGGAAATAAATAATAACTTTATTATTGCCTCTAGGGCATATTTCCTTCAACAAGACCCTTCCAAGAGGAGCTTGCTGGGGATGCCAACCAAGGCATCTCAAGAAACTTGCCGCGACACGCCACAAGTCCCGCCAAGGCCCGGTGAGCGACAAGCTCCCGGAAGCGACATGATAGCGACCGCGGCAAGCTTCCACTCAGTACCCGCACTCCAGCGCATCCACCCACGTGTCACTCTGGGATCCTTCCAAGCATACGTGGCGGGAGGCTGTGCAGTCAGGGGTACGCGGTGGAAAGCGGCGCTGACAAGGTTGCCATCATTGCGAACGGTGGCGCCCCTGACGGCCCCTTTTGCACTGTTTGGGCGACGGTGACGGGCATTTAATGCCCTTGTCCCCTGCCGTTAGGGTTATGCATGGAACACTGTACCAACTACCACCCCTTTTCCAATTTTACCCTCGACTGCATTGCCACCTGTCGGTGACCCCTTGAGCCTATAAAAGGAGGCCCATGCGCAACGTAGAGGGGGGTTAGACATTCGAACACTCTCACGCTCGGTCTCGTTAGCGGCTTGAGGGAACTGTAGCTCTCAGCGCTCCCGAGCAAGAACTCAATACAATCCACAAAGCAGGAGTAGGGTTTTACGCATCCGTGTGGCCCGAACCTGGGTAAACTTCTCGTGTGCATCGCCTCGATCTGCTCTTCGCGCGATCTTCGCCCCCTGCCGTACCGAAAAGGGGCTCCGGTCCCATAGGTGTTCGTGGGTGGATCAGTTTCCCCGACACCCGTATTGATCAGATCATTGATGCTACGGTGGGATGTGAGCGGCTAAGTTTTTTGGATGCATATTCAGGTTATCACCAGATCAATATGGCGGTTAAGGACCAGGAGAAGACAACCTTCATAACTCCATTTGGAGCCTTCTGCTACGTATCTATGCCCTTTGGGCTCAAGAGTGCCCAAGCAACTTACCAGCGTTGCGTACAGAACTGTCTTAAGGGGCAGATCAGGAAAAATGTCCATCCTTATGTGGATGACATTGCTGTAAAATCAAGGAAGGAGGAGACGCTGATAGAGGACCTAAAGGAAACCTTTGATAACCTCCAGGTTTATAAGATGATGCTTAATCCGGAGAAGTGCATTTTTGGTGGTCCGGCTGGCAAGCTCCTCGGATTCTTGGTATCAAACAGAGGAATAGAAGCCAATCCGGAGAAGATCAAGGCGATCACATCCTTGACTAAACCCGCTTGTATCAATGATGTCCAGCGCATCGCTAGCCGGATTACAGCGTTAAGCCGATTCATCAGCCGTTTAGGAGAGAAGGCAATTCCGCTTTATCAAATGCTGAAGAAGACAGACCGGTTTATATGGAGCTATGCTGCAAACGCTGCGTTTGAGGACTTGAAGCGGCAATTAGCAGAACCACCGGTCCTTGCTGCCCCCGTTGACAATGAGCCACTTCTGTTATATGTGGCTGCCAATGCACGTGTAGTTAGCGTGGCAATTGTGGTGGAGCACAAAGAAGCAGACAAGGAACATCCGGTTCAGCGCCCGGTTTATTACGCCAGTGAGGTTCTAATTGAATCGAAGCAAAGGTACCCACACTGGCAAAAGCTGGTGTATGGCGTGTTTATGGCAAACCGGAAGCTGAAGCACTACTTCCAGGGCCACCCAATCACTGTTGTTAGTTCTGCTCCGTTGGGGGATATAATCCAGAACAGAGAAGCCACTGGCAGAGTAGCAAAGTGGGCCATTGAGCTCGGCCCACACGGATTGAAGTATGTACCACGTACTGCTATCAAATCCCAAGCATTGGTAGATTTCATCAATGATTCGACAGAATTGCAAGCACCAGAGGAGAAGCCGGATCATACATATTGGACTATTCACTTCGACGGTTCAAGGCAATTAAAAGGCTCGGGGGTGGAGTTGTGTTAACTTTCCCACGAGGTGACAAATTTTTTTATGTCCTCCGACTAATGTTTCCTTGCACTAATAATGCGGCTGAACGGCGCTGCTTCATGGCCTGCGGATTGCTAAGGAGATGACCTTGAGCCGGGTCAAGTGCTTTGGTGATTCAGATTTAGTGGCACAACAAGTATCTAGCAAGTGGGACTCTAAAGACCCTCTCATGGCAGCTTACAGGCGAGAAGTTGAAGCAGTTGCAGGATGTTTCAAGGGATATCAGGTGGATCACATAGACCGGCGGAAAAATGAAGCGGCTGACGCTCTAAGCCAGCTGGGTTCTCAGCATAAACTGGTGCCACCGAATACTTTCTTGGATGAGCTGCACAGTCCATCAGTTCAGGTACCATCGGAGGAGGATTTGGCCGTTCCTGATCGGAAGCGCAGCTGGTTGCGGCACTTCATGTTACTCCGGATTGGACACTTCCTTACTTGGCGTACCTGAGCCGAGGAGAGTTGCCAAATGATGAGATTGAAGCTAGGCAGATAACCCGACGATCCAAGTCCATGACAATTGTTAACGGAGAACTTCATCACCGCAGCGTTTCAGGAGCGTTTCAGCGGTGTGTATCATCAGAAGAAGGCTGTGACATTCTTCGAGAGATTCATGAAGGGGATTGTGGTCATCACGCTGGTTCAAAATCCTTGGTAGCTAAAGCTTTCCGTCTTGGGTTCTATTGGTTGACAGCCCATGCTGATGCGGAGGATCTAGTCCGAAAATGTGATGCTTGTCAGAAAATTTTCATGGCGTGCTCTTGTTCCGGCACAGGAGCTGCGGATGATTCCAATTACTTGGCCATTTGCGACTTGGGGGCTTGATATGGTTGGGCCTTTTAAACGATCCCAAGATCAAAAAACTCACCTGTTGGTGGCAGTGGATAATTTTACAAAGTGGATTGAGGCAGAGCCTGTGAGCAAGTGTGATGTGGCAACAGCGGTTAAATTCATCAAGAAGGTAATTTCTGGTTTGGCTTTCCACACAGCATTATCACTGATAATGGCACCAATCTATCTAAAGGAGAGATGGAAGAGTTTTGTCAAAGGGAGCATATCCGCATAGATGTGTCTTCTGTAGCTCACCCTCAATCCAATGGTCAAGCTGAAAGGGCCAATCAAGAGATTTTGCGAGGCATCAAGCCCCGGCTTATGACTCCCTTGCAAAGAACACCAGGGTGCTGGATTGAGGAGTTACCTTCTGTCCTCTGGAGCATCAATACTACGCCGAACAGTTTCTGGTTTGCTTCCGGTTTAACATTACCAAGTTCAGGGTCTGTAAAGATTGACTTGTGTATACGTTCGACGGGTCATACCAGATTTACCTGCGCGGAGTGACTTACTTAATGCAGGCAGGCTAATCCAGGGTTTTAGGTGTATACACCAGGCTTCCAAGCCATGGCTTGATAGCCTACTACAAGGGTTGTCAACTCGTTGATGCTATGCATCAGGAGCCCCAGGTAGCGTTTGAGCTATGGTCGTTGGGGCCTATGTTTGAGTTGTGCTAGGCATCAAAACTCTCTTTTGCCCCTCATCATCATGTGGGGATTGCTGAAGCAACCAGAGCTATGCTCTTACGATGGTCTTGGTGTAGCCACCGGTTTAAGAGGCCATAGGAACTCCTTTGCACACAGAATCCCTCAAGTGATATATTTCTGAACTGTGCTCGCCGGGTACCTATGTTTGAGTTGTGCTGTGCAACAAACTCTCTTTGGTCCTATTAATTTTTCCTGAGAACTCGAACTTGTGCGAGATTATTCTTCTTGAACCGGATGTTAAATCGGATATTGACAACTTCAAAGCTTTGTGGGAGACATCTTTCCCTTGCATCGGATTTTAAACCGGAATCTTCATTTTCAGCCGGAATGTTTCTGACAGCCTTTAAACTCGAACTTGCGAGAGATTAATTGTATTTGAACAAGAGATTCTTAAACGGGATTTGAGAGCTTCAGAGCTTTGTTGGAGACAAAATTCCCTTGAACCAGATTGTAAACCGGATATTTGAGTCAGGTCATCGTTGCCCCCGAGTCTTGTTACTACTCGAGGAGTTGGCTTGAGACTCTCCTTATTTGATCATGGCATAAGGTGTCCATCATTGTTGTTGACAGTGCGAGATGAATCCATAGAAAATAGAGGTGACTGCGGCGGGTTATCAATGATCCCGTATGAGCCATGTCAGCAACTCGGCCAATGGTTTCTTCGAACTGGCGATTTGAAGTTAACCAAACTGTAGTGGCGGCGACTTGTGCGCCTGCCCATTGAACCACCCAGTGCAGATGGCGGTTGATAGTATATGATAATTTGCCTCCATATTTTTGAAAGAAAACCGGGCTACCCAAGCTGTGACTTGCTCATACCCAATAAACAGCTCGTGTAGGCAGGCGCCGCCCGGTATGTTGATGTAGACCAGGCCACAAGAGACCGCGGCATTATAAGCCGGCGAGGATGGGCGAGTCAATCATAGGCGCGGCCCCGACAAGTGGATGTAAACCGGGCCGTAAGGGCGGCGTCTTGCATGCGTCCATTCACCGTGTAATGTGGCACAGACGAACACCGGGCAAGACGTTGCCAGCGCGTGCTTCGTACCCATGGTATAAACCATGTTTATAATAAATAAATGTCCCACATAAAGTATATAGATCAAAGTGACTATTTTCTTGATAAAAACCATATATACCAAAAAATAGATTTAGATGGAAATCACCTGATGTATTTGGACCTAATGATCCTCATCGGTGTACGTTAGTCAACCCGGCATGTTGAGTAGGCCGGACAGCAGGGCGGACAGTAAAACGACCGCAACATCAGAGGCAGCACACACGAGTCGGCCGCAGTATTGTAAGCCGGCGCAGATGAGCAAGATGTCCTCCGTGTTTTGAACCGGTGCAAACGCGTGAACCGCCATGAGGGAAGATGAGTGAGTCGTCCGTGGCGTTGTAAGCCGACGTGGGAGTCCGTTGAGTAAAGATGACCACATGTGCCGAATGATGTTGGCACACCTCTATCTCCGCGGTATAATACCATTTTGTAATGAATAATTTCCTGCGTATAAAATACAACAGGGCGAGGTATTTTAAATAAATAGGATAGATATCATTTGATTCCCCCGGACAACAGATGAGTCGATCGCTTCATTGTAAGCCGGCACGTATGGGTGAGTTAATCGCAGGCGCGGACAGCTGAGTCGGCCACGTATTGATGTAAACGCACCAACGGGGGCAGCGACTTGCACGTGTATCCGCCGGGCGGTTTATGAGAACGGGTGTGACACCAGCGTATTAATGTAGACCAGACCGCGAAAGCGGTTGCGTGCGCACGTCCATTGGCGAGGGAGTCGGCCGCGGTGTTGGAGACCAACGTGCATGGGTGCAGACTAACGAGTCGGCCGTAATATTATAGGCTGGTGCGGACGGGCAAGTTGTTCTCCACATTGTAAACCTGTGTGGACGCGTCAACTGGCTGTCCGTTCATCCGGTAATGTGACACGGAGGAGAACGCCATTGTAGAATTTTGCCAGTGCGTGCTTTATACCCGTAGTATAACAATACTTTTGCAATGAATAATTTCCCTGCGTATAATAACACTATAGGCCAGAGTAGTTGTTTTCACAAGAAATTAACAAGTACTGATAAAAAAGTAAACTGGATGGATATCACCTGATATCTTCGGATGATATATGATCCTTGGGCCGACCAAACTTTTACTGGAACAGATGAAGGCCCAGCAGCAGTGTGGATGCTCATCATACAATCAGCTTTCTTCAGACGTCTTATCGCGTCGAATGTTGATCTTTTTCCCAAACATGCATGCTTACGTGAAGCAGTTTTACCAAGCAAAATTTCTTCTTTGTGCAGATATCCTACTCAAAGTTTGAGCTTGAATTCGACTCGGTCCTGACACCAGAAAAAGTAACAACAGGGGCGTGACATGGTGACTCTGAATGGGCATCGGCATGGTAGGCCGCGGGGCGAGGTGAAGCAGGGCGGAGGCAGCAGTTCAGGTACATCGCGGTGGCCCACTTGAAAAATGGAGCTCCTGCAACGCGGCGGCTCAGGTGTCCAATTGATTTGCTGGATGTCCGATTGATAGCCCGTGATGTACGCTGAGCAATCCGGCTTAAATCAGCTTTATTTTGTTATATGTATAGCAACCTTGGCAACCAGCAATACATCTCGGGACGTGGAATCTCATGGTAAAAACAAAGGCTGGACTAACTCTGTACTAGTGTCTCCACACGTCATAGTGGATGGGTGGCATAGTAGTTGATGATTTGATTTTTGGTCTCCCTGAGAAGGAATCAACGACCGGTCACATCTGCAATTATGGTCATCTCGGATTCGACTACTTGGATAGATGCCTCGGCCTCTGACCCGGATAAGAGTAGCGGCTATTGGGTCAAATCTGCAACAAAAAACTTCCCTTATCTTGATGACTTGCAGCAGCGTACAGACGCATAATCCGAACTCTCGCCTCAATATTGCTCGCGCTGCTCGAACTGGCTTTCTTCATGCGGAAACTTGCGAACTTCTCGAACCCTAAAAAGATCCCTTCAAGTACTCAACACCACCGTGCACTAGCCCCACGGTGGGTGCCAACTGTCGTGGAATTGTCACGGCAGATGTCCTAGTGCGAGGACTTAGTCGTGAGGCCAACTCATCTATGTAGTAGGTTGAGAGGGGTTGAGCGAAATCGAGATACGCAATGCAAGACAAGGATTTAGACAGCTTTGGGCCCCGGGAAATATCATCCGGTAATAGACCTACATGGTGTTTGAGGCTAGATCTCATTATGAAGAGAGAGTCGCTGGCAAAACCAGCTCTTTGTATCTAGCCCTAGAGATTGTTTATTGTTGCCTCTAACTTGTGAGAACTTGTCCCCCTTTGGGGAGCCCTGCCCCCTCCTTATATATGTTGAAGGGGCGGATTACATGACTAGTCCTAGTAGGATTAGGATTACCCTATTACAAGGAGTCCTAGTCTTGCTTCCTTTGTAGGAGAATATTCCTTGTGCTTTCTCTTAACCCGTCCCACCACAACATGAGTCGGCCTTTCATGAACCGCCCATTGGTCCACCGGGTCTTGTCGCTCCTCTGACCCGCCTGCCGGATTACCAATGAATCGTAAACCGCCAGGTCAAAGCGGGTCTCCTGTGAATCGCCAAACTCCAGCCGGGTCATACATCCGACGGTTTATGCCGCGGGGTATATCCCCGACAAGTTATATTGTTATGGATCCTCGAACATGTGGTGCTTGCTATTTAGAATCTTTGCTAGCCAAAATTTATGTACTAAGCGGGAACACTGCTTGTGCATCCAACATCCTTGAACCAAGTTTCTTCCATGAGTGTGCACCATATCTACCTATATTCGGTATTTGCCTGCCGTTCCAAGTAAGTTTGCATGTGCCAAACTCTAAACCTTCAAATAAAATTTCATTTTCTATGCCCAAATCGCTCATGTGGCGACTCGGGGCTGTCTTTATCTTCCATGCTCGGTAGGTTATTCTCACGATGAGTGGACTCCGCTTGTCATTCATGAGAAAATGGTTGTTAATCGGGATGCCTAGTCCTATGATAAAAAGATCAAAAACAAAATCGCAAATAATTAAACAAATCTCCACCGGGATAGTTGTTGGTATGGAAAAATCCGTTGTTTCGGATCAGCCGTGGAGTGTGTTTGATGGCTGAGGTGGTGTAAAACTTATCATTCTGTTTGGAAACCGCCTATGTGTATTTAGCATGGAAGATATTGAGAACTCTTGGTCGTTATGTTGACAATGAAAGCATACTTCTCAAAATTATTTTCATCTCTATTTTTAAAGGTTTGAGCTCTGTCACCTCTGCAAATCCCTGCTTCCCTCTGCGAAGGGCCTATCTTTTACTTTTATGCAAGAGTCAGTAGTATTCCTTATCATTCCAACCTACTCTTTAGTTGGCGAGCATCATGTGATGGGGAAAGATCTAAGCATATATGGCCATTCAAATATATTTGATCATGAATTATTATTGTTGACAATTATATATATATATGATAAATAAGTTGGGAGGCGAAACAGTAAGTCCCTATCTTTCTCTATGTTCAATGGATGCTATTTCTTCTACAAATATGCTTTGAGTGGTAGCAACCATGGAAGACTATATGATTGTTGAGTATGTGAGATTTGTTGAATCAAATCTTTTACGCACATCCTTCATGGAAATAAGATGAATTGCAATTGTTTGATGACTGAGAACCTAGTTTGTTGGTGTTCAAGAAAGTTTACGGTGTATGCTTTAACATGTGAATAGCTTGCTAGTTGGTCAGGAGAAGTTTTATGAGATGAACTACTATTATGATATATAATGATGCTCGAAAAAGTGATTGAAATTATCATTGATCAAACTTGTGCACTTTCTAGCATTCACACTTCATAAATTATTATGTTTTATCATTTACCTACTCGAGGACGAGCAGGAATTAAACTTGGGGAAGCTGATATGTCTCAAACATATCTATAATTTATGAAGTATTCATGCTATTGTATTATCCTTCTTTGATGTTTTATATGCATTTATATCCTATTTTATATGATTTTTGGGACTAACCTATTAACCTAGAGCCCGGTGCCAGTTTGTTTCCTTGTTTTTGAGTTCCGCGGAAAAAGAATATCAAACGGAGTCCAATTGACCTGAAAATTTACGGTGATTTCTTATGGACCAAAAGAAGCCCACGGAGCGCCATAGGTAGACCAGAAGAGAAACGAGGCCACCACAAGGGTGGGGGCGCCCCCCCCCCCCACCCTAGGGCGCGCGCCCTACCTTGTGGACGCCTCATGGGTCCCCCTGACTTGTCCCCAACGCTAAAAATTCCTATAAATAGTGAAACCTCTGGAAAAAAACCTAGATCGGGAGTTCCACCGCCGCAAGCCCTCCGAGTCCTCGAAAAACCAATCTAAGACCGTTTCGGCACCCTGCCGGAGCGGGGAATCATTATCGAAGGCCATCTTCATCATCCCGGCGGCCACCATGATGAGGATGGAGTAGTTCACCCTCGGGGCTAAGGGTATGTACCACTAGCTTTGTGTTTGATCTCTCTCTCTCTCTCTCTCTCGTGTTCTTTATTTGGTACGATCTTGATGTACCGCGACCTTTGCTATTATAGTTGGATCATATGATGTTTCTCCCCCTCTACCTTCTAGTAATGGATTGAGTTTCCCTTTGAAGTTATCTTATCGAATTGAGTCTTTAAGGATTTGAGAACACTTGATGTCAGGGATATTACTAGCAGGTATAAACCGGCTAGGAAGATCCGGATTATATTAATGTAGCTGTGTTATCATAAGCCCAGTAGAGGTTACGGCCCATGGAAGCTTAGGGCCCATATGTAAACTTACAGTTTATGAACCGTCATATCATGTAACTTGAGGTATAAGGTAGAAAGAGTAGAGACCGAGGCAGACACGATTATGAGCCGGCCTCGGGACTCTGTAAACCGGGCCGGGCGTTGCCTCCTATATAAAGGGATGATCCGGTGACGGTTCAAGGGCAAGCAACAACCCGTCGAGACTCAGGCAAGCAATCCGCTCCCTGTTCATCGACGCCCAAGCAATACCAAACCAAATTAGACGTAGGCTTTTACCTTCATCGAAGGGGCCGAACTAGTATAAACCCTTTGTGTTCTTTGTGTGCTTTAACCTCTTCAAGCTAACCCGCGCGATGGCTCCACACCTAAGTCCTCTAAACCGGACCTTTGCCGTGCTAATTCCACGACAGTTGGCGCCACCGTGGGGCTATCGCACGATGGTTTCGAGTTCTTGAAGGGCAGCTTTGAAGGGCTCAAGGGTTACGCGGTTGGCCGGATGACCAAGAGTCGTCGCGGCCGGATCCACATCGACGACGCAGGCTGGGGCCCCGAGGCCGATTCAATCGAACACGGGTACTGGGTACCCTTCAGCGGCATCCACGTCTTGATCGGCAAGATTGGTGAACCGGGACCTGAGCCGGACATCTTCCCCAACATCGTCGAGCCGGCTCAACGTGCGAGATCGGCCCGGATTCAGCCCGCCATGAAGCGTGTTTTCGTTGGAGCAGTGCATGGAGTTCCAGCCGAGGACGGATCGGATTCTGGTGGCGACACAGTTTTCTACTCTAACGATGAATCTTCATCCGAAGAGACCGAATCTTTGTATCAGTTGTGGGATGGCCGATCCGGGAGTATGTCCGATGGTGACAGTATTCCGGACCCCTTCGATCCGCCAAACCGGGTGGCTATCTTCATGGCCGGATCACAGCCTATGGAGCAACCCACGGTGACTGCGGCGTTCACAGCAGAGGTGGCTGGTGCAGGGGCGAGAACCAAACCCCTCACCCTCTGACGCTCTATCCACCTTGGTCGAGGAGTTGACAGCACGCGCAATAGCAGAAGTAGCTCCTGCCAACAAGGCGCAGCATGATGCGGAGATCCTCCAGCTGGAGGGCCGGATTGAGCAAGCCAAACGGGATCTGGATGCAGAGAAAGCCATGATGGTGACAAGGCAAGCAGAGCTGGATTCCCAAGCTTTCCGGCTCAGGATTGATCAGGCCTCTGCGCAGGAGGTAAGGAACAGAAGGTATCAGACTCGTCTACCGCCGGTCTATGAGGCGATGAATCTCTTTGGCACACCAGGAGCGGGAGCCAGCAATAACCTAGAAGTAAACCGGAGAGGAGTCCCAGGAGCAGGTGCGCCGGTTCAACAGCCGACTGCGGAGCAGAATCGTCAGGTTATGCCCATGCCGCACATCCCCACACCTCCTGGCCATTATTCAGACCCATTGGATAACATCGTCGCCACCGCTTCACGACTGGCCACTTTACCCATTGAGGGGACATCCCCCGTAGCGATGGAAGCACGCAGGGTCAAGGAATTGCTGGACACAACATTGACACAACAGCAGGCGTACTCTTATAGCAGGGAGAGAATTCATTCAACACCCCGCCACAGCAGGAGTTACACTAGGCGTTGGGATGAACCGGAAGTATCCAGCAGCGAGCGGAGACGTCATCGTCACAGGCAAGATAATCCGGCAGGAGCAGAGGCGTACGCCTAGGAGGCGATGAACCGGGCCAGACCTACTGCCCGCGAGGATTTCCATCAAACGACGCCGGTTCACCCAACCACAGCAAAGACGGGAGTCACGGCGAGTTCTTTTGGAGTATAGTGTCTTGTTCCCGCTTTACGAAGCGTAAGGTTACCCATCACTAAAAGAATTATGTCAACTTGTGACCACCACTATTGGTCACTGAATGGTCACAAATTTCCATTTGTGACCTTTTTGTGACCAAAAACATAAGGTCAAAAGCTGGCCGTCATAAACTAACTATAGCGACCTTCTCTGTGAGAAGGTCATAGACGTTTATGACCAAAATATTCGTACTGGCGTGTTTTGGTCACTAGCAGCCGCCCCAGACCACGTAGGCATCCAGCGTGGCAAGCTGATGTGGCACAAGAATCGGCCCGGTCCAATTCGGTGTTTTACATGGGCCAAGCCCATTAATTCAGCCTTTCTAATATTTATGTTTTCTGTTAATTTTCGCTAGCTACATGGGCCAGGCCCAACAATTCGGCCTTTTTATTTCTAGATGCGGCCTTTTACAGCGTATGATCTTTTATTTTTTGCCATTTTATTTTCCACTGTTTTACATTTGTCCCAAAAATCATAATATCATACACTGGTCCCACACGTCAGAAATTTCAAACGTGCTCAAATTATTTTGATAAGTGGGTCACAGGAGTCATGTTTCCATTGCACACATTTTCAAACCAAATACATAATTATTATTTCATATGTAACAAAAGTTGTAATTCAGGAACATACATGAAATTCACAGAGAGAAGATACATTAAATCACATACATAATTACTATTTCATTCACAAACAGAGAGAAGATACATTAAATTCCCAGACAACCCAGCTATTATTACATAACTTTCTATATAAGAATGTCTTGGAGCTTCTTTGAACATCTTTCGTCTTGAATTTACTCAAAATATCTGCCAACAAGAAAATAGAACAGCAAGGATAGGGTGAATAACAACAACAACAACAACAGGTGATGGGGTGCATGCATGAAAATTAAGAAGAGCTAGAGCAAGTCTACATGAAAATTTAGAAGAGCTAGAGCAAGTCTACATGATGAAACAAAATTATTCATTTTGGGTTAGAAGAGGCATATGCTGTCTACCTTATACTACAACATCATCATCAGGATTAAAACAACACATTTATAGTCAGAGTGCTGGATGAGACAAATATCATTTGAAAAAAAAGAGAAGGAACAACAAACAGTGACAATCGACAGCAGCTGAAGAAAAATATGATCCTACTGCTACTCTCATCCATTAAACTGACATCTTGTAATACTAGCTATCTCAGTTATTGACAGCAGCTGAAACAATCTGCCACTTTGGCCCCTATTTTTGTAGCATTTCAGTTATAGAAACTCCAACTTTAATTGCTAAAACAGCACTGATATTTTAGGTCTGACTATTGAAATTGATAACACAGCGCAATAGTACCAATATATTCCCCAATCATAAACGAGATTTGGGACATCCATCATGCCAACAACACCACTAGTTAGTAGTAGCACTGATGTGGTAAGTACTAAGACAATACTCCCTCAGTGTCAAAGAAACCCGTCTTAGAAATTGCATCAAGCAATTCGTATGTAATCAAGAACGTGAGCATCATTGCATTTCACAAGACAACGGATATTTGAAGATAAGAAATCATCAGACTTTAAACAATGAATCACAGGAGTATAACTCCTATCATATTGTTGCAGTTTCTCATCATCACTTGAACAACAAATGAAATCAAGTAACACTTTAGATTGGAACTATTCCTCATCACTTGACCCTCAAACATATACGCATGCATGGACAACAAGAAAAAAGGCTATAACAATTTATAGTTTGGCAACTATCGGAATGAAATGCAACATTATTGCTTAGAATATGAAATATCTTGTCATCAATGCCAAATGGCATCTCTAAAGTCTGACATAAGTAGTATATTTCATGATTCATCACATCATTTTGCAAACTGCAGAAATGGCACTGAGAAATCATATGCAACCGAGTATCTCGTGACCACAGTCATCACCATTCTCTAATAATTCACATTGGGAGATCAAACTATGCATCCAACAAGCTACAGCAACAGGGAATGCAGAAAAATTATGATCCAAGATGATGAATCAACTAGGAAAGAAAGAGGGGCAGCAGTATGGGCATCAGGAGCAGCACCAGTTTTCTGGTTTAGAGAAGATTAGGAGGAGGAGTAGAGAAGACTAGCAATGTCCTTGGCTCCATCCAGGGCCTGCAGGTGTAATGTTTTCTTGGGGTCGGCTCAAAGAAGGAACCGTTAGTTGAGTTAGTACCGAGCATGCATATTTTATTACAAAAAAGAAAAGCATGGGAAAACATTCCAAGTGCCAATTTATGCTGATTTTAGGAGAGGACAAGCAATTCAAAGCTAGAGAGAGAACACAAGTTCTCCGAAAATGTAAGCCAGAAATTGATGCAATGTACAACCATGGATTTTTACAGTTGTTACGGAGCAAACATTAAAAATCCATGTTTAGTTATATGGAATAATGGGAACTGATGATGTGTCATCATTCATAGGCTATTCAGAGATTCAGGAAACAATAGAGCAAAGGAACGATAATCAGCTTAAGCTCCTCAAGGGTAAAGCCTCTGCCAGCCCTGGCCTTCATGTTGTACTTGCGGGTCTGGCACTGCACGATGAGGCGAAGAGGTCCAGAGGTAGGGCGGGGGAAGATCTTCACGGCCTTCTTCTGGCGAGCTGCATACAAAAAGAACAAAATGTAAGATGGCAGTGAGTCAAACAAGCTCCAGAACAACACAAACATGCTGTCAGTGGGTTGGATGGTAACTTACTACTAAATCAACAAAAAAACTACTGATGATGCATCTACTCTACCCTGCTGTAGCAAACATGCACACAACTCCTTAAAAGTAAATGCATACGCCAGTGCAAATTTTATTCACATGTTACTGCTGGATTCAACCTATAAACATAAAGAGCATGGCAATACATATTTGTACCAGAGACGTCTAGCCTAGCATCACACTTGAATTCATGGTAGATGTACTAGGAAACACTAACTGGCCCAGTGACTCCACAGATATCATAGATGGCATTCTACAGCACTGTATACCTCAACCCCCAGCCACGCACTTTATACAGTCATGAACATCACCATAATCATAGGCAATACCAAACTACTGATTCTAGATTACATGAGTGAGACCTATCCATGGAGGTAGGGGAAATCGGCGGAATTTCTTACGGGGTCGGATGCGACGAGTCTGGCCATGCGGTCGGCGACCTCGACGACGTGGCGGGAGCCGGCCCAGGCGACCTTCATGGCGTCGACGTCGAACTGCGTCGTGGCCCTCTCCCCGGCCAGGTGGTCGGGCTCCCCTCCGCCGTCCGCCACCTCGAGCCCCTCTGTCGCGGACCCACCCGTCGAGAAGAGGGGAGCTCCTCTCCCGGCGGCACGCGGAGGGGAGGACGGCACCAAGTGGCCCCAGCGTGGATCGAAGTCGTGCGCGTCGACGAGCAGCCGCCCTTGACACCGAGCCGGTGGTGCCCCGCCGCGGATCTGCCTCCATAGTCGCGCGGCGCCCAAGGGAAGAGAGAGAAGGTGTGGGAGGGGGAGAGGGTGGGGCGGCGAGGTCGCAGGTGGGGAAGCCCGGCGACGGCGGCGGCGGCGGCGGGATGCGCTTGATGGGATCGAGGGAGAGGAGGGCAGAGGAAGAGAGCGGGTTGGGCTTGACTCGGGAGAGGGGGAGAGTGGATCGGGGGAGAGGAGGGGATCTGAGTTAGGGTTTTGGTGAGAGGGTGAGGGGGTGAAGGTTGCCGTTGGATTTGAAGCATCCGACGGTGGTTGATACATGATCCGCGTGATATGCCTCTGGACCAATCAGAACGCACCAAACAATCTGAAGACCTTTTCACTATATAAATTGGTCATGATTGATTACACACAAAATTTTCATTCCATTTTTCAATGCTCGAAATGAGTTTTTTTGTGAAACACCTATCAAATATCCGTTCAAATAATGTCATATTTTGAAGAAGTTTAGATCTTAGATTGGCAAACAATATTGACAAAGGTAGTTTTATTTCTTTTGCACGAAAAAATAATTTTAGATTTTTTGAATGCCAAAAATAAGTTTTTTGTGAAGGACCTACCGTATATTTATTGCAAAATTGTACCAAATTGATTTTCTAAAATACTAGGCCATATATAATGCACAATTGACCAAATGGTTGGGTGTCAAAAGGTTCGACCCACCTCTGGTGAAAAAGACAAATTTCGGCCGATCTAGCTGGAAGCGGGTCAAATTTGAACTGCGCCTGCCTTATACTTTGCTCTTTATTTTTTCCAAAAATCATTTCTAGGTACATAAGTATCTATTTAATCAGAGAAACACCAAAAGTTTTCCAAAATTCAACCACTAGCTAGGAACGGTCATTTCCGCCGTTTTGACCGCATTCTGAAACGGGCATAAAAAATTCAAAAAAAATCAAAAAATTGGAAAACCTTCGCATGGTGTCATTATATATGACCAAGTTACCAGGAAAAATAATAAACTTGTAATACGGCAATTCTTTTAAAAAAGTGTTCTCAGAAATGAGCTATCATGCGTGAAGATTCATGGCTTTCAAGCCAAATGATCAATCCTATGGCCACATTCATAGCATAGTTTGTTCAAATGATCTCATATTGTGCACAAGGGTGCATCTTGGAACGGCAAACAATATTGCTTAAGGAAGTTTTCATTTTCTTTGGACGAAAAAATCATTTTCCATTTTTCGAGTGCCCAAAAGGAGGTTTTTTTGTGAAGGACCTCCCAAATAATTGTTGCAAAATTGGACCAAATCATTTTTATAAAATACTAGGCCATATTTAATGCACAATTGACCAAATGGTTGGGTGTAAAAAGTTTTGATCCACCTCTCGTGAAAAAGACAAATTTCCGCCGATTCAGCTGGAAGCGGGTCAAATTTGAACTGTCGCTACCCGTAGTTTGCTTTTTATTTTTTCCAAAAATCATTTGTAGGTACATAAGTATCTATTTACTCAGAGAAACATGAAAAAAATTCCAAGATTCAACCACTAGCTAGGAACGGTCATTCCCGCCATTTTGACCGCATTTTGAAACGGGCGTAAAAAATTCAAAAAATTGGAACACCTTCGCATTGTGTCATTATATATGACCAATTTACCCGGAAAAATAATAAACTTGTAATACGGCAATTCTATTAAAAAATTGTTCTCATAAATGAGCTATCATGCGTGAAGATTCATGGCTTTCAAGCCAAATGATCAATCCTATGGCCACATTCATGGCATAGTTTGTTCAAATGATCTCATATTGTGCACAAGGGTGCATCTTGGAATGGCAAACAATGTTGCCTAAGGAAGTTTTCATTTTCTTTGGAGGAAAAATTCATTTTCCATTTTTCGAGTGCCTAAAAGGAGGTTTTTTTGTGAAGGACCTCCCAAATAATTGTTGCAAAATTTGACCAAATCAATTTTCTAAAATACTAGGACATATTTAATGCACAATTGACAAAATGGTTGGGTGTAAAAAGTTTTGATCCACCTCTCGTGAAAAAGAAAATTTTTCGCCGATTCAGCTGGAAGCGGGTCAAATTTGAACTGTAGCTACCTTGTAGTTTGCTTTTTATTTTTTCCAAAAATCATTTGTTGGTACATAAGTATCTATTTAATCAGAGAAACACCAAAAAAATTCCATGATTCAACCACTAGCTAGGAACGGTCATTCCCGCCGTTTTGACCGCATTTTGAAACGGGCATAAAAAATTCAAAAAAATCAAAAAATTGGAACACCTTCGCATTATGTCATTATATATGACCAAGTTACCAGGAAAAATAATAAACTTGTAATACGGCAATTCTATTAAAAAATTGTTCTCAGAAATGAGCTATCATGCGTGAAGATTCATGGCTTTCAAGCCAAATGATCAATCCTATGGCCACATTCATGGCATAGTTTGTTCAAATGATCTCATATTGTGCACAAGGGTGCATCTTGGAATAGCAAACAATGTTGCCTAAGGAAGTTTTCATTTTCTTTGGACGAAAAATTCATTTTCCATTTTTCGAGTGCCCAAAAGGAGGTTTTCTTGTGAAGGACCTCCCAAATAATTGTTGCAAAATTTGACAAAATCAATTTTCTAAAATACTAGGACATATTTAATGCACAATTGACAAAATGGTTGGGTGTAAAAAGTTTTGATCCACCTCTCGTGAAAAAGACAAATTTCCGCCGATTCAGTTGGAAGCGGGTCAAATTTGAACTGCGGCTGCCTCATAGTTTGCTATTTATTTTTTCCAAAAATCATTTCTAGGTACATAAGTACCTATTTAATCATAAATACATGGTTTGGTGGCGATACGTCGAGGTTTGGGCGGTGGTCGAGGGCCCCAACTCTAGAGCGCATAAACTCGCATGCCCGCTGCGTGGTCACCGCGTGACTGTGGCGTTGCGATGTGTTCTGGGCGGCCTAGGCATGTCTAGTGGGTTGGCCACTCCCCAGGTAGGTGCTAGGAAGAAAATTACAATATGAGATTCTCACGAGGAGACCAATCGATGCTCAAACATGAATTAGCAGCCAAGTGTTTGATTAGCGGTACGGAAAATGCACATGGCTAATGGGCGTGAGTTTTGGTTGAGGATGATCAGTTACTAAGAAGACCGTCTTCACAAATTTTCAGCTCAAAAGGAGGAGTCTAGGTGGTACTTGCTTTGCAAAGTACCACACTGGACATAAATACGAATGTTGAATATGGGCTCAAAATAATGAATGGATTGAGCTGGCATTTGGTGGAGGATAGTTATTTGGGCATATGAAAGCACTGTAGAAAATGGATACCATTTGGACATGCCAAAGTGGTACTTCCTTCACAAAGTGTTTTTTTGAACAGAATAGGAAAATGAATATTTTTGAATTATTTTTGAACTAGGCAAGGAAGGTTTTTTACATATTTGACGAAGATATGACCCAAAGAATTTATGAGATTTTTTGGGGAATTTTGGGAATTACAGAAATATAGGTTGCTTCACAACCTAGGGCAAAAACTGCCACATGGACATGACACATAGGCAAAACTGATGAGGTGGCGCCTAGTCGTAGCAACCCACCACAATTTTCAAGGTTATGACCATCTATATTGGTCATGAACAGCTAGAAATAAGGCAGCGAACCAGTGCTATCTGCTTTGTGACCATTTCGTGTAAGGAAATTATGACCTTTCTGACCAAAATGGTCGTTATAGTTTAGGGTTTGGAGCCCCCCGAACAGCTTCTGACCAATTGGTCTGAAATGGTCATAGATCTATGACCAATTCTTCCAGGGGCACTAACAAAAGGTCATAAGTTGACATATTTCTTGTAGTGCATGGACTTCAAGGGTCCGCGCAAGGTGCCTAACTATACGGCAGACCTGGCTCCAGAGGCTTGGATTGAGAGTTATGAGATGGCTATGGAGATGCTAGATGTGGATGAAGCGGCATGTGCAAAGTATTTTACCATGATGCTTGAAGGTACAACCCGAACATGGTTAAAGGGCTTACCACCCAACTCCATTGGATCATGGGGTGAGCTGCGTCGGCAGTTTATCAAAAATTTCAAAGACACGTGCAAGCAACCGATGTCAATAGTGGACCTGGCAGCATGCTTTCAAGGAGAGCAGGAGCCGACGAGCACCTGGGTGCGGCGAGTGTCAGAAATCCTGCACTCTTCCAATAGCATCAATCCCAGTACGACAATAGTGACACTAGAAAACAATTGCCGGTTTGAGTCTCTGAAGCTGAAGTTAGGACGGCTCAAACGGGATTGTAATGACATGGGGACACTCATGAGCGCTCTGGTGAAGTATGGGGACTCTGATAATACTAAATACCCAGAAGGAGATGGAGACAAATTTGGGAAAGCGAACAAGCCCGGTAAACCGGCACAGGTTAATCCGGCAAGAACAAGTTTTAATGGTAAGCGAAAGGCAGAGGGCAGCTCTGATTTTGTGGCCAATACCAATGTTCAAGGAAATTTTCAGCGCCGCAAGGGTAGGCCGCCTCCACGGAACGGGGGAGGATCCATCAATTTGGATCGACAATTGAACGAGCCTTGCCCAAAACATAGCACAGAGGAACACCCAGCTAAACATATATGGGGGCAATGCCGGATCATGGTAGAGGTCATGAGACAAGCCAAAAATGACAACGGACCACCGGGCGGCGGCTCGAGTTCTGGTTTTCAAGGTCCGGGTCACCATGGTAATGGATCCGGATCAGGATATCATGGCGGCAACAATAACTATAACCAAGGCAACCATCAGCAGCATGGTCAGGGCGGTTATAACAACCAAGGCAACTACCAGCATGGTCAGGGTGGCTACAATAACCAAGGCGATCACCAGCGTCAATAGCAGCAGCAATCCGGATATCAGAGTAATCCGAAGGAGCTAAGTAGTGGACAGTACCATGTTTTTACTACGAGTTTGTGCAAAAGGGATCAGAAAAACCTGAAGCGGGCGGTAAACACAATTGAACCGGCAACACCATGTTTCCTGCGTTGGTCGGAACAACCTATTGTGTGGAGCAGAGAGGATCACCCACCGCGGATTGATAATCCGGGCCAGTTGGCCTTACTGGTGGCACCACAGGTGGGTGGTTACAAATTCACAAAGGTACTCATGGATGGTGACAGTAGTATCAACAACCTATATTATGAGACTTTCCGTCGTATGGGGTTGACGGACAAGAAAATGAGACAGTCCAACACGGTGTTCCATGGAGTAGTACCAGGTAAATCGGCTTACCCAGTTGGGAAAATTGACCTGGAGGTCACCTTTGGAGATGAGCAGGATTCCAGATCAGAGACAGTAACTTTTGAGGTTGTAAAGATCCGGAGCCCATATCATGCTCTGTTTGGAAGGCCGGTTTACGCCAAGTTCACGGCTAGACCGTGCTATGTTTATCTACAGCTCAAGATGCCGGGTCACAAGGGAACCATTACGGTTCATGGAAGTCGTAAAATCGCATTGGATTGCGAGGAAGGAGACGCAGCCTATGCAGAGGCAGTATGTGCTAAAGAGGAGTTGAAGTTCTACAAAGACAACGTTGATCCGGCAGATATGTCCCCGTTGAAAAAGCCTTCTGCTACGTATCTATGCCCTTTGGGCTCAGGAGTGCCCAAGGAACTTACCAGCGTTGCGTACAGAACTGTCTTAAGGGGCAGATCGGGAAAAATGTCCATGCTTATGTGGATGATATTGTTGTAAAATCAAGGAAGGAGGAGACGCTGATAGAGGAGCTAAAGGAAACCTTTGATAACCTCCGGGTTTATAAGATGATGCTTAATCCGGAGAAGTGCATTTTTGGTGTTCCGGCTGGCAAGCTCCTCGGATTCTTGGTATCAAACTGAGGAATAGGAGCCAATCCGGAGAAGATCAAGGCGGTCACATCCTTGACTAAGCCAGCTTGTATCAATGATGTCCAGCGCATCGCTGGCCGGATTACAGCGTTAAGCCGATTCATCAGCCGTTTGGGAGAGAAGGCAATTCCGCTTTATCAGATGCTGAAGAAGACAGACTGGTTTATATGGAGCGATGCTGCAAATGCTGCGTTTGAGGACTTGAAGCGGCAATTAGCAGAACCACCGGCAAGCGCCCGTTGACAATGAGCCACTGCTGTTATATGTGGCTACCAATGCACGTGTAGTTAGCGTGGCAATTGTGGTGGAGCACAAAGAAGCAGGCAAGGAACATCCGGTTCAGCGCCCGGTTTATTACATAAGTGAGGTTCTAATTGAATCGAAGCAAAGGTACCCACACTGGCAAAAGTTGGTGAATGGCGTGTTTATGGCAAACCGGAAGCTGAAGCACTACTTCCAGGGCCACCCAATCACTGTTGTGATATTACTCTGTCCTCTGTCAGGGATATTACTAGCAAGTATAAACCGGCTAGGAAGATCCGGATTATATTAATGTAGCTGTGTTATCATAAGCCCAGTAGAGGTTATGGCCCATGGAAGCTTAGGGCCCATATGTAAAGCTTACGGTTTATGAACCGTCATATCATGTAACTTGAGGTATAAGGTAGAAAGAGTAGAGACCGAGGCGGACATGATTATGAGCCGGCCTCGGGACTCTGTAAACCGGGCCGGGCGTTGCCTCCTATATAAAGGGACGACCCGGCGACGGTTCAAGGGCAAGCAACAACCCGTCGAGACTTAGGCAAGCAATCCACTCCCTGTTCATCGACGCCCAAGCAATACCAAACCAAACTAGACGTAGGCTTTTACCTTCATCGAAGGGGCCGAACTAGTATAAACCCTTTGTGTTCTTTGTGTGCTTTAACCTCTTCAAGCTAACCCGCGCGATGCCTCTAAACCAGACATCTGTCGTGCTAATTGCACGACACTTGATGTATGTCTTGCATGTGCTTACCTTGACAATGGGATATTCACGTGATGTACTTGATGTATGCTTTGGTGATCAACTTGCGTGTTCAGTGACCTTGACTTATGCATAAGGGTTGGCACACGTTTTCATCTTAACTCTCCAGTAGAAACTTTGGGGCACTCTTTGAAGTTCTTTGTGTTGATTTAAATAGAAGAATCTGAGATTGTGTAATGCATATCGTATAATCAAACCTGTGGATACTTGTTGTGACAATGGAGTATCTAGGTGACATTAGGGTTTTGGTTGATGTGTGTCTTAAGGAATTATTTTAGTACGAACTCTAGGAATGTTTCTGACACTTATAGTAATATCCCAATAGATCGATCAGAAAGAATAACTTTGAGGTGGTTTTGTACCCTACAATAATCTCTTCGTTTGTTCTCTGCTATTAGTGACCATGGAGTGATTCTTTGTTGCATGTTGATGGATTGTTATATGATCCAATTATGTTATTGTTGTTGGGAGAACTTGCACTAGTGAATGTATAAACCTTAGGCCTTGTTTCCAAGCATTGCAATACCGTTTTTACTCAAGTTTCCTACTTATTTCCTCACTGTTTTTATTTGTTCAGATTATAAAAATCTTCTCCGAACTCGTGCACCTGTACAATTTACCATTGTATTGGGTGTGTTGGGGACACAAGAGACTCTTTGTTATTTGGTTGCAGGGTTATTTGAGAGAGACCATCTTCATCGTACGCCTCCCACGGATTGATAAACCTTAGGTCATCCACTTGAGCGAAAATTGCTACTATCCTAGAAAACTCCGCGCTTGGAGGGCCAACACGAGTCTACAAGAAGAAGTTTGCCTATTAGACATCAGTGCCAATTGAATTTGCGGAATTCTTTTAGTTATTCAATCAAGAGGCCCTCGACAAACAACTCATGGCTTGCTAATGTCTGTAAGTATTTCTTTTGTAATTAAGTCTCTAGCTAAACTCGTCCTCCATTGCATGTATATATAATTATCCTCACTATATTATGCAGACTGAAGCTCGTCGAATGCAAAAAACAAAGAATCTATTACATTGGGTTCATTAGCCCAAATACCATAAATGAATGGTCGATAAAAGAAAAACTTGATGAAACCGAGGGTAACTTGCTAAAAGCGTTCCTTCGACAGCAAAACAAGAGCCAAATACTCCTTCCTTACAATTTCAAATGAGTGTTACTGTCTTGTGCATATTCGGTTTCGTTTACTCGAGGTTATATACTTAAGTATTGTAATTGATGAGTTATGTGTGCACATGTTCCACTTTATGCTGCTATGCATTAAGCTTGATGAGGCAGTAGTAATTGTCTTAGACTCAAGATGTAAAGATCCCAATGATTATGCTGACATGACTACAATGCTCCGGAAGTAAGTTGAATCATTATCGCACCATCTCTGCAACTTTCGTTCATTTCCTGATATCAAGTAATCATTTTCTTTCCCGGTCGGGCAGGGTTTGGAAACAGTTCACCGGAATGGTTCTCGGTATGAAGAACGAGCTGCAATTTACACGCCCTATAGTAAGTAGTACTAGCTAGTTCCGTGCATCTCTCATTGATTCTAGTTTCATCAATTCCGTTATCATGCTTGATTATCAGTTTGATGGAACTCTATTCTCGTAAAGTGCTTGTGGCGGGAAGGCGGGAATAATTGATGTGGATACTACGTTTGCGAGTTCATTTGCTACCATACCTCTGAGCGGGGCTACTCTGTAGAACAACATGAAGTACGTAAAAAATATTCACAATTTAATTTTATTACATTCAATTGTGTTGAGTTTCATTCATATATATGTATTGACCCCCTTCTTTAAATTAGATCTGGCGGATACAGGATGAACTCCTACCAACTGATCGCATTCGAGCTATTCAAGAGGAATTGGTGGGATTCTTCCTTCACTAGTAGATAAAGGGTCATCAGACCCGGTTCGTTTGGGCCTTTAGCCCCGGTTCCTGAACCGGGACAGAAGTGTCGGTACTAATGCTCTGACCCTTTAGTCCCGATTCAATCCAGAACCGGGGCAGATGGGTGTCCACGTGGCATGTGCGCCGAGCCCAGGCAGGAGGGGCTTTGGTCCCGGTTGGTGGCACCAACCGGGACCAAAAGGCATCCATGCGTCAGCATTTCTGTGGCTGTGGTTTTTGTTTTTTTTTGAAAGGGGAGGGGGGGTTGGAGGTTTTCGGGGGTTAATTTAGGTGTTTCATATTGTGTTAGCTAGCTAATTAAAAGAGAGAAGTGTCCTCTCTTATGTCCATGCTTGGTCGATGCTACGTACTACACATACGTATAGAGAGGACTAGACACACGCTAGCTAGCTAGCTGCTAGCTAGTAAGAAAACGAAGGAAACAGAAGATCGTATAATCAACATATATATATATGCATATAGAGAGAAGTAATATCGACCACCTCTCCTTCTCCGAGAGATTGGTCGAACAACAAGTTCTCATATATCTATCCGACACTACCGGGTAGATATATACAATAATTATCTCTTACAAATATAATCTCCTATACGATGGACGCATGGTCCACATAGTATTCTCCGTTTGGCGCGATCACGTGTTCAAGGAAGAATGCCGCAAATTCCTCTTGAATTGCTCGCAGACGATCTGGTGTTAGGAGTTCATCCCGCATCCGAAACATCTAATTTGAAGTAGGGGGTCAAAACATGAAATGATGCTATAAAATTGTGAATATTATTGATTGCTTACGCACTTCAAATTGTGCTTCAGAGTAACCCCGCTCACAGGTCGTGTGGCGGATGGACTCGCAAATGTAGTATCCACAATAATCATTCCCGGGTTCCTGCCACAACCACTTTACAAGAAATAGAGGTCAATCAAACTGATAAGCAAGAATGCCAAATGGTATTGATGAAACTAGCGCTTGAATCAAGATATAGGAGATGCGTGCGCGGAACATGCTACTATATAGTACTTACTTTCGTGTATCTAAATTCTAGCTTCTTCTGCAGTCCCGGAGCTTTTTTGGTGAATTTTCTCCAAACCCTGCCAGACAAAGAAAACAATTACTTGATATCAGAAATGAACAAAGTTGCTGTTATGCATGGTGGATAATATTGATCGATTTAACTTACCTGTCGAGCATTTGAGTCATGTCCGCATACTCCTCGGGATCTTTTCATTTAGAGTCCAAGACAGTTACTACTCCCTTTTCAAGCTCAATCTCTAAGAGAATATAGTGGAAGCTGCGCACGCATGCATGAACTCATCAATTACATTACTATAACCTTGACTGATATATAAGGGAAACCAAATATGCACAAGACAGTAACACTCACTTGAAGTTGTTAGGAAAGAGTATTATATCTTTGTTTTCATTTACCACCAACGATCGTAGCAAGTTGGTCTCGGTATCTAAGGGACGCCATTTAACCTCGGTTGCATCTATGAGGTATGTGTTAATGAACCCAATATCACCTACTTGTCTTTTCTTCAATTCGACGATCTTCAATCTGCATAATATAGTGAGCATAATTATAAATACATGCAATGAAAGAGATCAGCTATATAGAGAGACTTAATGACAGAAGTAGTACTACTTACAGACAGTAGCAGGTGACCGTTGCTTTATCGAGGGCCAATTGATTGAAAAAACTGATAGAACTCCTCAAATGGAATAGGCATGTCGGGGGAAACTGTCCACCATGAGCACCTATGGGACCGGAGCCCCTTTTACGTTGCGGTAAGGGAGCGGAGGGAGCACGAAGAGCAGATCGAGGAGAGCACGCGGGCAGTTTACCCAGGTTCGGGCCGCGACGGACGCGTAAAACCCTACTCCTGCTTGGATTGTCTTGAGTTTTTCGGCTCGGGAGCTTGAAGAACTAGCTACACCGAGCAAGAGAGCTGTCTAGGTTCCGAACCCTTTCTACGTTGCGCATGGGCCTCCTTTTATAGCTCAAGGGGTCACCGACAGGTGTCAACGTAGAGGAGGGTAAAAATGTAACTTTGGTGGTAGTTGTAACAGTGCGGGAACAGTGCATGAACAGTGGATGAATAGTGATCTTCACCTAACCTTGACAGTGGGGGACAAGGTCATTAAATGCCCGTCACCGTCGACCCCAAAAGCACCCGTCCATGCGTCTCCGTTCGCCACGGCGATAGCCTCGTCACCGTGGCGTGCCACCGTGTCCCCAAGGCTGCACAGCCATCCGCCACGCGTCCCTGGAAGGGCCCCAGGGCGACGCGTGGGCCGATGAGCTGGAGCGCGGGCACACAGCACAGGCTTCCCCCGGCAAGCACCTTGCCGGGGTCTTGATCTTGCCGGGCCCGGAAGCTTGTCGCTCCCCGGGCCCTGCCGGGGCGCATGATGCGCCAAGGCATGTCTTCTGAGATGCAGTCTCCTGGTCTTCCTGGCAAGCTCCTCTTGCCAGGGTCTTGTGTTAATGTGATAGTTTTTGATCCTGGGACGGCCTTCCCGGCAAGCTCCACTTGCCTGGGTCGATCTTCTGTCTTGTATACTTTGTTCTTGAATGGCTTAATAAGGACCGGAAAGGTTTCCGGTAAGCACGTGGTAAACCCTGCTGCGGGAAGCTGCTACTGCCCGTGCACAAGTTGGGGTACTAAGGTACCCCTACCTTAGTACACCGACAGGAGCCCCCGGGCCTGGGCCACACACGGTGCCGAGCGCTGTTGGGCCAGGCCCAAAACAGTGCACGGGCACACGCGGCCCACGGCGAGCCGTAGATTCCCTTCCGCATCCGCCTCGTCCCTCCCTAACGGCACACGTTGATTGCGGCGTCGTGGGAGAGATCGTGGCCTCGTTCTTTAATGGGAAATGCGGAGCGTCCCCCACTCCCCCCTTAAAAGCAGAGGAAGCAAGGGCAGTTTCCCTCCTTCGTCTTCATTGCGTCTTCAACCTCCAGAAAACTTCCGCTGCTCTTTGCCTCCACACCTCCTCCGCCGCTTTCCGCATCCGCGGCGCCGTCGAGCTCCTCGCCCCTTCCCTCGCCGCCTCCGCCATGGCTCCGAAGAGTGAGAAGGCGAAAGCGGAGAAGGCCAAGAGGGAGAAGTCCGAGCAGGCGGCGAAGCTTGCCGGCCTGCGGAAGAGGAACGTGGTGTTCGCGCCGAGGCTCAGCGCGAGGGAGCTGTGGAACAAGTACTACCTTTTCTGGGCCAAGGAGACCAAGGCTCATCCCCGCACCAGAGTCTACCCCGCCGTCGCCAGAGATCTGTTTCCCGGCGGGTACTTCTTCTTTGCTGTCTTCTTTCACTGCGGCTTATGCCCTCCATTCTCGGAGTTTTTCTGCGACATTATGAACACATACGGCCTCCACCTTCTAGACTTCACCCCCAACGCCATCCTTACGATGGCAGTTTTCGCACATCTGTGCGAAAACTATGTAGGGATCCACCCCAATGTAGCGCTCTTTCGCCATTTCTTTATGCCTAGAGTAGAGGCTGGCGCTCCCCTCTCCGGAGGTATCTCCTGGATCTTCCGCTTGAACAAGAAGGACTCATATCTGAAAGGAGAACTCCGCGGCAAGTGGGAAGAATGGCGCGCAGATTGGTGTTGGGTAGTGGAGGACCAGCCGGAGCCTTTTACCGCGCCGCGCACAACAGCCATAGTGCGCGGCAGAGACTGGAGCGAGTTGGCCCCGGAGGACGGCAAGCTCAACATCGCCCTTATCAGGATACTTCGTCTCCGGTTAGCCAAGTTGACCATTGAAAGGTAGAGGCAGATTTACTCCGCCGCCGCATTGCCCCTTTACAGGAGAGGAAAAGGCCAGCATGGGAGTTTGGCAATGCGGCGGACATTATGAGGCTGCGCCCGGGATTGAACTTCAACTTCACGGCTTTGGAGCTGAAGGGGATGGTCCGGGAGCTTTTCAAGCACGACCCGGCCCACCCAGAGTGGTTTGCATCTCCCCGGGGAGTGGTGCCCCTGTGCAACAGCACTACCCGGGACTCCTTGCGCGCGGCGATGCCCGCGTGTGACTCTCACGGCGTCGACCCCACCTGGATAGAGCCTCCGCCGGACGCGATTCTGAGTTTCTTCGACAACTTGGTCGAGGTGCCGAAGAACACCGAGGAGAACAAAGGTCTCACCCGGGCCACCACAGAGCGGGATATAGCCTATATCGCTTCCCGGATGGAAGAGGCCGCCGCAGCCGCAGCGGCGGGAGACTTCGGATTCACCATCGACGAGGCGCAGGCCGCGGACGAGGCGTGCCAAGCGGAGGAGGCGGAGATCCGCAGACTGCTCAAGCTTTCGCCCGACGAGCTTGCCGGGGTTCCCTCCCTGAGGCATGCCGGGATCCCCGGGGTTGTGAGCGAGGCCGCCGCAAGAAGCGAGGTTGTCGGAGGGAGCAGAGGTGCCGGAGGGAGCGGAGCCACCGGAGGGAGCGGGGCCGCAGGGCAGGATGCTGGACCCAGCGGGCCCGCTGGGGAGGAGGAGGAAGACGTCGAGGCCGATGAAGACACCGGCGGATCCCTAGGACTCGACGACAATGCCTCCTCGTCGTCAGAGAACTCCCCACCTCCGGCAAGGCCCAAGCAAGCGCCGGGGAAACGCCTCCGCAAGGCGGCTACAGCGACGAGGACGCAGGCGCCCCGACAGCAACCTGCTCGCCGGGCGGCGCGAGCCACCAGGGCGAGCCAAGCCGCGACGGAGGCGCCCCGCGCACCAGCCGCGGCGGAGGCGCCCCGCGCACCAGCCGCGGCGGAGGCGCCCCGCGCATCAGCGCCAAGCGGAGGGGGATCCTCCCGGAGCGAAACGGCCGCTCCGCCTGCTCCTCGGGCCTCGGCGTCAACGGAGGCGGGGTCTTCGTAGCCCCCAACCCCGGAGACCGCCAAGCGCCCGAGGGAGCCTTCTCCTCCTGCTCCTCGCGCGGGAGCGCCGCAGGTGGAGTTCGATTTCTCCGCCCTCAGTGACGACGACGAGGAAGAAGAGTAAGTGTGTGTAATTTGTAACTTCTTCGATCCTATCTTGATTCTTTCTTTGATGGTTCTGATCTTGCTTCTTGTTTTGTTTTCAGGTCCCTGGCCCAGCGGGCGGTGAAGCGGACCAAGATCCCCGTGGTCGAGGTCGAGAACGACTCGCCCGTCGCGGCGACAGGGGACGCGCCGGCGACGAACTTGCCGGATCAACCCGCTGCTCCGAGGAGCAGCCCCCAGCGCAGCCCCCAGCGTAAGTCTGGTCTTGAACTTTCCGTTCGTCAGGCGCGCTTGAGGTTTTTGTTTGTACTAATATCTTGTTGTCTTGTTTGTCTTGTGCAGAAATGGAGCCGCAGCTGCAGGAGCGCCCAGAGACTGCCTCCGGCGAGCCACAGGCCCCACCCTCCCCACCAAGGGTAGACTCCCCGGCGAGGGAGAATGCTCCGACGAGGACGGGCACCCCGCCAAGGGCGGACTCCCCGCCAAGGGCGAGCAGCCCGACGAGGGCGACCACCCCGCCAAGGGAGGGCACGGGCGGCCCTCCGCCAGCAGGAGCCACCGCTCCACCGCCAAGGAAGGACTCTCCGGCGAGGGAGCCGGTCGTCGAGGAAGTCCGCGAAGGTGAGTCTTGTAACTTCTTCTTCTTGGACTTGTCTTTTTGGATATTTGCTTGATCGTTTCTTTTCTTCTTCTGTTAGACCCTCCTCCCCCGGAGCGGATGGAGACGGAGGTCATCGTCGAGGAGGAGGTGCACGGCGGCGACGACAACGCCACTGCCACTGAGGGCATGGCTGGAGCCGACGAGCCCGCTGCTGAGGAGACCGCCCCGGCCGCAGACGCCGCGGCCGGGGAGGGGGACGGCGACCACACTGCTGGCCCGGAGGCTGCAGGAGCGTCAAGCGCTGCACCGGCCGCCGACCCCTCCGCCGCCAAGGAGCAGCCCGGCATCTACCTTGAGGCCCCCAACGGCGTATTCATACAAGTTCCGTGGGGTTCCTCGTCGCGAGCCCCCGTGGAGGGAGAGACCTTTGATGGAGAGGTCCTCGCCTCCGCGGGGTTGAAGATTGTCGAAGCGCCTGGCGGGAGCGACGAGCCCGAGGAGGAGAAACTTCTTCGCCAGCTCCTGGCCCTTTACCGGGCCAGGCAGGCGAAACTGGAGTCCCGGGAAATCCTCACCGCCAAGGCTGGAGCAGACTTGGAGAAGCGCGCCGCGGAGCTCCGCGCCGCCAACCAGGCGGCCCTCCGCGACTTGGCGGAGGAGCGCGAGAGGCTTGCCGGCGAGCAGCAAGAGTTCCTCCTGGAGAAAGCTGAAGCCGAGGAGCAGCAGCGACTAGTTGGTGAAGAGTTGTCCCGGCGAGATGGAGCGCTCAACCAGCGGAAGGTTGAGCTCGACGCCCATGATGATGAGCTCACCGCCCGGGAGCAAGCTATGAAGGAGGCGAAGGAAGCCGCTGTCGCCGCGGAAACCGCCAAGAGGGAACTGGAGCTTAAAGTCGATCAGCTGGAGCGGTACCTGAAGGCGAGTGAGGATAGGGTCACCGCGCTCAACGTAGAGCGTGAGAAGGACGCCCACACCAACTCCGAGCTTCAGGTACGCCTCTGCAAGAAGGGCGACGAGCTTACTACCGCCTAGGATTCGATCGCTGACTTGGAGTTGAAGGTCTCCACTTTGAAAGATTCACTCGACGCCGCCCGGGATCGCGAGACTAAGCTGAAGGAGGAGCTCCGCAAGGAGCGGGAGCTGGTGGAGAGCGCTGCCACCTCCGCAAACAACTTCAACCGGGCGGTGGAGCAATGGACGGAGGACCTGGTCACCTCCGCCGCCAACATCGACAAGGAGCTGATGGCGCTGAGGGTGGAGCACCTTGTGTACTCTCCGGACCCGAATCTCCCCCACAGCGCCAAGCTAAGTCTCTTCTTCAGGGGGATCGCGCCGGCGCTTGCACGTCTGCAGGAGAAGCTCCCCGCGCAGCTGGCCGAGGAGTCGCGCCAGCTCTGCGCGGGTACCTTGGAGCGCGTCTTGACGAAGATTGTCTACCGTAACCCTGGTATTAATCTTGTCAACGTCCTCCGCAGCTTGCCGGCCGACGCAGATCAGGAGGCACTGAAGGCGCAGGTCGCCCACATCATCGCCAAGGTGAACAAGATCTCCAGGCGTGAAGGCGATCGCGTAGATTAGGCCTCTTTCTTTTTATCTCCTTTGCTGCTGCAAAGTGTGTCATGAACATGGATCTATTAGTCATTGCGACAAGTTATCTCTGTAATATATTATCTAATTTTGATCAATCAATGAAGTGTTATCTCCCTTGCTTTGGTCCTTTACTTTGTATGCTTTTTACCCTACGCTTCTAGGGGACTTGCCGGCAAGGGACCCTTGCCGCGAGCGCTGAGTACTGGACCCCGAGCAGCCTGCTGGCAAAGGCCTTATCGGCAAGCAACCTTGCCGCAGCTAGTCGCAACGCACTTAGCTTGCTGAGCGAACTCGAAAACGAAGCAAGGGCGCGACACTTGTCGCAGCTCACTTAAGTCGTTGAGCGTACTCGAAAACAAAGTAAGGGTGCGGCTAGCTACGGGTAGGTTCCTCCACGCACAGGTTTTCCATACAAAGTGTGGTTGTTCAAGGAAGATAACTATAATTTAAAATTTTGAACTGCTCAAATTCTGGTAACTTAGCTTTCATAATCTATTCGTTCTCCGGTAAGCTTCTCTTTCTTGAACAGCACTTGGTTCACCCTCCACTTCCTTCCCCCCTGGCAAACTTGTGCGCGAGGAACATTCCTTCTGCTTAAGAGGGAAAGAAAAAGAAGAGGGAAAACAAGTATAGGGCCTCTCGGCGTGCTAATGCTTACCGGGGATGTGTGTTGCACAAGATGCTAAATAATGCATGCAAATAACAAAGAACAGCATGGAAAAGGCAAATAGTGCAAAACACAAAAGCTTTACTGATGCACGGGATCTGCGCCCGGCTTTGTACAAAGGATTACATGCAACAGCGGCAAGACTTGTACAAAAGGTGGTTGCCGGAGCGGGTCACGGCAACCGCGCCTCATGGGTGAAACTTGCGAAGATGCTCTATGTTCCAGGAGTTGCTCATCGGTAAGCCTTCTTCGGTCTCAAGGCGGACAGCGCCGGGCCTTGTGACTTGTCTCACCCGATAAGGGCCTTCCCACTTCGGCGTCAACTTGTTGGAATTCTTGGCGGACTGAACACGCCAAAGAACAAGGTCGCCTTCCTCGAGACTCCTGGCCTTGACCTTGCGGCTATGATAGCGGCGCAAGGCTTGCTGGTATCGAGCAGCTCGTACAGCAGCCTGGAGACGTTCCTCCTCAAGGAGCAATGCGTCATCTTGTCGCAGTTGCTCTTGCTCGAGCTCATCATAAGCGAGCACTCGAGGAGATCCGTATACGAGTTCCGTGGGGATAACTGCCTCTGCTCCATAGACAAGAGCAAAGGGTGTCTGTCCGGTGGCTCGACTTGGTGTCGTTCTGATTGACCAAAGAGCCGCCGGCAACTCCTCTATCCAGTTTCTTCCGCACTTGCGCAGCCTGTCGAAGGTTCTTGTCTTGAGCCCACGCAGCACTTCAGCATTGGCCCTCTCTGCTTGACCATTGCTCCTCGGGTGAGCAACAGAAGCGAAGCAGACCTTGGCGCCAAGGTCTTGGACGTACTGCATGAAGGTGCGACTAGTGAATTGTGTGCCGTTGTCGGTGATGATCCTTTTAGGGATTCCGAAACGGCAAACAATTGACCTGAAGAACCTGACTGCTGACTGTGCTGTTACCTTTCTCACTGGTTCCACTTCTGGCCACTTTGTGAACTTGTCGATCGCGACGTACAAGTACTCAAAGCCCCCGACAGCGCGGGGGAAGGGGCCGAGGATGTCGAGCCCCCAGACCGAGAAGGGCCAGGACAAAGGGATTGTCTGGAGAGCTTGAGCTGGCTGATGAATTTGCTTGGCATGGAACTGGCACGCTTCACACTTGGTTACTTGTGCAGTTGCATCTTGGAGGGCTTCTGGCCAGAAGAACCCTTGCCAGAATGCTTTCCCGGCAAGTGCCCTTGCGCCAATGTGGTGGCCACATATGCCTCCATGTATTTCTGCCAACAGCTTCTGTCCATCTTCTCTGGAAATGCACTTCAACCTAACTCCATTGAGTCTTCTTCTGTACAGTTCATTATCAACGAACTGGTACATACTTGACTGCCTGGTTATCTTCTCTATCTCTTCTGGGTCGTCGGGAAGTTCTCCAGTTTGCAAAAAACGGACGATCTGTTGTGCCCATGCCGGAGCCCGAGGCTCGACAGCAAGGACTAAAGGCATAAGGGCTGCTGCGGGAACCCCAGCTTCTACGGCAAGAACCTGCGGTTCTGCCGGAGCTGATGGCTCCCCGACGAGCCTGCCGGGGCAAGGCTTGTCGGGAACGCTTGCTTCAACTGTACAGATCCTTGGATCTGCAGGAGCAAGCTATTCCTCAGCGTTCTGACTGTTGATCTTGGGGACCTTGGCGGCGGCTTGGGGAAGATCCGCCGGCAAGTAGTCGCCGGAGACCAATTTTCGCTTCTTGTTTTGCCCAACTGATGGTGTAACGGATGGCTGAGTTAGCTTGAGCAGGAAGGTCCCTGGTTCCACAGGTAACTTCATCGCAGCACACTTTGAAAGGCCATCTGCAATATCATTCGGAGCTCTTGGAACGTGCTCCATTTGTAGACCTTCAAAGTGTTCTTCAAGCTTCCTCACTTCATCAACATAGGCTTCCATCAGAGGGCTCTGGTAACTTTTTTTAACTTGCCGGACCACCAACTGAGAATCTCCCCGCACAATCAACTTCCTGATCCCAAGTTCGGCCGCAATTCTGAGACCGGCAAGCAAACCTTCATACTCAGCAGTATTGTTTGTCGCTTGCTCCCTGGGAAAGTGCATTTGGATAACATACTTGAGGTGCTTCTCGGTGGGCGCTATGAGTACCGCGCCGGCACCGGCGCCTTGCATCGAGAAGGAAAGTTTCACTACTTGCTTCTTGTACGGGGGTACTTGTTTCTGGAACTTCTTCATCGGGCGTCAGGGTCCATTCAGCTATAAATTCTGCCAAAGCTCTGCTCTGTATGGTTGAAGTACTTTCAAACTTGAGACCAAAGCTTGACAGCTCTAGTGCCCACTCGACGATCCTGCCCATTGCTTCTGGATTGTGCAATATCCTCTTCAACGGGAAGCGAGTGACCACTGTTATCTCGTGTGCTTGGAAGTAATGGCGCAGCTTTCTCGAGGCCATGAGGAGGCCGAAAAGCAACTTCTGCACCCCAGAGTACCTTGATCTAGCCCCCTGTAGAAGGGAACTCACAAAATACACTGGGCACTGCACCATCTTCCTTTGCACTTCTCCTTGTTCCTGCGCAGACTTGTCCTTGTCGGGGCCAGAGCTTGTCGGAGCAGCCCCCTGCTGGTCGCTGGATTCGCTTGCCGGTGGCGTAGACTCTTCCTCTGCCTCCCTCTCCGCTACTAACGCAGCACTAACCACTTGATTGGTCGCTGCTAGATACAGCAGCAACTTCTCTTGTGGCCTAGGTGCGACAAGTATTGGAGTGGAGGATAGGTATCCCTTCAAGTCTTGTAGCGCTGCCTCCGCTTCCGGAGTCCATTTCATAGGACCTGCCTTCTTCAAGATCTTGAAGAAAGGCAGGGCGCGTTCTGCAGACTTTGAAATGAACCTACTAAGGGCAGCCACACAACCTGCAAGTCTCCTTACGTCCTTGACGCGCTTCGGGGCTTCGATCTGCTCGATGGCTTTTATCTTGTCGGGATTGGCCTCAGTCCCCCTCTGGGACACAAAGTACCCGAGAAGCTTGCCGGAGGGGACTCCGAAGACGCACTTCTCGGGGTTCAACTTAAGCTGGATCTTGCGCAAATTCGCAAACGTCTCTTCCAAGTCTTGGATCAGGGTATCTTTGCTCTTGCTCTTGACCACTATGACATCCATGTAAGCTTCTACATTTCTGTGGATCTGTGGCTCAAAAGCAGTGTGCACTACCCTTGCAAATGTAGAGCCTGCATTCTTCAATCCAAAGGGCATGCGTATGAAGCAATACGTGCCGCATGGAGTAATGAATGCAGTCTTCTCTTCGTCTTCCTTGGCCATGAATATCTGGTGGTAGCCTGAATATGCATCAAGGAAGGAAAGCAGTTCGCATCCGGCGGTTGAATCAACAATCTGGTCAATGCGCGGCAAGGGAAATGGATCCTTGGGACATGCTTTATTCACATCAGTGAAGTCTATACACAGTCTCCACTTCCCGTGGGCCTTACGCACGACAACTGGATTGGCTAACCAAGTGGGATGGATGACGCCTCTAACCAGGCCCGCTGCTTCCAACTTCTTGATTTCTTCGGCAATGAATTCTTGGCGCTCCACGGCTTGCTTCCTGACCTTCTGCTTGACGGGCCGCGCATGAGGACAAACAGCAAGCTTGTGCTCAATCACCTTCCTGGGAACGCCGGGGATGTCAGATGGTTGCCACGCAAACACATCGACATTCGCCCGCAGGAAGGCAATGAGCGCGCTTTCCTATTTGTTGTCAAGTGTAGCACTGATGGTGAAGGTACCACCAGTGCCGTCCTCCTTGGCGGACACCTTCTTGGTTGCCGGTGGAGCGGCCATCCCCTTCTTGCACTTGCCGGTGGAGCTCGATGGAACGTCCTCGACGGCAGCGCAGCACTCCGAAGAGGTGCGTTTGCGTGAGTGGGCCCCAGAGCACTTGCCGGACTTGGTCTTGGTCTTCTTCCCCTCGAGAGCTTCAGCGGCAAGTGTGTCGCTCTCCGCCGCGGCTGCTGCATCCCGGTATATCTTGTCGGCGCAGATAAGCGCGTCCTTCTTGTCGCCAGGGACAGAGATGACGCTTATCGGCCCCGGCATCTTGAGTACGTTGTAAGCAAAGTGGGAAGCTGCCATGATCTTGGCGAGGGCAGGACGTCCAAGTATCCCATTGTATGGCAATGGGATATCGGCCACGTCAAAGGTTATCCTCTCCGTCCTGAAGTTGAGTTCCCCGCCAAAGGTCACTGGCAAAGTTATCTTCCGCTTGGGCTTGCTCTTCCCTGGGTTTATTCCTTGGAACGGCCCGGTTTCTTCGAGCTCACCGTCTGGGATCTGGAGTTTCTTGATCACAGCAGAGGAGATCAAGTTTAGGCCGGCCCCGCCGTCAACCAACATTTTGGTGACCTTGAGGTTGCGGATAGTTGGTGAAACCAACATCGGCAAGCACCCGACCGCAGTGGTGCGGTCAGGGTGATCCTCAAGATCGAAAATGATGGGCGTGTTGGACCACTTCAGGAGCCTGCGTGACTCAACGGGCGGCTCAGCTGCATTAACTTCCCGCACCCACTGCTTGAGCTGGCGGTGGGAAGTATGCAGAGAGGCGCCTCCGTCGACACACAGCACTTCTGTGGCCTTCTGGAACTCCTGCTCGCTGTTATCACCTTCCTCCATGTCGTCGTCGTCGTCTTCCTCTTCATCCTTGTCGCGGCCCCGGGGAGGTCGATCACCTTGCCGCTGCTTGGCCTTGCCGCGGCGTCCTCCCCGGCCATTGAATGGCCGCTTCTTGCTTGGCTCTCCTCCGCCACCTTGGGCCTTCTCCTTGTCGCGCCGCTCATATTCAGCTTTCTGCTGCTCTACGAGGTACTCGACTCGTTTGCAGCTTGAAAGGTCGTGGCCCTTGGTGCGGTGCATCTTGCAATATTGCTTGTCGGAGCCGAACTGCTTGTCGGCTGCCGCTAAAGGGGCAGGCTCCTTGCCGGAGCTGCCGGACTATGCCTTCTTGGCGGGAGCCTCCTTGCCGGACTGCTCGACGACCAGCACTTCCTTGCTCTTCTTTTTTCTATTGTTCCGCCGCCGGCTCTTCTTTGCCGGGGCGTCGTCGTCGCTGTCGCTTCCCCCCGCGCCAGCATCCTCTCCAGGGAGTTTCCTCCCCTCTTCGGCGCGCGCGCACTTATCAGCCAAGGCGTAGAGCTCGCTGGCATCCCGTATCTTGGTCATGGCCATCTCTTCTCGCATGCGGCGGTTACGCACGTTCTGGTGGAACGCGCTGATAACCGCAGCAGGGTGGACGTCGGGAATGTTGTGCTGCACGCGGCTGAACCGTTGAATGTACTTGCGTAGGGGTTCTCCTTCCTTCTGGGCCAAGATGTGGAGATCACTCTCCTGGCCGTGGGGTTTGTGGCCGCCCGTGAAGGCGCCAACAAACTGGTGGCACAAATCTGCCCACGAAGAAATGGAGCCTTCCGGCAAGTGCATAAGCCAAGAACGAACATTCGGCTTAAGCACCAGCGGGAAGTAATTCGCCAGTATCTTCTCGTCGCGTTCCCCGGCAGCCTGCACCATGATGGTGTAGATGCTGAGGAAATCCGAGCGGTGCATCTTGCCGTCGTACTTCTCGGGTACGTCGGGCTTGAAATTTTTCATCCTGGGCCACTGGACGCGCCGCAGCTCACGGGTGAACGCAGGGCAACCTGCCGCGTACGGCAAGTCGCCTGGTTCACCGGGCGCGTGCGTGTCGACAGCGGTCCCAGCGCGCTGATATGATTGTCGCCGGGCTTCTCGTCGACGCTCGATTGTCGTTCGAGCATCCTCTTGCCGCCGATCGTCAAGGACTTGGCGCTGGTCCCGATGAGCCCGCGGATCCGACGACGCCGTAGAGTCGTCGTCAACGTTGATCCGGCGGGGAGGCGTCTTCTGCTTCCGCGGCGGGGAGTGCACGGTGGTTGCACCCCCGGCGGTCTTGTCGCCATCGGCCTTCGTCTGCTCGACTTGCCGTGGCCGCGATGTCGCCGGCTGCTGCGGCGTGTCGTTGTTGGCGAAGGCGATGAGGCTTTGGATCGTCGCCCTCCAGTCTTCGGCCTTGTCTGCCGCTGGAGGGAAGTCGAGGAGCAGTTGCGCTCTTGCGAGAGCTTCTGCTGGAGAGGAGGGGAGCGGGGGCGAGCGGCGCGAGGAGCGAGATATGCTCGGACTTCTAACAGGGTTAGAAGGAGCAGTCTCTCGCCCCGGCGACCGCGCCTTGCTCGTGCCAGGGCGATGGCCTTGAGCGTCCCGCGATCCTCCGGTTTGTCCTTGGCCCAGCAAGCGGATGGTACCTCCTGTACCACGGCGCTGCTGGCCTGTCGTCTGTTGAGATGGATGTGGCACGTCTACGGACACCGAGGCCTTGGAATTGGTCCGGTCATCCGCCTTGTCCTTGGATTTGGTGGCGCCGTGAGTTTCCTCGCTGGCAACCACCCTTCCGCCGGCGTCTCCTCCACCCACCGTTGGTTCTGGTGGCGGTGGAACAGATGCAGACGGGCCTGCGACCTCCGAAGCCTTCTTCTTCGGGGCCATGCTGTTGTTGCTGATGAAGTTGATGAAGCTGGAGAGGTTGATGAAGAATGCGCCCGCGTGAACGCCGGATCAGGTTCGCACGACCTCGACGCCCCCTACCTGGCGCGCCAAAGATGTCGGGGGAAACTGTCCACCACGAGCACCTATGGGACCAGAGCCCCTTTTACGTTGCGGTAAGGGAGCGGAGGGAGCACGAAGAGCAGATCGAGGAGAGCACGCGGGCAGTTTACCCAGGTTCGGGCCGCGACGGACGCGTAAAACCCTACTCCTGCTTGGATTGTCTTGAGTTTTTGGGCTCGGGAGCTTGAAGAACTAGCTACACCGACCAAGAGAGATGTCTAGGTTCCGAACCCTTTCTACGTTGCGCATGGGCCTCCTTTTATAGCTCAAGGGGTCACCGACAGGTGTCAACGTAGAGGAGGGTAAAAATGTAACTTTGGTGGTAGTTGTAACAGTGCGGGAACAGTGCATGAACAGTGGATGAATAGTGATCTTCACCTAACCTTGACAGTGGGGGACAAGGTCATTAAATGCCCGTCACCGTCGACCCCAAAAGCACCCGTCCATGCGTCTCCGTTCGCCACGGCGGTAGCCTCGTCACTGTGGCGTGCCACCGTGTCCCCCAGGCTGCAGTCTCCTGGTCTTCCTGGCAAGCTCCTCTTGCCAGGGTCTTGTGTTAATGTGATAGTTTTTGATCCTGGGACGGCCTTCCCGGCAAGCTCCACTTGCCTGGGTCTTGATCTTCTGTCTTGTATACTTTGTTCTTGAATGGCTTAATAAGGACCGGAAAGGTTTCCGGTAAGCACGTGGTAAACCCTGCCGCGGGAAGCTGCTACTGCCCGTGCACAAGTTGGAGTACTAAGGTACCCCTACCTTAGTACACCGACAAGGCAACAGTTCAATTCCAACGAGGTCATGCTCCGGTTTAACTCTCAAATACAAGCTATCCCTCCCCCCAGACTCTCTGGAGATTTTCAAGTACCAATCATGCAATCTTCGCATATTCGTTGATAGAGATCTTTCATTTTTGACGAGAGGCTTCCCGTACTCGTATCTTTGTATCTGCACGTCCAAGAAATCATATTGTACATCGTCGGACACGTAATCTCCAAGATTGCTATAACCGGGAACCATCCTCGGATCATTAGCGACCATGTCGCTAGACACCTTGAGCAGGGGGCACGATTGGTCCACTTGTTCGCCGAGCTGGGCAATTTGTTTCCCAGCTCGTCCTTCTACTAACCTTTGATCACTTTTAGTACTTCCCGACCGCTTCGCTGCTTGAAATGACTTTTGAATCATGCGGTCATAGTTGTCCTGCGGCTTACTTTTCGCTGGTTGCTTCAGGGCAGCAACAGTGCGCTTTGCTTTCACCGGATCTATCTTCTCCTCCGGAGGTGGATGTCTCTGTGCTTTCAACTCTTCAAGCCAGTCCTTCACTTCGCCTTGAGCGATCTTCATGTTTTCCTCGTCAGACCTCTCGTATGGTAACTTCTCTAGAGGCGTGAGAGGAGGACCGAATCTGCATCGCCTCCCGCCTCTGGCTGTACTGCTAGACGTCGCCAGACCAGACGAAGTGGTTGTCTTCCTTCCTTGCTTACACGCCGGAGTAGGAGCAGCCGGAGCGGCGGCAGGTCTCTTCCGCCCTTGCTGACTAGGCGGAGAAGGAGGAGCAGGCTGGCTGCTCGGGCGCGCCGGCGGCGAAGGAGGCGGAGTGCCGCCACGCGCCGGCGGCGAAGGAGGCGGAGTGCCGCCATGAGCTGGAGAAGGAGCCGGAGTGCCCTGATCGTCACTCGCCGGAGGAGGAGGCGGTGGAGGAGGCGGAGTGCCCTGACTCGCCGGAGGAGGAGGAGGAGGAGGCGGAGGCATCCAGTTGAGAATGTTGATGAGGTCCTTCCGCCATAGGCATGGAGTCTTCAGTGAAGAACCCAGCCGAGTCTCCCCTTCACCGGTAGGGTGGTCAAGCTGGAGCTCCTCAAATCCCTCCGTAATTTCATCCACCTTCACCCTAGCATATCCTTCTGGAATCGGCCGGCAGTGAAAAGTATCGCCGGGTCCAGTAGGATAAACAGAGCCAGCAGCCGCCTTGACCTTCAGATTTATCCACTGCGTCATAAGGTGGCAATTTTGTGCCTCCGTGATAGCATCCACGGGATACCTGGCAGTAGCCGTCAAGACAGGTTCCGGCTGAAGCCGCACGGTGGAAGCCACGCTGCTTCTCCACTGAGATGGCGGGGTAGCTTCGGGGGATGCTTCGGCAATTCTTTTGTCCCGATTTGCTTCCCGTTCCTCTATCGCTTGTATTCTGGCCCGCAGCGCCTGCAATTCGGTCTGCTCCATTTTCTTCCTCCTCTCGTGGCATTTGTAGCCGCCTGCGTCCGGAAACCCAGCACGCCACGGAAGGGAGCCTGGCATGCCTCGTGTCCGTCCAGGGTGCTCAGGATTCCCGAGGGCCATTGTCAGCTCGTCGTTTTCTCTGTCGGGGAAGAACGTCCCTTCATGCGCTGCTTTGATATACTGCCGCATCTTCTTGAGTGGTGTTTCCAATTGCTTGTCCGTCCAAATGCACCTCCCTGATACAGGGTCCAAGGTTCCGCCAGCCCCAAAGAACCAAGTCCGGCAACGGTCTGGCCATTGCGTTGTCTCTGGTTCGATCCCATTCTCAAGCAGATCATTCTCAGCCTTGGCCCACTTAGGCCGGGCTCTGAGGTAGCCACCTGACCCCGTGCGATGGTGATGATTCTTCTTCGCAGCATTTATCCGGTTTGTCGCCGACATCGTCTGACTCTTTTCCGATGTCTTATAGGCCACAAATGCGGGCCAGTCATCTTTGATCTTCTCATATATACCCACGAATTCTGGAGTCTTTTTATCTTTGACAAACTTATTTAGTTTTTTCTTCCATGCCCTGAATTGGTCTGCCATCTTCGAAAGACAGCAGACTTGATTAAGTCCTCTTTAACTGGATTCACCGGATCATCCTTTGGCGGTAGGATGAAATTTGACTTCAGCTCAGTCCAAAGATCTTCTTTCTGCATATCAGTGACATAAGACACCTGAGCGTCTTTTGCAGCTGGCTTTAACCATTGATGGATGCTGATCGGGATCTTGTCCCTAACCAGAACCCCGCACTGATTAACAAATGCGTTCTTTGTCCGGATGGGTTCAATCGGCTCACCGGAGCGCGAGATTTCTGAGATCTCAAACTTTACATCCGGACTCAACTTTTTCTTCGCGCCTCGTCTCTTTACCGAAGATTTGCTCGATCCGGAGGGCTAAAAAAGGAACAATGACGAGAGTTAATGAATGCATCAATTAACTAGTCAGCACATGCTTAACTAACATATGTACCTCCTGGCCAGACTCGGTTCGGTCACCGGAGCCAGCATCACGGTCTCCTTCTTGCACCGGCATTGGGTCACCGGAGCCGTCCTCACGGTCTACTTCTTCCATGTGCATTGGGTCACCGGAGCCAGCAATATCATAGCCTAGATCTTCCAGCTGCAGCTCTCTTTCCACCTACTCATTGGTGTCGTTGAGAAATGACAAGACGACATCTTGTCCGTCTGCAATTATGTCCATCAACATCGCTTCTTGTGCTAGGTCTCGGGTGTTGTCGTCCATAGTTTCTACAAATATTTACAACATGCCAATTATTATTCAAACATGACAGATGGATATATTAATGGCAAACATAGAACTAGCTTCGACCCTCGACCCCTGGACGACCCTCGACTGCTCGGCGATCCACAACCCTAGACCCCCTCATGTCACATTTTGTCTAGTGTCAAAGGATTCAACAAAACCAATACTTCATCACTAGGCGAAAGTAACAGTCGCATGATGGTACGAAGCTCTCCAAAGTGGTTTTGGAACGGAGTCCCAGAAAGGATAATTCGTAACAAAAGACGGATTATCCTATCAGGAACTCCGTTCCAAAACAACTTTGCATAACTTCGTACCAACATGCCCCGGTTACTTCTGGCAAATGATGAAGTCATGGATTTCTTCAATACTTTGACACTAGCTAGGCAACCTCTCGACCCCTCGACCCTCGACTGCTCGG
>LR738710.1:52375349-52426291 GCA_902687465.1 Secale cereale | reverse complement strand
CGACCCTAGACTGCTTGGCGATCCACTTAACCCTAGACCCCCTCATGTCACATTTTGTCTAGTGTCAAAGGATTCAACAAAACCAATACTTCATCATTAGGCGAAAGTAACAGTCGCATGATGGTACGAAGCTCTCCAAAGTGGTTTTGGAACGGAGTCCCAGAAAGGATAATTCGTAACAAAAGACGGATTATCCTATCAGGAACTTCGTTCCAGAAAAACTTTGCATAACTTCGTACCAACATGCCCCGGTTACTTCTGGCAAATGATGAAGTCATGGATTTCTTCAATACTTTGACACTAGCTAGGCAACCTCTCGACCCCTCGACCCTCGGTCCCTCGACGACCCTCGGCCCCTCGACGACCCTCGGCCTCTCGACCCCTCGACCCTCGGCCTCTCGACCCCTCGACGACCCTCGGCCCCTCGGCGATCTCTCGACCCTTGACGACCCTCGGTCCCTCGACGACCCTCGACCCCCCCTAATGTCGAAGTTATCGGGGAGGGTGTATATCGACAACGACATATCCGCTAGAGGAGAAGATCGAAGAAAAAAAAGAAAAAAAAGGAGAAGAAGAAAGGAATAGAGGAGAAGAAGAGAATTCTCTTCCTCTCCTCTATTCCTTTCTTCTTCTCCTCGTTTTTTTCTTCTTTTTTCTTCTTCCTATTTATTTCTCCTCTTCTTCCTCTCCTCTTCTTCTTTCTTTCCTCTTTCTTATTTTCTTCTTTCCTATCCTTCTTTTTCTAAATTTGTAACTTTTGCATATATAAAACTTTCTATATATATTTAGCATATATAAACAAAAAACTATATAGCCACATACACATATATATACATCACATACACATCACATACAGCAACTATACATCACAATTGTAACTATCTATATATAAACAAAAAACAGTCTATGAAAAAAACATTTTTAACATATATATTTAGCAAATTCCTAAGAAAAATAAAAATATATATATACAGCAACTATATACACATAACACATATACACATATGTATACACATATATATATACAACAACTATATATATACAGCAACTATAAACATACAAAAAAAATCCCTCACATCTCGCGACGGCGCGGGGCGGGGCGACTGCGCGGGGCGGGGTGGCGCGATGGCGACGGGGCGACGGCGACGGGGCGGGGCGACGGTGACGGGGCGGGGCGGCGACGGGGCGTCGTCGGGGGCGACGGCGACGGCGCGACGGGGTGACGGCGACGGGGCGACGACGACGGGGCGACGGGGGCGGGGAAGGAGAGAGGAGGCGTCGGGGGCGGGGAAGGAGAGAACTGAAAGAAATTTCACAAGTGTTGATTATATAGGGGGGGCATTAGTCCCGGTTCGTGGCACCAACCGGGACCAATGCCCCCCTTTAGTCCCGGTTGGTGCCACCAACCGGGACCAAAGGTCCATTTTCAGCAGCCCAAAGGGCGGGAAGGAGGGGCCTTTGGTCCAGGTTGGTGGCACCAACAAGGACTAAAGGGGGGTATTAGCCCCGGTTGGTGCCACGAACCGGGACCAAAGGTTGGTATTGGTCCCGGTTCGAGCCACCAACCGGGACCAATAGCCTGTGCACAGCGGCGTGGTGGTGGGAGTTTAGTCCCACCTCGCTAGCTGAGAGCGCCCATCACCTGTTTATAAGCCCCGCTGCCTCCTCCATCTCGAACTTCTCTTAACTGCAGGCCTAAGGGCCTAAACTGACACTGCTTTGCCTGTGGGCTTGCTGGGCTTTCTACGGGCCTGAATCCTGGCCCATGGTTGGGTTTCTAGTCGTATTCAGGCCGTGTTGGCCCAGTAGGTGGCATTTTTTTATTTATTTTCTTTGTTGATTTATTTTTAAGTTTTGTTTCTACTTTCAAAAAAATACTTACTGTTGCTATTTTTATTTTATTTGTTTTCTTTGTTGCTTTATTTATTTTATTTTGTTTCTACTTACAACAAAATACTTATTGTTGCTATTTTTTTTTTGCAAGTTTTTTTGTTTTGTTTTCTGCATTATTTATTTTCTTTTGTTTTTTGCTTTATTTTTTAATTCTTTCTGGTAAAACCAATTACAAACTTTCTGTTAGTACAAGTAGTATTCAAATTTGAATAGTTTAAATTTGAAATTATTTGTTTTCTTTGTTGCTTTATTTATTATATTTTGTTTCTACTTACAATGAAATACTTATTGTTGCTATTTTTATTTTTTTGCAAGTTTTTTTTTTGTTTTCTGCATTATTTATTTTCTTTTGTTTTTTGCTTTTTTTTCTTAATTCTTTCTGGTAAAACCAATTACAAACTTTCTGTTAGTGCAAGTAGTATTGAACTTTGAATAGTACAAATGGACAACGGTATCATACTCGTTGTTACAAAGTTGGCATGGTATCATCATAATAGTTGCGGAAAAAATTCTTCACTTTTTCTTCGCTTGTGTCAATTGCTTATTGCACTGTAACCATGGATAATCTTCATCGTTTATCAGGATGCTTGGGTCAGCCTTGACTTTGAAGGGAGGAATTTCATGAAACTTTTCATAATCTTCAGACATGTCTGTCTTGCCCTCCACTCCCAGGATGTCCCTTTTTCCTGAAAGAACTATGTGGCGCTTTGGCTCATCGTATGATGTATTCGCTTCCTTATCTTTTCTTTTTCTCAGTATGGTAGACATGTCCTTCACATAGATAACCTGTGCCACATCATTGGCTAGGACGAACGGTTTGTCAGTGTATCCAAGATTTTTCAGATCCACTGTTGTCATTCCGTACTGTGGGTCTACCTGTACACCGCCTCCTGACAGATTGACCCATTTGCACTTAAACAAAGGGACCTTAAAATCATGTCCGTAGTCAAGTTCCCATATGTCCACTATGTAACCATAATATGTGTCCTTTCCCCTCTCGGTTGTTGCATCAAAGCGGACACCGTTGTTTTGGTTGGTGCTCTATTGATCTTGGACAATCGTGTAAAATGTATTCACATTTATCTCGTATCCTTTGTAAATCAATACAGTCGAAGATGGTCCCCTGGACAACAAGTACAACTCATCACAAACAGTGTTGTCACCTCTGAGACGTGTTTCCAACCAACTGTTGAAAGTCCTGATGTGTTCACATGTAATCCAGTCGTCGCACTGCTCCGGGTGTTTGGAGCGCAGACTGTTCTTGTGTTCATCGACATATGGGGTCACTAATGTACAGTTCTGTAGAAATGTGTAGTGTGCTTGAGACCAAGAATATCCGTCCCTGCATATTATTGAGTCCCTTCCAAGCTTGCCTTTTCCAGTCAGTCTCCCCTCGTACCGCGATTTAGGGAGACCTATCTTATTAAGGCCAGGAATGAAGTAAAGACAAAACCCGATGACATCCTCTGTTTGATGGCCCATGGAGATGCTTCCTTCTGGCCTGGCGCGGTTACGGACATATTTCTTTAGGACTCCCATGAACCTCTCAAAGGGGAACATATTGTGTAGAAATACGGGCCCCAGAATGACAATCTCGTCGACTAGATGAACTAGGACGTGTGTCATGATATTGAAGAAGGATGGTGGGAACACACGCTCGAAACTGACAAGACATTGCGCCACATCACTCCTTTGCCTTGGTACGATTTCTGGATCGATCACCTTCTGAGAGATTGCATTGAGGAATTCACATAGCTTCACAATGGCTAATCGGACGTTTTCCGGTAGAAGCCCCCTCAATGCAACCGGAAGCAGTTGCGTCATAATCACATGGCAGTCATGAGACATTAGGTTCTGGAACTTTTTCTCTGCCATATTTATTATTCCCTTTATATTCGACGAGAAGCCAGTCGGGACCTTCATACTGAGCAGGCATTCAAAGAAGATTTCTTTCTCTTTTTTCGTAAGAGCATAGTTGGCAGGACCTTCATACTGCTTTGGAGGGATGCCGTCTTTTTCGTGCAAACGTTGCAGGTCCTCCCGTGCCTCAGCTGTATCTTTTGCCTTTCCATACACGCCCAAGAAGCCTAGCAGGTTCACACAAAGGTTCTTCGTCACATGCATCACGTCGATTGAAGAGCGGACCTCTAGGTCTTTCCAGTAGGGTAGATCCCAAAATATAGATTTCTTCTTCCACATGGGTGCATGTCCCTCAGCATCATTCGGAACAGCTAGTGCGTCGGGGCCCTTTCCAAAGATTATGTGTAAATCATTGACCATAGCAAGTACGTGATCACCGGTACGCATGACGGGCTTCTTCCAGTGTTCTGCCTCGCCTTTGAAATGCTTGCCTTTCTTTCGACATTGATGGTTGGTCGGAAGAAATCGACGATGGCCTAGGTACACATTCTTCCTGCACTTGTCCGGGTATATAATTTCAGTGTAATCTAAACAGTGCGTGCATGCGTGGTATCCTTGGTTTGTCTGTCCTGAAAGGTTACTGAGAGCGGGCCAATCGTTGATGGTCACGAACAGCAATGCCTTTAGGTCAAATTCCCCCTGTCTGTGCTCATTCCACGCACGTACACCGTTTCCATTCCACAGCTGTAAAAGTTCTTCAACTAATGGCCTTAGGTGCACATCAATGTCGTTGCCGGGTTGCTTAGGGCCTTGGATGAGAACTGGCATCATAATGAACTTCCGCTTCATGCACATCCAAGGAGGAAGGTTATACATTCATATAGTCACGGGCCAGGTGCTGTGATTGCTGCTCTGCTCCCCGAAAGGATTAATGCCATCCGCGCTTAAAGCAAACCATACGTTCCTTGGGTCCTTTGCAAACTCCTCCCAGTACTTTCTCTCGATTTTTCTCCACTGCGACCCGTCAGCGGGTGCTCTCAACTTCCCGTCTTTCTTACGGTCCTCACTGTGCCATCGCATCAACTTGGCATGCTCTTTGTTTCTAAACAAATGTTTCAACCGTGGTATTATAGGAGCATACCACATCACCTTCGCAGGAACCCTCTTCCTGGCGGGCTCGCCATCAACATCACCAGGGTCATCTCGTCTGATCTTACACCGCAATGCACCGCATACCGAGCATGCGTTCAGATCCTTGTATGCACCGCGGTAGAGGATGCAGTCATTAGGGCATGCATGTATCTTCTGCACCTCCAATCCTAGAGGGCATACGACCTTCTTTGCTGCGTATGTACTGTCGGGCAATTCGTTATCCTTCGGAAGCTTCTTCTTCAATATGTTCAGTAGCTTCTCAAATCCTTTGTCAGCCACAGCATTCTCTGCCTTCCACTGCAGCAATTCTAGTATGGTACCGAGCTTTGTGTTGCCATCTTCGCAATTGGGGTACAACCCTTTTTTGTGATCCTCTAACATGAAATCGAACTTCAGCTTCTCCTTTTGACTTTCGCATTGTGTCCTTGCATCGACAATGACCCGGCGGAGATCATCATTTGGTTCCTCTTGATCTTCAGCGGCTTCACCCATTGCAGCATCAGTGGGCACATCGTCTGGTTCCTCTTGATCTTCACCAGCTCCCCCCATTGCAGCATCACCGTATTCAGGGGGCACATAGTTGTCATCGTACTCTTCTTCTTCGCCGTCTTCCATCATAACCCCTATTTCTCCGTGCCTCGTCCAAACATTATAGTGTGGCATGAAACCATTGTAAAGCAGGTGGGAGTGAAGGATTTTTTCCGGTTAGAGTAAGACATCGTATTCACACATTTAGTGCATGGGCAACACATAAAACCATTCTTCTTGTTTGCCTCAGCCGCATTTAGAAACTCATGCACGCCCTTAATGTACTCGGAGGTGTGTCTGTCATCGTACATCCATTGCCGGTTCATCTACGTGCATTATATATAATTAAGAGTGTCAAAAACCATTACAGAACATCATAAATAGATAATTAAGTGACCAAATGGATAAAAGTTCATCATCACATTAAAACCAAAGTAGATACATATATAGTTCTCATCTAACAACATATAGCTCTCCATCCACATCGAAACTATGTAAATCATTTCAATGCGAAAACAAATGCGATCATAATCGCAACCAAGGTAACAATTGATCCAACGGCATAATGATACCAAGCCTCGGTATGAATGGCATATTTTCTAGTCTTTCTAATCTTCAACCGCATTGCATCCATCTTTATCTTGTGATCATCGACGACATCCGCAACATGCAACTCCAATATCATCTTCTCGTCCACAATTTTTTTTATTTTTTCCTTCAAGAATTTGTTTTGTTCTTCAACTAAATTTAACCTCTCGACAATAGGGTCCATCTTGATCTTGTGATCATCGATGACTTCCGCAACATGCAACTCCAATTCCTTCTTCTCATCCTCCATTTTTTCCAATTTTTTCTTTAAGGAAATGTTTTCCTCTTCAACTAAATTTAACCTCTCCACAAGAGGGTCGGTTGGAATTTCCGGTTCAACTACCTCCTAGACATAATAAAACATCTATGCATGTCAGGTTGGTCGGCATAACTATCATAAACACTAAAACAAATAGTTATAAATTAAAGATAATATACCACATCCGAATCGTAGACAGGACTAGGGCCCACGTGGGCGGATATCAAAACCATCGCACTATATAATAACAAGCAATAATAAACATAAGAAAATTAGACAAATATCTATCTAAAGAAATAATAACAAGCAATAATAAAAGTAAGAAAAGCATGGACATAACAAGAGGCTCACCACGGTGGTGCAGGTGACGAGATCGGCGGGGGCGATCGACGGCGGCGAAGACGGGGACGGGACGTGACGGACCGCTAAACGTAGACAAATCTCGGAGAAAATAGAGCTTCGAGAGGAGAAAAGCTTAACTAGTGTGGCTCGGGCATTCCATCGAACACGTTGTGTGCATATGAGGTGAGCTAGAGCACCACTAACCCCTCTCCCCCTCGGCCAGAAAAAAAAACAGAGCACTGTGCTCTGCTCTTGAGTGAGGGGGTATATATAGGCACCTCATTGGTCCCGGTTGGTGCTACGAACCGGGGCTAAAGGGGTGCCTTTGGTCCTGGTTCATATCGCCAACCGGGACCAATGGTGGTGGGCCAGGAGCAATACCCATTGATCCCGGTTTGTCGCTCTAACCGGGACCAAAAGGTCCAGACGAACCGGGACCAATGGCCAACGTGGCCCGGCCGGCCCCCTGGGCTCATGAACCGGGTCCAGTGCCCCCATTGGACCCGGTTCTAGATTGAACCGGGGCTAATGGGCTGGACAGGCCTGGACCAAAGCCCTGTTTTCTACTAGTGCTTGACCACGTCATATCTGAAAAGGGAGAATGCCATACGAAAATTGAATGAGACATTGGTACTTAATGATGTGAGGGATGTTATATATTGTATATGTAGGAGTTTCGGATAGATATACGAAAACTTGTTGTTCTCTCTATATATATGTTCATGACGATCCTGTGTAATTAACGGTTTCCTTTCATTTGCTTACTATAGCGTCGATTTCTTTCTATATGTACTAGCTCGTGTCGACCAAGCACGGAGAAAGAGAGGTCACTTCTCTTTATATGTAGTAGCAAGCTAACACAATATGAAAATGTTGAGGATATAACAACTGGGTATAAACCTCCCAGGAGGGGCCGGGTTATACCACTGGAGACTCACCGATGAAGATGGCGGATCATACGAGCTCGTCAAACGGCCCAAGACACAAAGGCGATTCAAGGCCCAGGGGAGTGAACCACCATATATGTATGACCTGTACTATAAGGCAAATGTAAATAGTCACCGAGCCGGACACGTTCTGTATGAGCCGTCCAGGACACCGTAAGCCGTCGCGCGTAAACCTGTGTATATAAAGGGATGACTTAGCAGCGGTTTAGGGCAAGAAACAAGAGATCGAAAACTAGGCCAAGCGTATTCGCTCCCTAGGAATTGAAACCCTAGGAATACCACCTCAAACTGGATTAGGCTTTTACCTTCACCGCAAGGGGCTGAACCAGTATAAACTCTCTGTGTCCTTTGTCCCGATTAACCAATTTAAGCTAACCTAGGCGTGATGTCTCCACGTCTAAGTCATTACACTGGGACATCTGCCGTGACAATCCCACGACAGTTGGCGCCCACCGTGGGGCCTGCGCATGGTGGTTTCGTGTTCTTGAAGGGCAACTTTGATTGGATCAAGGGATACGTTGTGGGCCGGATGACCAACATTCGTCGCGGCAAGCTCTACATCGACGATGTATGCTAGGGCCGAAGGCCGACTCCGTTGAGTATGGGTACCGGGTCCCCTTCGGCGGAATCCACGTCTTCATTGGCAAGATCTGCGAACCGGGCCCTGAGCCGGACATCTGCACCGAAATCACCGAGACGGCTCAGCATGCACAACCCGTCCGGGTTTAGCCTGCCGTGAAGCACGCCTTTGTTGGTTTCATCCTTGGGGTGGAAGGCGAGGAAGGATCTGTGTCTGACGGTGACACGGTCATATACTCTGATGGTGAGTCATCCACAGGTGAGACTAATTCATTGTATCAGTGTCGGGTGGTTGGTGTGACATATGCCAAAGGATGGCTAATCATTGTGGGAGCTAGTAAGACATCGCCGGTGCCTGGAAATGGGATGAGGCGTAGACATGAATGCCGGCGAACTTTACCTAGGTTCGGGGCTCTCCTAGGAGATAACACCCCTAGTCCTGCTCTGTAGGGTCTCCGCATGGTCACTAATCAACAAGTGACTACAAGTGCTCCTTGAGTTGTTTGGCTATAGGAGGAACAAGGGCAGGGCTAGCTCTCTCCTCTCTCTACGTGGGGTGTGGAATATCTCTGTCTCTTAACTCTTTGCATGGATGCCCTGGGGGGTTTATATAGGCCTACCCTCAGGGGTACAATGGAAATCGGGCCGAGTGTAGAACCTCGCTATCAGTGTCTCTGGTGGCCGGCTTCTCCGCCGACAGTTGGGGCCCGCCGGCTACTCGGAGATGTAGCTATGCCGTTGATGACGCGTGCTTTATCGGGGAGGGCGTGGCTACAGTCCCGCTGCTTGGTGGGCATTCACTGTAGCCACTCCCTGTCTCTTCAGGTTAATGGCGCACAATCTTGAAGGCAGGGGAAGGCCATTTGGTCAAGAGTCGGCTTCCCCCTGGGCCGACTGGTCCGGGCTCACGGCCCTCTGGTGTGTCGTAGGCAGGTAGGGCCCGTCGCCTGGGGTCCATACCGAGAGTACGTCGTGGGAGCATGGCACCCTCTATCAATGATGATGTCACGGGCTGCATGGCTACAGTGTCGTGCCGGGTGAAGGACGTACGCCCAGTATGCTGCATTGTGGACACGCTTTTCCCTGGATTCGGGGGTAGTGGGCTGCACTGTAGCCATGCCTCGTCTCGTCATGTTTATGTGGGTGCAAACTCTGAGGGCGCAGGGGGGCCACCTATCGGGAACCGGCCTCTCTGGAGGCCGCCTGCTGGGAGTCGGCCCACTTCGTGGCTGTCCTTTAGTGTTTTGTCATGGTATTCTCACGGGGGGCTGCAAGAAGACATATGCCACGGAGTTGCTTCGTGCGAGCTCAAGGCTGCTGCTAGAATATCCAGGGACGGGTATGCGAGTAGCACGCGCTAGTTTACCCAGGTTCGGGGCTCTCCGGAGAGATAACACCCCTACTCCTGCATGGCTAGGTATATGTGGTATATCTGGTATAGAGTGCTCCTAGAGATATATCATATATCTAGCAGTAGCAGGCAGCTAGCTAGCTAATGGGCGTGGTGGCATGAGAGCCTCATGCTCCCCTATGAGTGTGTGGCGTGAGAGTCCATCCTCCAGGATGGATGGATGAGGGCCCCTTTTATAGTGTGAGGTTGCTTAGGAAGTATGCTAGGTAGAGGCATGGGCAAGGCATGGTGCACCATGCCCAGGAGAGGGTGTGTGCGAAACGTGTATGCCACTTTGTCCTTGTGCAGTTTATAAAACAGTGCCCAGGGACAAGTACACTGTAGATGATCTCATCACTTCTATTCATCAACAGTACACCGCTGCGAGGTATGGTCGTCTTGTCCGCGTGTGTCTGATGGGACAACGTACTTGACCTCACGCAGCAGGCCGGCTAGTGCAGTTAGCCGGGGGAGTAGCCGGACTGAGTGGGCGGGCACCTCGTCCGACTACCATCTGCAGCCGGGCAACCGGGTGGAAAGCCGGCCCGGGCTGTCGGACAGGGGGGCGTCTGGGGCGGACTGAGGGGCTTCCCTAGCCCTGATGTGTGTAATATTGTCTTGCCGCCATCGAGGTACCCGTCGTCAATTACTCCGTTAGCAGTCTCCGAGCCTTCGGGCAACTTGGCAAAGTTGGGAGGAGGTTTTTTAGCTGGTATTGATGTAGAAGTTGTCGCAGCCGGCGCGGCTTGCTTCCGGCGGGGGCGCACAAGCGGACCTGCTGGGTGTAGCCTCCGAGCCTCTGGGCAACATGGAAAAGTTGGGCGGAGGCTTTTCGCTGTTGTTGGTGCAGACGATGGCGTCGACGGTGACGGGCGTGGCCATGAAGTCCGCCGGTTGGTTCTGTCGGGCGTGGACGCGGGGTCCGCTGACTGAAGCTGTCGGGCGCGGAAGCAGGGTATGCCGACTGATGATGTCGGGCGCGGACGCGGGGTCCACTGACTGATGATGTCAAGAGCGTACGTGGCGTCCGCCTACTGATGATGTGGGGCGCAGACGCAGCGTCTGCCGACTGATGATGTCGATGACAGCCAGCTGCGGGCTGCAGCCGGCACAGCTTGCTCTAGTGGCGGCGCGCCTGAGGTAGTCCTGTATTTAAGGGTCCTTAATCATCCGGGTCGTTGAAGCTGGGCCGCACGGATGGGCCACACAAAGAAGAAGAAGGAGACCCTCCTCCCTATCCGGCCAGGACTCTTATGTACGTAGAAAGGCAAGTGTAGAGTCCGGATGTATCAATTACTTCCTCCCTAAGTCACCCTTGTAACCCTATGTCCCCTCTGGTATGTATATAAGCCGGGGGGTTTAGTCTGTAGAGGGTGTCATCGTCTCCTCATAAGCTAGACTTCGGGTTTAGCCATTATGATCTCGAGGTAGATCAACTATTGTATTCATATTCAACCATACTAATATAGCAGGATGTGGGGCATTACCTAGATCGAGACGGCCTGAACCTGGGTAAATCGTGTCCCCAGCCTCCTATTACCATCGAACCTGTAAACGCATAGCTTGGGCCACCCTACTCGAGATCTGCTGGTTTTGACACCGATAATGGTGCTTTCATTGAGAGCTCCGCTGTGTGCTCGCAATGAGCAATCGATGGCGCGTCTCGTCATCGACGATGGGATCACCCTCGGAAACAACTTGGCTATCGGCTAGGTTCTCCAGCTCGGCGGGTTCGCTGTATGCGCCCGCATGGCCTCTGGGCCGGCCGCACTCCCTGCGACCGTCGAGCGTCACCTTTATGCCGATTCCGGCCACACCTGTATGCGCCCTGGGGCTTTCATCGCCAAGAGATCAGATTGGACTTAAATCCGACCATGTTGAGATTGACCCTTCTCCGATCACTCATCTGGTAGCAGCGGTTGAGGACGGAGCCATAGAGACTTCTCCTATCTAGTCGGAGACCGCAACAGTCCAGCTCTCTGAAATCATTGAGCCGAACACGTCTCGGTCAGGAGACGCACTATGTTCTTTGAGCTCTGGGACTGACACCGGACCCAAAGGGTGATTAGATCCCATCGGATCTGGATTGTCACCACTTGAGGTTGTTAAAACCCCGAATAGCACTTTGGGTCAGGATTCGAAATTTTCAAACGCCCAACAACCCTGGGAAAAAATCTCCAAGTAAATCCAGAATCCCAGACATAGGTGATCTCGCAAACACACAGCAGCAGCCTGAGGAAACGGTCAACCACTTCTGGGCCATATTCCTACTTGTTAAAAACAAGATTAGGAACTGCTGCGACGACCAAGCAGTTTCCCTATTTCACTGCAATTGCACGGACGAGGGAGTCTTGAAAGCCCTCAACCGATGTCGTGTTCTGAGTTTCACAGAATTATCGTAGCTAGTACGGAAGTAGAGCGCAATGGAAAATACCTGGAAAGCCCAGAATACACCTCTAGAATAGTCCATATCCGGACAGTACATTATCAAGGCTAAACAGACATACCCTAGCAGGTCATCTGATAACACACCTATTGGCAAGAAGAACAAGCCTTCTTTAAGGAACAGGTCCGTACTGGACGAACTACTCGATACACCTTGCCAAATACATGCAACCCCGAACAACGTCCCTAACCATTGCCTTAGGTCATGTTGGGTACTCCGGCGGGTAGCAAAAGGTTGTACGGCAATTCTTGCCACCACCGTACCAAGGGAGAAAGACATTGATGTCATCATTGTCTTCAAGACATTCTCCTCAAATAACCATCACAAGAGAGCAAATCGAGAACTTGCCGAGGTTTACCAAATTAGCTCTGCAAGCCCATGGAGCGACGCGGCAATTAGTTTTTTTGCCGAAGACGCACCTCGAGTTCGGCCGATCCGAGCATCAACAGCTCTTGTACTAGACCCAATAGTAGATGGCTTCCGCCTCACTAAAGCATTTATGGATGAAGGAAGCGGACTAAACCTCGTATATGAGGAAATGCTTGCAAAAATGCAGGTCGAGAAATCCCGCATTGAGCACACCAGCACAACCTTTAGAGGAATTATACCAAGCCGCAAAGCCCGATGTTCGGGAAGCATTAAGCTCGATGTAGTGTTCGGCACACCCGACAACTACAGATCGGAGGAACTACCCTTCCACATTGTGCCCTTTCACAGCGGATACCACGCCCTTCTAGGACGGGACGCTTTCTCACGTTTCAAGCTACACCAATTACGGGTACATGAAGCTTAAAATGCCAGGGCCCAATGGGGTGATCACATTAATAAGTGATCCCGATAGAGCATTCCGCGCCGAAAACAAAATAGCATCCTTGATACATCTCCGTCGTATCTATAATTTTTGATTGTTCCGTGCCAATATTCTACAACTTTCATATACTTTTGGCAACTTTTTATACTATTTTTTGGGACTAACATATTGATCCAATGCCCAGCGCGAGTTCCTGTTTGTTGCATGCGTTTTGTTTCGCGGAATATCCGTATCAAACGTAGTCCAAACAGAATAAAAACGGACGGAGATTTTTTTGGAATATATGTGAATTTTGGGAAGCGGAACCAACATGAGACGATGTCCGAGTGGGCCACGAGGCAGGGGGCGCGCCCACCAGGGGATGCTGATACGTCTCCGCCGTATCTATAATTTTTGATTGTTCCATGCCAATATTCTACCACTTTCATATACTTTTCACAACTTTTTATACTATTTTTTGGGACTAACATATTGATCCAATGCCCAGTGCCAGTTCCTGTTTGTTGCATGTTTTTTGTTTCGCAGAATATCCATATCAAATGGAGTCCAAACGGAATAAAAACGGACGGAGATTTTTTTGGAATATATGTGAATTTTGGGAAGCAGAACCAACATGAGACAATGCCTGAGTGGGCCACGAGGCAGGGGGCGCCCACCAGGGGCAGGCGCGCCCTGGGCCCTCGTGGCCACACCGTAAGGCGGTTGATGCCCTTCTTTCGCCGGAAGAAAGCTAATATCTGGATAAAAATCATGTCAAAAAATCATCCCAATCCGAGTTACGGATCTTAGGGAATATAAGAAACGGTGAAGGGCCAGAATATGAAAACACGGAAATAGAGGGAGCCAGAGAGATAGATCCAATCTCGGAGGGGCTCTCGCCCGTCCGCCGCCATGGAGTCATGGACCAGAGGGGAAACCCTTCTCCCACCTAGTGAGAAGTTCAAAGAAGTAGAAGAAGGAGGGGGGCTCTCTCCCCCTTACTTCCGATGGCACCGGAGTGCCACCGGGGCCATCATCGTGTGACGGCGATCTACACCAACACCTCCACCATCTTCACCAACATCTCCATCACCTTCCCCCATCTATCTACAACGGTCCACTCTCCCTTATCCCGCTGTACGCTCTACATGAACATGGTGCTTTATGCTTCATATTATTATCCAATGATGTGTTGTCATCCTATGATGCCTGAGTAGATTATCGTTGTCCTATCGGTGATTGGTGAATTGCTATGATTGATTTAAATTGCTTGTGGTTGTGTTGATGTCCTTTGGTGCCCATCATATGAGCGCGCGCGTGGATCACACAATAGGGTTAGTTGTATGTTGGTAGGACTATGTATTGGAGGGCAAGTGTGACATAGATTCAACCTAGCATTGAAATTGATGCATACGGGATTGAAGGGGGACCAATATATCATAATGCTATGGTTGGGTTTTACCTTAATGAACGTTAGTAGTTGCGGATGCTAGCTAATAGTTCCAATCATAAGTGCATAGAATTCCAAGTAAGGGATGACATGCTAGCAGTGGCCTCTCCCACATAAAACATGCTATCGGTCTAGTAACGTAGTCAATTGCTTAGGGCAATTTCGCAACTCCTACCACCATTTTTCCGCACCCGCTATCATTAACTTTATTGCTTCTTTATCTTAACAGCCACTAGTTTATATTTACGTGTTCTTTATATTCTTACAAACCTATCCCACAAAAACTCTCCAAGTAAATCCAGAATCCCAGACATAGGTGATCTCGCAAACACACAGCAGCAGCCTGAGGAAACGGTCAACCACTTCTGGGCCATATTCCTACTTGTTAAAAACAAGATTAGGAACTGCTGCGACGACCAAGCAGTTTCCCTATTTCACTGCAATTGCACGGACGAGGGAGTCTTGAAAGCCCTCAACCGATGTCGTGTTTTGAGTTTCACAGAATTATCGTAGCTAGTACGGAAGTAGAGCGCAATGGAAAATACCTGGAAAGCCCAGAATACACCTCTAGAATAGTCCATATCCGGACAGTACATTATCAAGGCTAAACAGACATACCCTAGCAGGTCATCTGATAACACACCTATTGGCAAGAAGAACAAGCCTTCTTTAAGGAACAGGTCCGTACTGGACGAACTACTCGATACACCTTGCCAAATATATGCAACCCCGAACAACGTCCCTAACCATTGCCTTAGGTCATGTTGGGTACTCCGGCGGGTAGCAAAAGGTTGTACGGCAATTCTTGCCACCACCGTACCAAGGGAGAAAGACATTGATGTCATCATTGTCTTCAAGACATTCTCCTCAAATAACCATCACAAGAGAGCAAATCGAGAACTTGCCGAGGTTTACCAAATTAGCTCTGCAAGCCCATGGAGCGACGCGGCAATTAGTTTTTTTGCCGAAGACGCACCTCGAGTTCGGCCGATCCGAGCATCAACAGCTCTTGTACTAGACCCAATAGTAGATGGCTTCCGCCTCACTAAAGCATTTATGGATGAAGGAAGCGGACTAAACCTCGTATATGAGGAAATGCTTGCAAAAATGCAGGTCGAGAAATCCCGCATTGAGCACACCAGCACAACCTTTAGAGGAATTATACCAAGCCGCAAAGCCCGATGTTCGGGAAGCATTAAGCTCGATGTAGTGTTCGGCACACCCGACAACTACAGATCGGAGGAACTACCCTTCCACATTATGCCCTTTCACAGCGGATACCACGCCCTTCTAGGACGGGACGCTTTCTCACGTTTCAAGCTACACCCATTACGGGTACATGAAGCTTAAAATGCCAGGGCCCAATGGGGTGATCACATTAATAAGTGATCCCGATAGAGCATTCCGCGCCGAAAACAAAATAGCATCCTTGATACATCTCCGTCGTATCTATAATTTTTGATTGTTCCGTGCCAATATTCTACAACTTTCATATACTTTTGGCAACTTTTTATACTATTTTTTGGGACTAACATATTGATCCAATGCCCAGCGCGAGTTCCTGTTTGTTGCATGCGTTTTGTTTCGCGGAATATCCGTATCAAACGTAGTCCAAACAGAATAAAAACGGACGGAGATTTTTTTGGAATATATGTGAATTTTGGGAAGCGGAACCAACATGAGACGATGTCCGAGTGGGCCACGAGGCAGGGGGCGCGCCCACCAGGGGATGCTGATACGTCTCCGCCGTATCTATAATTTTTGATTGTTCCATGCCAATATTCTACCACTTTCATATACTTTTCACAACTTTTTATACTATTTTTTGGGACTAACATATTGATCCAATGCCCAGTGCCAGTTCCTGTTTGTTGCATGTTTTTTGTTTCGTAGAATCCATATCAAATGGAGTCCAAACCGAATAAAAACGGACGGAGATTTTTTTAGAATATATGTGAATTTTGGGAAGCGGAACCAACATGAGACAATGCCTGAGTGGGCCACGAGGCAGGGGGCGCCCACCAGGGGCAGGCGCGCCCTGGGCCCTCGTGGCCACACCGTAAGGCGGTTGATGCCCTTCTTTCGCCGCAAGAAAGCTAATATCTGGATAAAAATCATGTCAAAAAATCATCCCAATCCGAGTTACGGATCTTCGGGAATATAAGAAACGGTGAAGGGCCAGAATATGAAAACACGGAAATAGAGGGAGCCAGAGAGATAGATCCAATCTCGGAGGGGCTCTCGCCCCTCCGCCGCCATGGAGTCATGGACCAGAGGGGAAACCCTTCTCCCACCTAGTGAGAAGTTCAAAGAAGTAGAAGAAGGAGGGGGGCTCTCTCCCCCTTACTTCCGATGGCACCGGAGTGCCACCTGGGCCATCATCGTGTGACGGCGATCTACACCAACACCTCCACCATCTTCACCAACATCTCCATCACCTTCCCCCATCTATCTACAACGGTCCACTCTCCCTTATCCCGCTGTACGCTCTACATGAACATGGTGCTTTATGCTTCATATTATTATCCAATGATGTGTTGTCATCCTATGATGCCTGAGTAGATTATCGTTGTCCTATCGGTGATTGGTGAATTGCTATGATTGATTTAAATTGCTTGTGGTTGTGTTGATGTCCTTTGGTGCCCATCATATGAGCGCGCGCGTGGATCACACAATAGGGTTAGTTGTATGTTGATAGGACTATGTATTGGAGGGCAAGTGTGACATAGATTCAACCTAGCATTGAAATTGATGCATACGGGATTGAAGGGGGACCAATATATCATAATGCTATGGTTGGGTTTTACCTTAATGAACGTTTGTAGTTGCGGATGCTAGCTAATAGTTCCAATCATAAGTGCATAGAATTCCAAGTAAGGGATGACATGCTAGCAGTGGCCTCTCCCACATAAAACATGCTATAGGTCTAGTAACGTAGTCATTTGCTTAGGGCAATTTCGCAACTCCTACCACCATTTTTCCGCACCCGCTATCATTAACTTTATTGCTTCTTTATCTTAACAGCCACTAGTTTATATTTACGTGTTCTTTATATTCTTACAAACCTATCCCACAAAAACTACAAAGTACTTCTAGTTTCGTACTTGTTCTAGGTAAAGTAAACATCAAGCGTGCGTAGAGTTGTATTGGTGGTCGATAGAACTTGAGGGAATATTTGTTCTGCCTTTAGCTCCTCGTCGGGTTCGACACTCTTACCTATCGAAAGAGGCTACAACTGATCCCTATCGAAAGAGGGAATATTTGTTCTGCCTTTAGCTCCTCGTCTGGCGCCGTTGCCGGGGAGCAATAGCATGGGTTGAATATTCTTGTGTGTGCTTGTTTGCTTTATCACTAAGTAGATTTTATTTGCTGTTCTAAGTTGTTCTCTATCTTTAATTATGGATATGGAACACGAAATACCAAAAAACTTAGGTGTACTTGCTACTCGTGGAGATGGGGAACCTCCTAAAACCCTCGATGCTCATTATGTGAAAGATATTTTGTACTACTTTGATAATCCTGAGAAAACGACATTCAACTATGTAATGGGAGTAACGTTAGATCAACGTGAATACTTTAGGGATTATCGCTTTACACAAAAAGGGAAACTGTTATGGGATCAAATTCATATGTTGCATTGGTATGCTCGGCAACTATGCTTGAGATATGATTATACTTGTTGCTCTAGGATGAAGGCTCCACACCTTCCCTTTTCATGCAAATTTAATGATAATGAAACCTTACCTTCTTATGCTAATGGTATATATGATTATTATGATGTGGAACAAATAGAAGAATTTGTTGCTTTTAATGATGCTTATGAAATTGAATATCTATTTAAAAAGAATGATGCTTTTGATGATGATGTTTCTAGGCCTGAAAATCTTGCTATATTGAAATATTGCTATTTGAATTATGAATATAACTCCGATATTGATGCGTTTATTGAGAAGGTCTCCGATGTCCAAGAAGAGACTAATATTTTGCAGGAGTCTATGGAAGAAGAAATCAATGACATTGTGAGCTCATTGGATGAAAAAGATGAGGAGGAGAGCGAAGAACAAAAGGAGGAAGAGCGGATTAGCTACCCGCGCCCACCTTCTAATGAGAGTAATTCTTCAACTCATACATTGTTTAATTTCCCTTCGTGCTTACCGAAGGATGATTGCTAAGATGATTGCTATGATCTCGTTGATTCTTTTGAAATATCCCTTTTTGATGATGCTTGCTATGTTTGTGGCCAAGATGCCAATATGAATTATGCTTATGGATATGAACTTGCTATAGTTCCTTATGTTAAACATGAGATAGTAGTTATTGCACCCACACATGATAGTCTTATTATCTTTTTGAATTCTCCAAACTACACTATATTGGAGAAGTTTGCACTTATTAAGGATTATATTGATCGGTTGCCTTTTTCCGTTACACATGATGATTTTGATGAATATAATATGCATGTGCTTGCTGCTCCTACTTGCAATTATTATGAGAGAGAAACTACATCTCCGCCTCTCTATGTTTCCAACATGATAAAATTGCAAGAAACTGCTTATACTATGCATTGGCCTTACTTGATGTGCATGAATTGTTCTTGTATGACATGCCTATGCATAGGAAGAGAGTTAGACTTCGTTTTTGCATGACACATATCACTTTGTGCTCACTAGTAAATGCCAAATCATTGCTAATTAAAATTGGCTTTGATATACCTTGGGATCCGAGTGGATCCATTACTTGAGCACTATATGCCTAGCTTAATGGCTTTAAAAAAGCGCTGCCAGGGAGACAACACGGAAGTTTTAGAGAGTCATTTATTTATGTTGTGTGCATTTATAAAGTTTAAAAACAAAAAAAGAGGGGAAACTAAAACTTTTTCAAAAATAAAAGTGACATTAAGAAGGACCAGCACCGCTGAAATGGGGGAGCTCCTTGAACTTTGTTCATGCCCATGGAAACTTTTCAAATCTTGAGTTACAGAAACTTTTCAACAAAAAGAATTATCCCCTTGTACAATTCCATTGTATTATAAAAATAATGTGCCAAGAGTTTCCTTTAGATTGATTAAACTGCTTGTTGGTTTGTGCAGTGCAAAAACAGAAACTATGGCTGTAGTGCGCGATTTTATATTTTTACTAGAACGTCGAAAGGATCTGAAACATTTTGCAAAGCATTGCTATACAATTTTATGATTTTTCCTATTTTCCAGAATATTTAGAGTTACAGAAGTATGGTTAATGTTCAGATTACTACAGACTGTCCTGTTTTCACAGATTGCTGTTATAGCTTCATTATTTGCATATGTTTGAATTCTTGTTGATGCCTCCTTACTTGGGGCCATAGAATTGTGATAGAATAGAGTAGGTAATGTTTGTTTATAATTATACAATAATGTTAGAGCAGTACATGACGGGATTTTATTGATCATATGCACTAACCCCGCCACTAAAAGTTCGGTTAAGTTTTGTGTGGATGAAGTGTTCGAGGATCGAGGAGGTCTCGATGTGAGAACAAGGAGGAGAGGCATGGGATCAATCTTGGGGATACCCAAGGCACCCCAAGTGAATATTCAAGGAGACTCAAGTGTCTAAGCTTGGGGATGCCCCGGAAGGCATCCCATCTTTTTTCAACAATTATCGGTATGTTTTCGGATTCGCTTCGTTCACATGATATGCGTAAATTCTTGGAGCGTCGTGTGCTTTTTCATTTTTCTTTTAATAAATGCACCATGCTGGTATGAGATAGTCCCTGGTTGATTTATAGAATGCTCTTTGCACTTCACTTATATCTTTTGAGTATGGCTTTATAGAATGCTTCTTGTGCTTCGCTTATATCATTTGAAGTTTGGATTGCCTGTTTCTCTTCACTTAGAAAACCGCCATTTATAGAATGCTCTTTTGCTTCACTTATAATTTTTAGAGCATGGGCATAACTTTTGTAGAAAGAATTAAAACTTTCTTGCTTCACTTATATATAATTAGAGAGTTGACAGGAATTGGTCATTAACATGGTTAGTCATAAAATCATACATAAACATGTAGATCGCTGAATATGATATGTTTGATTCCTTGCAATATTTTTGCGATATAGAGATGCTAATATGTGGGAGGTACTAGTGAATGGTTGTGGTTTAGTAAAAATATTGGGGTTAAGGTTTGTGATTCCAGAAGCATGCATGTATGGTCTGCTAACTATGTAACCAAATTGGTGCGCATTGTATTTTTATTGTTTATCTTTGCGTGAAGGTCGGGGGCGCGCGATGGTTAACTCCTACCAACCTCCCCCCTAGGAGCATCCGTCGTAGTATTTTTGCTTCCAGGGCTAATGGATTTTTCGCAATAAGTATGCGTGTTCTTTATGACTAATTTTGAGTCCATGGATTATACGCACTCTCACCCTTCCAACATTGCTAGCCTCTCTTGTACCACGCAACTTTCGCCGATACCATACACCCACCATATACCTTGCTCAAAACAGCCACCATACCTACCTATCATGGCATTTCCATAGCCATTCCAAGATATATTTCCATGTAACTCCATTGTTCCGTTTATTATGACATGCACCATCATTGTCATATTCCCTTGCATGATCGTAAGATAGCTAGCATGATGTTTCCATGGCTTGTCCATTTTTTTATGTCATTGCTACGCTAGATCATTGCACATCCCGGTACACCGCCGAAGGCATTCACATAGAGTCATATTTTTGTTCTAGTATCGAATTGTAATATCGAGTTGTAAGTAAATAGAAGTGTGATGATCATCATTATTAGAGCATTGTCCCTTGAAAAAAAAATAAAAAAAGGCCAAAAGAAAAGAAAAAAAGAAAAGCCAAATAAAAAAAGAGAAAGGCCAAATAAAAAAAAGGAAGGCCCAAAAAAAAGAAAAAAGAAAATAAAATAAGAAAAAGAAAAAGGAGACAATGCTACTATCTTTTTGCACACTTGTGCTTCAAAGTAGCACCATGATCTTCATGATAGACAGTCTCCTATGTTGTCACATCCATATACTAGAGGGAATTTTCATTATAGAACTTGGCTTGTATATTCTAATGATGGGCTTCCTCAAATGCCCTAGGTCTTCATGAGCAAGCAAGTTGATGCACACCCACTAGTTTTCTTTTGAAATTTCATACACTTATAGCTCTAGTGCATCTGTTACATGGCAATCCCTACTCACTCATATTGATAACTATTGATGGACATCTCCATAGCCCATTGATACGCCTAGTTGATGTGAGACTTTCTCCCTCCTTTTGTCTACTACCACCTTCTATTCCACCCATAGTGCTATGTCCCTGGCTCAAGCTCATGTATTGCGTGAAGAGTTGAAAAGGTTTGAAAAAGTAAAGTATGAAAACAATTGCTTGGCTACCACTGGCATAGGCATGAGGGGTACCTTGTGTTAAGAAATGGAACCATAAAAGACTATATGATTTTGTAGGGATAACATTCTTTAGCATTGATATTTTGAAAGATTGATTGTTTGTTGGGATGCCCAAGTATTAAGTTCTTTTATGTCAAATGATAGACTATTGCTTTGAATCACTCGTGTCTTAATATTCATGCCATGATTAGATTACATGATCAAGATTATGCTAGGTAGCATTCCACATCAAAAATTATCTTTTTTATCATTTACCTACTCGGGGACGAGCAGGAATTACGCTTGGGGATGCTGATACGTCTCCGCCGTATCTATAATTTTTGATTGTTCCATGCCAATATTCTACTACTTTCATATACTTTTCACAGCTTTTTATACTATTTTTTGGGACTAACATATTGATCCAATGCCCAGTGCCAGTTCCTGTTTGTTGCATGTTTTTTGTTTCGCAGAATATCCTTATCAAATGGAGTCCAAACGGAATAAAAACGGACGGAGATTTTTTTGGAATATATGTGAATTTTGGGAAGCGGAACCAACATGAGACGATGCCTGAGTGGGCCACGAGGCAGGGGGCGCCCACCCGGGGCAGGCGCGCCCTGGGCCCTCGTGGCCACACCGTAAGGTGGTTGATGCCCTTCTTTCTCCGCTAGAAAGCTAATATCTGGATAAAAATCGTGTCAAAAAATCAGCACAATCGGAGTTACGGATCTCCGAGAATATAAGAAACGGTTATGGGCCAGAATCTGAAAACGCAGAAACACAGGGAGACAGAGAGACAGATCCAATCTCGGAGGGGCTCTCGCCCCTCCGCCGCCATGGAGGCCATGGACCAGAGGGGAAACTATTCTACCACCTAGGGAGAAGGTCAAGGAAGAAGAAGAAGGAGGGGGCTGTCTCCCCCTCGCTTCCGGTGGCACCGGAGTGCCACCGGATCCATCATCGTGTGACGGCGATCTACACCAACACCTCTGTCATATTCACCAACATCTCCATCACCTTCCCCCATCTATCTACAGCGGTCCACTCTCCCGCAACCCGTTGTACCCTTTACTTGAACATGGTGCTTTATGCTTCATATTATTATCCAATGATGTGTTGCCATCCTATGATGTCTGAGTAGATTATCGTTGTCCTATCGGTGATTAGTGAATTGCTATGATTGATTTAAATTCATTGTGGTTGTGTTGTTGTCCTTTGGTGCCCATCATATGAGCGTGCGCGTGGATCACACCATAGGGTTAGTTGTATGTTGATAGGACTACGTATTGGAGGGCAAGAATGACAGAAGCTTCAACCTTGTGTAGAAATTGATGCATATGGGATTGAAGGGGGACCAATATATCATAATGCTATGGTTGTGCTTTACCTTAATGAACGTTAGTAGTTGCAGATTCTTGTTAATAGTTCCAATCATAAGTGCATAGAATTCCAAGTAAGGGATGACATGCTAGCAGTGGCCTCTTCCACATAAAACTTGCTATCGGTCTAGTAACGTAGTCAATTCCTTAGGTGCAATTTTGCAACTCCTACCACCACTTTTCCACACTCGCTATCATTAACTTTATTGCTTCTTTATCTTAACAGCCCCTAGTTTATATTTACGTGCTCTTTATATTCTTGCAAACCTATCCCACAAAAACTATAAAGTACTTCTAGTTTCATACTTGTTCTAGGTAAAGTAAACGTCAAGCGTACGTAGAGTCGTATCGGTGGTCGATAGAACTTGAGGGAATATTTGTCTGCCTTTAGCTCCTCGTTGGGTTCGGCACTCTTACTTATTGAAAGAGGCTCCAACTGATCCCCTACACTTATGGTTTATCAATCCTTAGCCTTAGAGGTATTATCCGGAGCCCTCGCGGTCGAAGAATTAACTACCCTACGATCAAAGGTAGATAAGGATGATGTAATCCTCGCCAAAAGATCGAAGTCTACCTCCTTCAAACCAGCAGATGAGATCATCAAATTCCAAGCGCACCCAACGAACCCAAATAAAACTTCATCCATCGGGGTAGACTTCGATCTTTTGGCGAGGATTACATCATCCTTATCTACCTTTGATATATTCGCCTGGGAAAATTGGGATAGATTCTCCTCGCACCCTTCAGATATGCAGGCTGGCCGAACACAGCCTCAACATTATCAAAGGATTCAAATTGGTCAAGCAGTTAGTGCGACGGTTTTCCGAACCCAAAAGACAAGCAATGGGAGAAGAGCTAATGAAGCTATTAGAAGCCGGATTCATCAAAGAAATTAAACACCCAGATTGGCTAGCTAACTTAGTCATGGTACCGAAGAAGGATAAATCCTGGCGCCTCTGCGTCGGTTTCACAGACCTGAATAAGGCATGCCCAAAGGATCCCTTTCCTTTGCCCTGCATTGACCAAATTATGGATGCAACGACCGGACACGACTCGCTGTGCTTCCTTGATGCTTATTCCGGATACCATCAGATAAAGATGAAGGAATACGATCAGGCCACAACGGCATTTATCTCCCCGTATGGCCCTTTTTGTTTCAACACTATGCCCTTTGGACTCAAAAACGGTGGCACCACATATCAATGCATAATTCAAACATGCTTAGAAAAGAAAAATGGCAAAACAGTGGAGGCATATGTTGGCGACATAGTCGTAAAGACAAAACACGTCGAGACTTTGGTGGATGATCACCGCCTTACGTTTGCCAACCTCTGAGAATATGACATAAGGCTCAATCCGGAAAAGTGTGTCTTCGGCGTTCTAGCTGGAAAGCTATTAGGGTTCATCGTATCCCATAGAGGAATCAAAGCTAACCCAGCCAAAATTTGGGCCTTGTCAAAACTCTAAATACCAACCGATCTCAACCAAGTGCAAAAACTAGCAGGCTGCCTAGCGGTTTTAAGACGCTTCATCTCTAGATTGGGAGAAAAAGCATTGCCACATTACAGATTGCTACAACACACTGACAATTTCGAATGGACGAATGCGGCCGCAGCTGATTGGAAGAAATAAAAGCTCTACTAGCAAGCAACCCAATCCTAGCCTCCCCCGATGTTGGCGAACCAATGCTGCTATACATATCAGCCACTCACTAGGTAGTGAGTGTCGTTCTCGTCGTCGAACGAGCCGAAGAGGTACATAAATTCCCCGTTCAAAAACCTGTATACTATGTATCCGAGGTTCTAACACCGTGCAAATCACGGTACCCCCATTATCAGAAAATTGCCTATGCGCTCTTCATGTCATCTCGGAAACTCTGACACTACTTTCAAGAGAGTTCGATCACAGTGGCATCCGAGGTACCACTCAATGATATTATCAAAAATAAAGATGCCACGGGACGCATAGCCAAATGGGCCATTGAACTCTTACCGTTAGAAATATCCTATAAGTCGTGCTGGACTATTGAATCCCAGGTGTTGGCCAACTTTGTCGCAGAATGGACCGAAGCCGAACTCCCTAAAGAGTACGGCTCATATTCCCACTGGACAATGTACTTCGACGGTTCCATAATGCTAGCCGGACTGGGGGTTGCCGTAATATGGATATCTCAAACTAGCGATACAACTCGGTACATTCTACAGACTATGTATACGGACTCGAACAATGCGGCCGAATATGAGGCCCTATTGCACGGTCTCCGACTAGATGTATGAGTGGGCATACAACGCCTCGAGGTACGCGAAGACTCAAACCTCGCCAGCTCCCAAATAAATGGAGATTCTGATGCGAAGGATTCAAAAATGGTAGCTTATCGCAATGCTATATTGAAAATATCGGCTCGATTTGAGCGGTTGGAATTCCATCACATAGCTCGGGATAATAAGCAGGCCACTGACGTACTCCCGCGCATGGGATCTAAACGTGACCCCGTCCCACCGAACACATTTGTGGAAAGGTTGTTTAAGCCATCAGTAATATGGCAGGACGCGAGCAGCGGTACGAATTCGGATCCGAACACACCCCCGACCGAACTCAATCAAGATGTCATCGGAGACTCAAACATGGAGATAACTCCCTCGGCTCACGAAATCATGGCTATCATAGCCCACTGGACAGAGCTCTTCCTTGCTTACCTTAAAAGACAGGAACTCCCCGATGACCTAAATCAGGCCCGCCGCATAGTCCGGCGCTTTAAAGCCTATAAAGTTCATGAAGGTGAACTATGGAAGAAAAGCAGAACTGGTATTCTCCAAAGGTGCATCCCCGAAGAGGAGGGAATGAAAATTCTCGCTGAAATACATGCTGGAATGGGCGGCCAGCCGGCCACCATGCCGCAGCACGGGCACTCGTAGGCAAAGCTTTTCGCGCTGGCCTTTACGGGCCTACTGCCCGAGCAGATGCCCAAACCTTAGTCCAACACTGCGTTGGCTGCCAGCTCTTTGCAAATCAAAGTCACATGCCTCCCACCGCTCTGAGAACAATCCTCATTACTTGGCCTTTTGCGGTCTGGGGGCTTGATATGGTCGGACCCCATAAAGGGGGAATTCATAAAAGAAAATACGTACTTGTGATGGTAGATAAATTCACTAAGTGGATGTAAGCCAAGCCAGTAAAAACAGCTGAAGCAGGGCCTGTGATAGATTTTATATCCGGCGTAGTACACCGCTATGGTGTACCGCATAGTATTATCACAGATAATGGATCCAATTTCACAGCTGATGAGGTAAAAAATTGGTGCGCTAAGTTAGGTATTAAACTTGACTACCATCCTCAAACAAACGGTCAAGTCAAAAGAGCCAATGTTATAATAATGAGTAGCATTAAACCCCGACTAGTGCGCTCCCTACGAGAGTCTGATAAACATTGGGTCGAAGAGCTTGACCCGTACTCTGGGGGCTGCGGACCACACCCAATCGTACGACTGGATATACACCCTTTTTGTGGTGTACGGCGTAGAGGCTGTTCTGCCCTGCGACATTATTCATGACTCACCTAGAGTGCGCATGTACGAGGAGAGGGAAGCCGAGTTAGATCGGCAGGACGACCTAGATGGGCTTGATGACGAGCGCGATACAACACTAGCACGTTCCGCATTTTACCAACAACAAGCTAGGCGATACCAGAGCAGAGAAGTGCGGGCCAAGACATACAACGTCAGCGAACTTATTTTATGCCTCCCTAAGAAGAAAGAGGGCAAGATCAAACCAAAATGGGAGGGCCCCATCATTATTGACGCAGTACTCACCTGTGGAGCCTATCGCCTTCGCAATGCTCAAGCAAACCACCTTGAGCCGAACCCGTGGAACGGTGCCAGGCTCCGACAATTTTATGGATAGTTCGGTAGCAATCTCTCCCTCTTTATAAGTTAGGTATTGTCTTTTACTTTTTTGTTTTCTCTCCTTTTTTCTCTTTATATTCTTTTCAATTGGCTTCGGCTCGCCCGAACTGTCACATGACGAGTACATCCTCAAATGTACCCACCTCAAATATACCTGGGGGCTTCTTTAACGAAGCCCATTACCAATGAAGCTTATTGCTTAAAAAAGTCACCTGTTTTAACAGTCCATCCTTGCCATTATATGCACCAATATGACTTAAGTTCTGGCCAAGCTGGGTTGCCTGGCTCCTATGCTTACCCCTACATTTCCGATTGTCCGGCTAGGGCGTAAAGGGAGCACCTCTACGATTGTTACAACCGGGTAATCTAGATATGTACCTCAGACTGGGTGAAGCCGAAAGCTAGCGCCCTTAAGGGAATAATTGGTCAGCGGATGCATGACATATCACATTCTAAAGTGTATCTTAAACTATGCAGGAGACAGCATCCTACTGTCCTTCTTATCGGATCGAAATCCTAGGCCCGCATCCTTATGCAGGTCGACCCAAGGAAAGGAACCCCTAACGGAACTATTCTCTGTGGAAGATGCTTCTTACGTTAAAAAGTAATATAACATAAATCCCTGAAATCAGTTTGTCTGTTCAAGCAATTATGATCGGGCCACCTGGTTTCCGAACATATCATGTGTTTTACTACAGAAATAGTATTCGGAAAACTCCAGCCTTTGGGTTTATGGAGGTTAAAGCAAATGGCCGGCCATGACAAACTTTATATAAATTCGGCCGGAGATAAGTTTGATGGTAAAGGTACATTGATACACATAATAAAACGACTATTCGTTTTCTATTCCCTCTATAAGGCTGTCTAGCTTACAGTCCTGTTGGGATAGTTTGGCAGCTATCCCTACTTGGTCATATACCAAACGCGGAGGAATTTCTTGTCCATCGGACCATCGAGGTCCCACGCGGGCCATGTGATTTGGATCAAGACGAGTGTAGCGCGTCTTCACCATGGCCCATGCTTCTCGAGCACCCATGCGGCATGCTGATGCTTTCCATAGTTCAAAGCGTCGTCGAGCCCCTCTGAACAGGTCCGCCAAATCCTCCATAGTTTCTAGAGGTGAGTCGCTAGGCCATAGAGCTCTGGACATACTCTTGATGGCCTTCCGATCCCGTTCATAGACCCTGGAAAGCTCTTGCAGCACATCACCCTCAAAACCGGACACTCCGCCCTCAGGCTCCCCAGTGAACAAACCTGCAGAAAAGTTTTTGTCATATCCCTAGTTAGCACTTGCTTTAGTACCTAGCTAGAGTGTGCATCATGTCTACTTTCAAAGAAACTGGAAATGGGATTAACAGAAACCCCAGCACCCCTCTCCTAACAACTAGGGTTTGTTAAAATATTTTCCAATGTACCCAAAATGCCCTTCAAAAATGTTCATCATTTCTGCCTTGGTCTTAAACCTCTGCCAAAAATTGTGCACATTTTTCTAGGACACTCTAGGGTTTTGGATTAAATCATATGGTATTTGTATTTGGGCATTTAAATACTTTAAAATATTTTAAATGCTCAAATAATCATGAACTATAATGTTTCCAACTGTTCATATTATATATACAGTGGGCATGACAAGTTTCATGAGTTATAAAAATGTTCTGGCATTTTTATTAATTGAACAAAGCTGCAAAAGAAATGGAACAGAAAAGAAAATAGGAAAAATAAAATAGGAAGAAGCACTTACCTCGGGCCCAGCCCTGTAGCAAGCCGGCCCAGCCCACCAGCCCTCCTCTGTCGTCTTCCTCCTCGCTGAGCCATGAGCCGCCAGAAGACCTGCAACGACTCCACGCCGTCGTCCCCTTCCTCGGATCGTCGGAGCACCTCGCCGCCGTTACGAAGCTACAACGCGTCCCCGACCCCTCCGTCGAGCTCGTTAGCACCGCAGTGAGCTTCTACGTCGAACCCCTCCTTCCTCCGTTCCTTTTGCGCCGTGTAGCCGCCGCTCTGTTGATCACCGAACGCACCGCCGCCGCGCTGGCCGCCGGTGATGCTCCGGTGACCATTTGGTCACTGGCACCCGTCCATCACACTCACCGCAGCCCGTAGATGCGTTAGGTGCTACGCACGCATCGCCTAGGCCCCTGCAGCCGCATCTCCACACACGCCCGACGGCGGTCGCCGCCGTCGAGCTTGTTGCCGTCGTCTCCGGCCACCCCAGGTCCGGCGACCACCACCATCCGACGCGCAAGAGCAAGAGCTTTCCAACGCGCCTAGCCGCAGCTCGAGCCGTGCCCCGTTGACGATTTCCGAAGCACGCCACCGTACTTGGCCTCGTCGGCGTCATGTCGCCGGCGGGTTTGACCTGTTTGACCAGGGGGTTGAGTACCCCTGGGTCACTGACGTGTGGGCCACCTTTTGCTAATTAGTTAGTTTAATTAAGTTTCTGTCAATTTAATTAGTTAATTAGTTTAGTCACTGACCCGTGGGCCCAGGCCCCACTGACAGTTAATTAGTTTAGTTTAACTATAATTAACTCAGTTAATTAGTTGTGACACTGACATGCAGGGCCCACATGTCATGTTTGACTTGGACTAGCTCATGTTGACTCACTGACGTCAGCATGATGTCATGCTGACGCAGTAAAGGTTTTTCTGGGATTTTTAGATTAAAAATAATTCAGGAAATTCCAGAAAATACCCAAAACTTCTAAAAATCATATAAAATCAACCATAGCTCAGATGGAAAAGATTTATATATGAAAAATGATCAGAAAAATCCAATCTTTCCAATGGCACTGGTTTCATGCATGTTTGAAAAAGTTAACTTGCTGTATACATCAAAAACATGATAATACACTTATTTAAATAATAGTTTGAACTTCAATTTGAATCTTTGATTCAAATAGGTTCAAACCCTTCTGGTTTTAGTTGCATTAGCCAACGCACATGCATCTTGCCATGTCATGAGCATGCATCATATTGTTGCATTTGTTTGTTAATGATTGTATCGCCGGTATTCTCTGTGTTAGGTCCTGCTCCCGAGGATACTGCTGCGTATCCAGTTGAAGAGCAGTACCCGACAACTACCTTGTCAGGCAAGCAATCATTGATCATTCCGATACAAACCCAATCTTCTCGCTCCTGCTCTCTTTTACTGCATTAAGGCAACAACGTGTGAACTGCTACTTGCTGCGGTAGTTGAACCCTATCCCTTGCATGACCTGTCATTGCCAAAGTAAATAGTTGAAACCCACTAGCATGTGTAGGAGTTGATTGAGCCATGTGATGTGTGATCCACCATGCTATTTGTTTATGTTGCCTGCTATGCTTAGAGTTGTGTCTGGTCTGGTTCATCTGGGTGATGGATCAGAGTGAAATGATCATACCGATAAAGAGAAGGAAGTGTGGAATACGCTTGGTAAAGGTATCGATGAAAGGCCATGTAGGAGTACATGGTGGGTTGTTTCATTGGAATCGTCCTTAGGACCCGAGATCTGTATGTGTGGTTCAAGTTACAGCTACTACCACACATTGGGATCCTTAATTGACCCTCTCGGCTTATTAATTACCCTTGATCTCTGTCCAGGAGTTGCAACTAGTTTCTGGTGTTTATAGCTTACTGGAGGTCGTGCACAACGCTGACCCTCGGGGTGGGTTGTGATGCGACAGGTACGTGGCACGGTGTACCGGTTGCCCGTTTGGTGACTCAGGAACCCTGTACACATCGTTTGGGGCCGTGAGCGACACCCCGGCCGGATCTCCCCACGGATGGAACCCAAATAGGCGATAAACCTGGACGAGAGACTTGAGTAGTAAGTCAGGTCGTGGCCGACACCCCCGCTGGGCTTCCGCTTGAAGGTTGCCGAGTACACGCCGAGTAAACGGCGATAAGTGGTGAAAGCGTGTGTGAAGAGGTACACCCCTGCAGGGTTATCAAACTATTCGAATAGCCGTTGTTCGCGGTACGGACTACTTGGTTACTCTTACAGTTCATAGACAAGTTGATGGATACTACTAAAAGCCTCAAGATAAGTGTGAGTGCCATGGATGGCCCTTCCGTAGGATGACGGAAGAGGATTCTCGGTAGTCTATTGATGTGGTGAGTAGAGGACTCGTGTTCGTAATAACATCTTGCAATCTGTTGGGAGTTGTAGTATAGGTTAGCCAAGGTCAAAGCTGGTATTCTGCTATGAACTCCACTACCCCCTTTGATAATGTTGCATGTATGATAGGGTCTGTGGTAAGACTTGCTGAGTACCTTTGTACTCATGTTTGCTTAATAACTGTTGCAGAGGAGAACCCTGCCCCTGCTGATGGGTTCTACATAGACGTTGACTTCGACGAGTAGCTTGACACCCAGACGGAGATCTGGAGCTTGTGAAGGGCCTTGTAGATAGTCAGGCTACACCAAGCCTGTTTTATTTTCTAAGTTGTCTGTACTCAGACATGTAGCTTCCGCTTGTGCTTGTATGACTGTATGACTTGAGTGTTGGGTCATGTGACCCCTACCTGTATGGATATGTTATGTATGGCTCTTGGAGCCTTTTAAATAAAGTACTTTGAGTCATAGAGTTCTGTTGTGATGCAATGTTGTATTTGCACATATTGAGCATATTGCGTGTATGATTGAAATGCTTGGTATGTGTGGGATCCGATACCTAGTTGTTTTCCTTTGGTAACCTACCTTATAGGGAAATGCCTCCTAGTGATTCCAATGAGCCTTGGTAGCTTGCTACTGCTCGGAACACGTAGGCTGGCCGGCATGTGTCCTTCTTCGTTCCTGTGTCTGTCCCTTAGGGGAAATGTCACGCGTTGTTCCTTTAAGTCCATGTAGCTTGCTACGACTTGGGTTCATACGTTGATGATCGACACTTTCGTTGCTGGGTCATGGATGCCTGTCTCTGTAATCTAGTGCCACTTTTGGTTTATAACTAGCCATGTCGGCCCGGGTTCTCTGTCATATGGATGCTAGATCGGTGTGACTTAGGATCGGGGTCCTGACAGTTTTATAAGAAACTTTCACAATAAGAGACTATAAGGAGAGCTAGGTATAAGAGACATACTAAGCATGCCACTTTTGAGCCTCCAGTTCTCTTCCAAGGAGCTTGTGAGTTGGGCCTTTACGCCCATTAGCTCCTGTTCGAGCCTAATATTTCTATCATGCGCTTGGTTCCTTTTTTTCATAGCTTGTGTGAGGGCACGCTCGCCAGCGGCTTTGTCCCCTTCGGCAATTTTTTTGACCGTTAGGGCAGCTCTTAGCTCCCTCTCTAGTTGGTCGGTCGATCCTGTTGCTGTATTACAAATTAGTATATGCATAATAGTTATCAACAGAACTGTCATAGCTTCGGGACACAATTATTCTTACCACCAGCATCCTTTCCGGATTCCTTCAATTTTTCTAATTCGGCGAGCTGAGTCCGGCACTCTTCAAGTTCCTTGGATAAAGAGTTATTCTTTTCTAGAATGACCTATATATAAAAATACAACGATCCTCAAATCAATTGTACCAACTGCCTTAAGTCTCGGGGGATACTGGCATGGGAACACTCAGAATAAACACTTACCTGCATATCTTTTGAAAGATGATGAGTGGCTCTGGCGAGTCCGTCTTGAGCGGCTCGGATATAGGCATCTGCAGAGTTGAGGTCGTTAAAATGCCTCCTCAGAAAAAGCGGGATCACGCATGGCTGCTTTCCGCCACCGGTGAATCATTGCAACCTGCACTTAGGAATTGGTGGCTGACACTTCATCCGAGCCCTCCTGGGGAGGACAATGCGGCACCGAATCAGCATTAACCCCTGATGGGCCTGAGGCTGGATTGGCTGGAGCTTCGCCTCCATTGTCTCCGGAGAAATTCCGGTGGGTACTCCTCCTAAAAGGACAAAACAAAGCGGAAAGTTGTAATACCAATTTCACCATCCGACACATGCCCAAACAAACATACCTCTTTGAAGGTCCCCTAGTGTTCACGGTCCTCTTTCACTTTGAGGCATCACCCGATGCGGGCGTCACCCTCTGGGTTGACGGTTTTCGCACAGTTCGGCGTGAGGAGCGCCGTCCCTATTCATGTATGATAGAATACAGTGGGTAAGGCGCATCGGGAATCTTCTCTTTTGATGAGATATGTCCTGAAATACTTACACGGGAGGAAGGAATGAGGTATGGGTAATCGGCTACTATAGCCACTAGGGGACCCTCGCGACAAGCTTGGTAGAAGACTCCATCTTCTAACTCTATACCTACGTCTGAATCTTCATCATATCCGGGGCCTACATTTTGAAACTGGTCCTCTGGCTGTGGGGCAGGACTGTTAATCCCCTCGATCACCTTCCTTCACTCCTCTTGGGAGAAACCGAACTCAATTCGGTCAATGCATCATAACGAAGAGAAATTGAGCGGTCAAAGAGAGAGACTTACCCAGTTGGGCGGATTGTACATAGAAAGGCCCTCCCGGCATGTTAAACGGATGAAGTCTTTCTTCTATCCTTTATAGAGGCCCTCCAGGACAACACCTAGAATGACAAGGTCATCTAGATCCAGGCGTAGGCAGCGCGAGGCATCATTCTGACCATTGTAGAGCCACATCGGAAATCCTCTGGCTTGAAGCGGCTGCACACATCCCTTCATTGAAATGCCATCACTACGATTATAGATAATCCCGAACTGGCGAGCAATCTGATCTTGCCGGCCAGTCTGCTAACCTTCGCTCTCTCTTCTTCCGAGGGACCGCGGGGACCCCGGTTGAAAAGCTTCTTTGGCGGAGCACTAGAATACTTGGGGATTCCTCGCCAAAATGGATCCGACAAAGCGACGTCCTCAATGTAAAACCACTCTGAAGGCCCCTCTTCGGATGCCTTCTTCGGAGTACCGGGCAGATTGCATGTCCCGGCTATGCGCCATACTTCGGCGCCCCCAACTTCAAATATGGATCATTTTTCCGATCGAGGGACAAGGCAGAAATACTTCCTCCACAGCTCGAAGTGAGGCACGCAGCCGAAGAAGAGTTCGCTTAAAGCGATAAAACCCGCAATATGCAGGATTGACCCTAGAGTAAGATCTTGTAGTTGGAGGCCGTAGAACTCTAGGAGTCCCCTAAGAAAGGGGTAGACGAGGAACCCCAGGCCTCTTAAAAGGTAGGGGACGAAACATACCCGCTCTCCATCGGAGGGGTTGCGAAAACTGCTTGCGAGTGCTTGGTTGTCGGTAGACGTTAGTCCGGCCCGGACGGGGCCTAGATCCTCTGGGCGAAGATATCCCTGCGCTTGCAGTGTCCGCAGATGCGCATGGGACACAGAGCAGCTTTTCCTATCTCCTGCACGATGGCCATGAGGGCGCGAGGAAGAGCTCAGGGCACTGGCCATGTTTGAAGATTTTTTGCAAGCACTAGGGTTTCTTCCGCGAGGAATGGGATGAAGAGGCAGTTGGGATCTATTCTCTTATGTAGACGCCTTCTCTAAACAGTCAAGGGGGTATTTGCTAAAGACTCCCAGACAGTTCGCATTCGTTGGACACGTGGAAGCCAAGGCGACGGCAGCGAGGAATCGGCGGACTATAATGTTTAAAGGAGTCAAACTATCATCCAGGTGGACAAACCTTGCAAGACCGAAGACATGAAGCCGGATAAAATCTCGTCCTTGAAGGCAAGACCGGGGACTACTGAGGGAGTCCTGTATTTAGGGGTCCTCCATCATCGTGGTCGTTGAAGCTGGGCCACACTGATGGGCCGCACAAAGAAGAAGAAGAAGACCCTCCTCTGTATTCGGTCAGGACTCTTATGTACGTAGAACGGCAAGTGTATAGTCCGGATGTATCAATTACTTCCTCCCCAAGTCACCCTTGTAACCCTAGGTCCCCTCTGGTGTGTATATAAGTCGGGGGGTTTAGTCTGTAGAGGGGGTCATCGTCGCAATATCCTCATAAGCTAGACTTAGGGTTTAGCCATTACGATCTCGAGGTAGATCAAATCTTGTATTCATATTCATCCATACTAATATAGAAGGAAATTGGGTATTACCTCGATCGAGAGGGCCTGAACCTAGATAAAAATTGTGTCCCTAGCCTCCTGTTACCATCGATCCTCAAAACGCATATCTTGGGTCCCCTACCCGAGATCTGCCAGTTTTGACATCGACAGTGCCAGAGCACCCACTCGATGTAGCCTCCGAGGGAGGAGGGGGGGTTCCCCACGGAAATGATCATGCAAAAAACAAAGTTAGTCCGCTCAGATATATCAATGTCTGTTTTTAGCAGTGCAAGTTTTATGTGGAGGGTGCCGATTCGGTTTCGTCTGAGCCCCCTTCAATCTTTTTCATCTTCCCTCCGCTCTTTGGCATGTGCTCTCGCCTGCCGGACAGCCGCTTGGCGGTCTGTGCCTGAGAGTGGGCCGCGGGGCAGAGTGTGTAGTACTCAGACTCTGGGAGGGGATTTAACTGAGTAGATAATCAGAAAGCAAATGGTGGGTCACCCGAAGCCAGGCATCCCCAAGCTTAGGGTCTTCCCACTCCTTATTCTCATCATATCGGCATCTCACACAAAACTTGAAAACTTCAATCACACAAAACTTAACAAAAGTTCGTGAGATGGGTTAGTATGATAAAACAAATCATTCACTTTGGTTATTGTCAAAGATAAGATTCATAATTGTTTTCACTAAATGCCTACTTTAGCATATCATTTGTCCAATTTATATTGACCAATATAAGCCATAGAAACTAGAAAACAAGCAAACTATGCATTGAAAATAGAATCTGTCAATAACAAAACAGTTTGTAATGATGTGAACATTCACCATATTTCTGCAACTCTAAAAATCTAGAAAAAATATTACCACGTGCTCAATTTGTATATTAAACTTATTCAAAAAGAATCGACTTAAAAGTACTCTTCTGTTAAAAAAAGTGATTTTTTTTCTCGTGAATGCAAAAGTTTCTGTTTTTCAGCAAGATCAAATCTACTATCACCCAACAAGATCCTAAGGCTTTGCTTGGCACTTTATTGAAACAAAAGCTATAAAACATTATTATTACAGTAGCATAATCTTGTGGACACACAAAAACAGTAGGTATAAGTGTTGGGTTGTCTCCCAACAAGCGCTTTTCTTTAATGCCTTTTAGCTAGGCATGATGAGTTCAATGATGCTCACATAAAAGATATGAATTGAAACATGCAAGAGAGTATCATGAATCACATGGCAAACACATTTAAGCCTAACTCACTTCCTATGCATAGGGATTTTGTGATCAAAGAATTTATGGGAGCAAGAATCAACTAACATAGGAAGGCAAAACAAGCAAAACATCAAGACTTTCAACACATAGAGAGGAAACTTGATATTATTGCAATACCTACTAGCATATGTCCCTCTCTTATAATAATTTTTAGTTGCATCATGAATGAATTCAACAATATAGCTATCACATAAAGCATTCTTTTCATGATGCAAAAGCATACAAATTTTTCTACTCTCCACATAAGAAAATTGTTGGCGTCCTGGGAACCAGGGTACCTAGACTTGCATGTCTGCGGGCCGCGACGCGCTCCTACAGCGGCCTGGCACGGCCCAGCTGATCGACCAGCTGCCGAAGACCCTCGCGAGGGAGCTAAACCTCGCGAGGACAACAACGTCAAGACCCCCTCAGGAGCGGCCTCGGCAAGGTGCTCCGGAGGGGCGGAGAATCCAAGGCCAAGCTTGCCTCAGGAGGAGGCATTGATGTCAGCAGTGACGCACCGCGCCAGTGGGTGCCAGCGTCCGCCAGCGGCGCAGTTGCCATTTCGGTGCAAGGGGGACAGCGCAGCCGCAGGTTCCCGCAAAGCGGGACAAAGGTTTCCCCATTGGTGCAACAAGACCGAAGACCGCAAGGACGGCAAGGAGGATGTCACCGCCGAGACTACCTCCGCGTGACCGCCTGATCCTTTTGTAGGCGAAGACTGCTTTTGTCAGGGTAGGAACGTCCTTGTGTTCCCGCTCAAAAATGTCCATTGTGGGATCCCTTCCCGCCTAAACATTTTGGGGGAAGAGGACCCTGGACGCCTATATAAGTAGCTAGGATCCCCATTATGAAAGGGAGAGAGACATATCCATAAACTCTGCCACCACGCAAAGGAGCAAGAACACTTGCCTCCTGACCCTCTTGAGCTCGCCTCCTGAGCTCAGGAACCACTGTACTAGTTCATATTCCAGCCCTCCCGAGGCCAATCCACCAAAGCAAGAAGTAGGGTTTTACACCACGCGGTGGCCTGAACCTGGGTAAACTCTTGCGTGCTTCACTTGTTGTTTGCTTGAATCTCTTCACTAGGCGAGGGCGAGACGCTAGGTTGACGTGAGTGGGAGAGATCTTCATCCACGCCCATGTGTTCGAACTTCTTGGGTTTTGCGGAGCCCTAAATCCGACATTTGGCGCGCCAGGTAGGGGGCGTGTCGAAATCTCGCCTCTCCGACGACCTCGCCTCCCCTCTCCAGTTCCGCGCCACCACGATGACTGTGGCCTGCCACATCCGCGTGGGGGCTGACACCCTCCCCGTCGACCGAGCGGTACCGGCGGACCGCGCCACCCGTGGGCGCTCCTCCTCCTTCCCCGACGACGTTCTTGCCGGCCGGGCCACCGGAGAGCGGCCTGCGCTGCCACTCCCGCCTCCTGTGGCCTCACCGGTCGCGCTCTTGATGGCACGACGGCTGCCCCGGCACCGGCCGTCTGCCGGAAATCACTTCGCGCGAACGGCCCGCAGCGGCGGGCTGCAGGGCCTTGCCAATGGGGAGCTGACCTGCCGTGGGGTCGCCTGCATCCTCGCAGGGTCCCAAGCGCCGGCGTCGGCCCAGCACATCAAGTCGCACTTTCGGCAGGTTGGGGCTGCCGCCCAGCCGCAGGAGGCCTCGCGGGCACACGGCGCGCAGGGCCACACCATCACCTTCGGCCCTAGCGACCTCGCCTCAGAAGGGGCCGACAGTAGCATTCTCCCCACGGTGTGCACGCCCACCATCTGCGGGGTGGTCGTGACAAGGACCCTCATCGACAGCGGCGCCGGGCTCAACATCCTCTCCCCCGAGGCCTTCGGTCGTCTGCCTTTGTCCTATAGGCAGCTCCTCCCCAACAAACCGTTCTCAGGGGTTGCGGGCTCGGCCGTTCCGCTCGGCTAGATCCGCCTCCCGGTCACCTTCGGCACACCGGCTCACTACCGGACTGAGCTCATCAACTTTGACGTCGCGCCCATCCACCTTCCCTACAACGCCGTCCTCGTCTTCCCAGCCTTGGGGAAGCTGATGGCGGCGACTCACCCGGGCTACAACACCGTCAAGATACCCGGGAACAGCGGCGTCATCACCGTCAAAGGGGACCCCAAGGCCGCCCTTCAGGTCCTCAGGCATGCTTATAGGGTTGCTGCTGTAGCTCACCCAGGAGCAAAGGGGGCTCCGGAGGTGCCGGAGGCTGCGCCTGCCAAGAAGAAGCAGCTCTTGTCTCAGGACCCCACCGAGACGAAGCAGGTTCCCGCTGATGAAGAAGGCTCAGGAGCCACCTTCACCATCGATATGGGCATGGACCCTGAGCAGGAGGCAGCGCTGGTCAGCTCCTCAAGGCCAACAAGGACGTGTTCGCCTGGAAAGCCGCGGATTTGGTCGGGGTGCCTAGGCTCGTCATCGAGCATCACCTCACAGTGTGCCCTAATGCACGCCCTATCAAGCAGAAGGCGCACAGACAAGCCCCGGAGAAGCAGGCCTTCATCGTTTAGGAGGTTAGGAAGCTAGAGGAAGCAGTCGTCGTACGGGAAGTACGGCACCCGGAGTGGCTGGCCAACCCCGTAATAGTCCCGAAGAAAGGAGGCAAGGAGCGCATGTGCGTCGACTTCATGAGCCTCAACAAGTTCTACCCTCGGGACCCCTTCCCTCTTCCGTGCATCGACCAAATCATGGATTCAACGGCTGAGTGCGACCTGCTCAGCTTCCTCGACGCTTTCTCGAACTACCACCAAATCAAGATTGCGGTGGAGGACGTGGAGAAAACGGCGTTTCTAAAACCGTGCGGGGTCTACCGCTACACTTGCATGCCCTTTGGGCTGAGGAACGCGGGTGACACCTTCCAGCGCCTGATGCACATCACCCTTGGCCCTCAGCTCGGGAGGAATGCGGAGGCCTACGTATACGACATCGTGGTTAAAACCAGGGAGGCCAGGACTCTCATCCAGGACCTAAAAGAAACATTCGCCAACCTGCGCAAGGTGAAGCTGTGCCTCAACCCGGAGAAGTGTGTATTCGGTGTAACCTCCGGCAAGTTGCTAGGGTTCCTCGTTTCGCACCGGGGTAGTGAAGCTAATCCGGAGAAGATCAAGGCCATCGAGAGAATGAAGCCACCCACGAACCTGAAGGAGATGCAGAACCTTGCGGCGTGTGTAACGTCCCTAGGGCACTTCATGTCTAAGCTTGGGGAACGAGCCCTCCCGTTCTTCAAGCTCATGAAGAAGAAGGGGCCCTTTGAGTGGACTCCGAAGGCTGATAATGCCTTCCGAGACCTTAAGGAATACCTGACCAGCTCACCGGTTATGGTGGCGCCGCGACCCCTGGAGCCCATGACTCTATACCTCGCCGCAAAGCCTCACTCCGCCAGCGCGGCACTAGTCGTGGAGCACGAGGAAACGCCCCAAAGCTCAAGGCCACCAAGCGGCCCGGTGTCTTCAGGGCCCGCGCCGGCCCCTGACGCAACCCCAGAGGTAGATTCGACAATGGGCACTGACGGCCCCACCACTCAGCAAGAGGCACCCAAGGTTCTTGAAGCACCAATGGACCCTGCTGCGCCGACCCTCGTGGAGCACCCGGTGTACTTTGTCAGCACCGTACTTCGCGAAGTAGGCTCGCGCTACCCGATGCCTCAAAAGCTGCTCCTGGCGCTTCTCATCGCCTTTAGGAAGCTGTTCCACTACTTCCAAGGCCATCCTATCAAGGTCGTTTCATCGTATCCTCTTGAGAAGGTACTGCGGGGCCCAAATTTCGTCAGGAGGGTCGCCGAGTGGAACATCGAGCTTCAAGCATTCCAGTTGGAGTTCATCACCACGCGAGTGATCAAGGGAGCAGCTTTGGCAGACTTTGTGGCGGAATGGACTGACGGACCGGAGCGGGGGGCTAGCGAGGACCGCTCGCTTGCCCCCTGCGATGAAGCCCCAGACGGATGGGTGGTATTCTTCGACGGCGCCTTCTCGCGCCTTGGTGCGGGGGCTGGAGCCGTGTTATTATCTCCCACTCAGGATAAGTTGTACTACGCTGTGCAGCTTTGCTTCCAGCAAGGCAAGAAGGTCTCCAACAAGATCGCAGAGTACGAGGGCCTAATCGCCGGGCTCAAAGCCACCGCTGCACTAGGGGTCAAGCGTCTCACCATTAGGGGTGATTCGCAACTCCTCGTCGACTTCTCCAACAAGAAATACAACCCCAAGGACGAGCACATGGAGGCATATCTGGAGGAGGTGCGCAAGATGGAGAAGCAATTCCAAGGGCTGGTGGTGCAGCACGTACCAAGAGGCACCAACAAAGAAGCGGACAATATTGCCAAACTAGCCTCCAGGCGAGAGCCTCAGAGGACGGGCGTCTTCGAGGAGTGACTACTCAAGCCGTCGGTAGCACTACCAGCCCGTGAGCCGGCATCCCCTGCGCAGGGGTTACCTGAGGCACCTCTGGACGGCGCCCCGCCTTGCGGACCACCCGCCGGAGCCCGCCTGCTGCTCGCCACAGAGCCCGAGTAGGGTTGCTGGACCCAAGAGGTCAAGATGTACATGCAACACGACACCTTGCCGGACAAGGAAGAAGACGCAGAGCATGTGGTCCGGCATGCCTCAGCTTACTGCATCCAAGACGGCCAACTCTACAGGGGGCGCCCCAACGACGTCTCGCTAAAGTGCATCTCGAGGAAGCAAGGGTGCGAGCTGTTGGCTGACATCCATGATAGAGACTGCGGTCATCACTCGTCGTCCCGCACCCTCGTAGGCAAGGCCTTCCGCATCAGCTTCTACTGGCCCACGGCACTCAAAGATGCCACGGAGCTTGTGCGGGCTTGCGAGGCGTGCCAGTTTCATGCCAAGAAGATCCACCAACCAGCGCAGGGCCTGCAGACGATTCCGCTCTCCTGGCCCTTCGCGGTCTCGGGATTGGACATCCTGGGTCCATTCCCCCGGGCAGCGGGAGGCTACCGCTTCCTTTACGTCGCCATCGACAAATTCACCAAGTGGGCGGAGGTGGAGCCTATTCGCGCAATCCCAGTTAGGTCGGCTGTCAAGTTCATCCAAGGCCTCGTGAGGCGATTCAGGGTCCCCAGCCGCATCATCACCGATAATGGTTCGCAGTTCACAAGCAATCTCTTCAGGTCATATTGTGTTAACCTTGTGTCGTGGTTTTGTCAAGGTAGATGTCCTAGCAAAAGGACTTAGTCGTGAGGCCATCGCTACGGGCTAGCTTAAAGGGGTTAAAGCGGACAGGGACACAAGGTTTTTATACTAGTTCGGCCCCTTCGATGAAGGTAAAATCCTATGTCTAGTTTGGTGTAATATTGCTAGGGTTTCGATGACCAAGGAGCGAATCTGCTCTTCCTGTGTCTCGAGCTATTGTTCTCTGTCCTTGAACCGTCACCGGGTCGTCCCTTTATATAAACGAGGTGACGCCCGGTCCGGTTTACAGAATCCCGAGGCCGGCTCATAAACGTGTCCGGATCGGTCTCTATCCTTCCTATCTTACATCACAAGTTCCACGCAGTAGTGCGGTTTACAAATCATGGGCCCTAACACTTGGGCTCTAAGCTTCCCGGGCTAAAGCGTCTTGCTCCATGCTCTGCTGGGCTTTAGTAAAAGTAATCTCGATAGGCATAAACCGGCCCCTCCTGGGCGGTTTATACCTGGTAGTAATATCCCTGACGTTAGGCCCTAGATTGATTTGAACCTGTTCATGACAATCTTCAACGTCTTGTAAAGATTTCCCCTTCCGCAGCTTCAAGTGCTTCATATACCGCCGTGACGTCATCTTCAAAGATCGCATTAAATCATCATGACGTCATTTGCGCACTTAACACTTGTACCTGTTTTTTTATCATTTATTCATTAAAGGCTCCGAAGTTCGAGGCAACAGTATCTTGCCATATCCGCTTTTTTAGCTCCTTGATTGCAGCGCCTGCCGTTTCATTTTGCGGCTTATAAATAGGGCAGATGGGTATCTCCTTTCGCCCCCTTGCTCCTTTGCCTCTTCTTCTTCCTCGCGCCCGTTCGTGCTCAAGCTCCGCCGCCACCGTCAAGCTCTGCATCCTCGTCGAGTTTTGGCTGTTGCATCAACCTGATTGGTTCAGAAACTCAGCGGCGCTTCTCCGCACCCGTCAACTCGGGTACGTCTTCTCCTTATCACGCACATAGATATGGTTTAGGGTTTCTTCATACGGGCTTGCGGGTAGGCGTTGTTCTTCATAGTTCTTCCTCACGGCCCCATGAATCAATGTAGATCTAGTCTTCTTGTCTCGCCGTCGTAGGAGTAATCCCGCTTCATTAGTATACTCTTATTTCTCCCGATAATACTAGTTTAGATTGCATCTGCTAGAGCTTTCGTCACGTCTGTTGAATATAAACTGAATATCCCCGAATTTCCAGCATGTTGTAGATCCATTTTTCATTGTTGCCCGTGCAAAAACTGTTTCTTCATAACTTCAGATCTGTATCTTGTATACTTTTGTTGGCGGTTTAGCTGTTTCAGATATTATAAACCGGTAGATACCATTAGGCTGATGCCTAAACCGCCGTTAGACAAGTACCTCTCTAGATGTTGCCGGTTTAAGCTTGCTTAGATCATAAACCGGCTCTTCATTATATTTTCAGAGTTTCCCTTCAAAAATGGACACTCAAGCCAAGCAGTTTACATCCTGCAAATGGGTCCAATCCCGGGTTACTGAGGAGGACCTAAAGAAACTGGCCGAAATTGGCACTTTAGGCCCAAAAAATCTCCTTCACTGGAGGGTCCCCGGATCAGAATGTCCTCCAGAGCCCAAAGAGGGAGAAGTTGTCGTCTTTCTTGGTCACTTAGCCCGGGGATTCAATCCTCCCAGGTCGAAGTTCTTCCGTGAAGTGCTAGCCAATTTCCAACTTCATCCGCAAGATATTGGTCCCAACTATGTGTCAAACATTTGCAACTTCCAAGTCTTTTGTGAAGCTTATCTGCAAGAGGACCCGTCAGTTGAGTTGTTCCAGGATTTCTTTCATCTAAACCGTCACACAGAATTTCATGACGGTCCAAACACTGAACTCGGCAGGATGTCTATTCAGAAAAGAAAGGACGTTCGTTTTCCTCATGCCAGTCTCCACACCCATCCAAAAGAGTGGAATCAGACTTGGTTCTACTGCCTAGATACTTCCCCGAAAGATGAGAATTCGTTCCCGGGTTATTGCTCCCACCGTCTTCCGGAGAACCACCCTTTTCCACAGCCGCTAAGTGCCCAGGAACGACTTCGTTACGCTCCTCAGCTCTCAAAGCTCAGGGCTTTTACGGCCAATGGTTTGACAGGGGTTGACTTTGTCCGCTGCTGGATTTCTTGGAGTATTCTCCCGCTAAGCCGGCGTTCCGGTTTAATGTGTGAGGATACTGGGAACACCAAAGATCCTTTGCGCCATACAGAGGCGGTGCTATAAGAAAATAAGATCAACGAATCCGTCAAGAAACTGCTGAATGAACCTGTAGAAGCTTGCAGTCAAATCGGATTGGCTCCCTTCTGTGCGCTCAACAAACCGCCATCGGTAAAAATTTCTTTCATATTGCTTTGCTTTGTTTTAATCCGTCTTCAGTATCGTCTTTTGAATGTCTTCATTTCTTAAACAGGGCAATGATCCATTCTGGAAGAGGAAGGCCCAGGATAAACTGGCGAATGTGCCTCGCCAAAAAACCAAGGCTATTAAGAAGGCCGTCAAAAAGAAAACCACTGGCCCGTCTGGATCCATCCCATAAGATGATGAACCGGCCTCCGAGGTACTACCTGATTCTCTTGATTTTTTTGACTTTTCTTTATCTGCATTTTATTAACAATGACTGTACCCAGGGACGCGTTGAAGGCAACAAAGCGGATGATGTTGAGGTAATTACTCTTTCTTCCGGTACAGAACCGTTGCCGCTACCAAAAATTCGTCGAGCAAGCCGGAAAGTACAGTTTTCTCATCCTTTCGCTTATTTGGATCCAAACTTTATTTTGAAGAAACAGCAACATGAAGCTCGCCGCACCACACGGCATAGCGGTCACGCTATTGAATCTACCGGATTACCGCACACTCTAGCTCGGAGGCATCGTTCCGAGGTTTTACACACTCCGGACGCTCTTTATCCCAAAGGAGGCCTTATTCGACAACCTTTTAATCCGTCTGATTTGAATTATCAGGAAACTCCTCCTTCATCTTCTGGCGAATCAATAGCCACGCAGATTCCTCCCCTCAAGACTGTTCCTAGGTAAGTTGTTTTTCACTTGGCCGGTTTAACTTCTGTCTTGGCTCTTCTGATTTTCGCCATCTTTTAACTTTCATAGTAAACCCAGGCCTAGCAAAAAGGCTAAGCAAAATAAACCGGCATGGGATAACACAATTATTGAACCGGCAAAAGACCCTGAATTTGCTTAACCCTCTGAAGACAATGCTGATATTCTGCATGATGATCCTCCTCCCATGGATCACGAAGTCTTTGTTGATCAGGGGAGTGATCCAATGGATCGTGACCTTGAACCGGCCAATCCTGCCCAAGCTAGCACTGCTCCTGCTAGTCTGGCTAAGGAAATGGCCACTTGAACAGATAATGTTGAAATCACTGGGACTAGCTATACTACTCCTGGTGAACCTGTCGCTTTGTCCAAGCATACTGCCAAGGATGAAGTTCCCAGCAAGGACAAAGGAAAATGGAGTACTGATTTGTCCAGTTATGCTCAGCTCAGCGCCCAAGAACTCCATTCTGGCTATCTAAACCGGCTGTACACCAGCCGTGATCATGAAGCCGGCTTGGTAAATATGATGAAGGAGCACTATGAGGTAACCTTTCTGCTTTTTGACTTGTACTCTATTCCTGCTTATTTCGTGTAGCCTATCTTTACTCCATCATAGCCCCCAAGTGTCGGTTTAGCCCTTTAGGGTGAACCTGGACTTTGGTAGATCCAGTAGATAGTTTGCTTTTCACATGCGTAGTCCCCAAGGGCCGGTTTACTCCTTTAGGATGAACCGGGACTTCAATTTGTATTATGTTCTGAACAATGCTGCATTAGCCCCCAAGTGTCAAGTGCATAACTTGTTATGTGCTTGGGACTTGACTGAGAAAGGTCTGTTTGACTGCAAATACACATTAGCCCCCAAGTGTCAAGTGTATAACTTGTTATATGCTTGGGACTTTTCTGAACAAATGTCTCATGAATATATAATGTGCTTTCCTTTTGGCAGACTGACTTAAACCGGAAAACCTCTGAAGTGACCAAGCTTCGGGATACTTTGAAGTTCTAAGAAACTGCTGCTATCAAAGTCAAAGACAAGCTGACACTTGCTTTAGCAAACATAGAAAAGCTGAAGAAAGACTTTGAAAAGGAACGGTCAGATTGGGATGCTGAGAAAGCTATCTTGGAGAAGAGGGCAACTGATGTAGAGGCTGCTCTTAATCCGGTGACAGAAGAATTGTCCGGATTAAAGCAACAGAATAATGCCATGACAACTGATATTTTTGGTAAGTGTTGTCATCATAGCCCTGAATATTGTAGTCCTGCACCTTTCCGGCTTAACTCATACTTTTTGATGCAGGAAAACGCATTACTCATCTTGGCAATGATATGCAGAGAAAGTTGAAGGCGGCATATACTCTGGTAGAGCAGCTATATTCCGGTGCCTAGAGGATTGTCTATGCTGCCTCGCACAATAAACCGGCTCCCACAACAATCCATGGTACTTTGGAAAAATTATCCATTCTACCTGCCCGCCTTGTAGAACTGAAGAAATCTTCTGCACGGGCCGGTGCTCTGATGGCCCTAACTCGAGCGAAAGCTTTGGTGCCTGACTTTGATCCGGCGGAAGCAATGAATGGCTATACCAGCATGAAGGAGGATGGATCAGCTTTCGGAGACAATGATTTGGGCACTCTAACGAAGGAAATGCGGCCTCTGGCCAGCAAACTATTTGATGAGGCTGATATGTCTCGTTATCATCCGGGATACAGCACTGAGAACGTGCGGGCCGACCCTCCGGCTTATCAGATTGAAAATCTTATTCCGCCCGTCCGTAAGCACACTTTCGCTCCTGAAATTGATCCGTCAGAACTCGTGAACGATGAAGTTGTTTTCCCAGCGCTGACCAAGATTGATTGCACAACCACTGACTTCCAGCAGTTGGAAGAGATCGTCGAAGAACCGGAGCGAGCCAATCCACAACCTTCACACCAAGCTGACGCAGAGTCCTAAGCCGGTGCCGGTTTAAATTTTATGGCCCAGTACTTTAGGAAAGAACTGATATTCTTCTAGGCTCTCCAACGCCTTGTAATAGGGTAGCCGACATACTTTATGTTGTCACGCACTGTCCCTTGTATGAGATTGCTTCAACTGGCAACTGCATAATTACTTCTTGCTTATAATGCCTTTGACGGTTTATTCCACCTGCTTCTGCATAAAACAAATTTTAAAGCGTCCTGGCGGTTTATCGCCGGACGGATCATGATGCCCAAACACATGGTCTAGGTTTATAACCGGAACTGTATAAAATATAAATCATATATCATACCTGTGATTAAGTGTGTCAAGATTAACCTTAATCAATAGTCGGTAGCAAAGATAATGATCCATGTTTGTAAGTGTTGATGACTCACTTGATCATTTTGTCGGTTCATGATGAAACTGTACCGGGTTATGATAAACTCCGGTTTAACTGGTGATTTTATAATCAAAACCAGACCCGGTTTTGTAAATGCAGGTGTAGTGGCAACTTATATTCATCCACTCCCTGAATCAATGGACTTGGATAAACAACAATGACCTTGAAATCTTTTTAAGTAAAAATCAAAAAGAAATTTTGGGCAAATAAGACCGTGTAGTCGAGGCTTCTTACGAGCTGCCAGGCTCCAAATTTGAGGCTTTTTATGAGCTGCCAGGCTACTACCATTAACCATTTCACAAAGCCTGTTAAGATGGTCCTCAATGCTTAACCAAATCATCAATGTTAATGTTACCAAGTTCAGGGTCTGTGAAGATTGACTTGTGTAAACACTCGACTATAGTCAATTTAACGTTACCAAGTCCAGGGTCTGTAAAGATTGACTTGTGTATACATTCGACGGGTCGTACCAGGTTTACCTGGGCGGAGTGACTTACTTCATGCAGGTAGGCTAATTCGGGGTTTTAGGTGTATACACCAGCCTTCCAAGCCATGGCTTGATAGCCTACTACAAGGGTTGTCAACTCGTTGATGCTATGCATCAGGAGCCCCCAGGTAGCATTTGAGCTATGCTCGTCGGGGCCTATGTTTGAGTTGTGCTAGGCATCAAAACTCTCTTTTGCCCCTCATCATCATGTGGGGATTGCCGAAGCAACCAGAGCTATGCTCTTATGATGGCCTTGACGTGACCGCCGGTTTAAGAGGCCATAGGAACTCCCTTGCACACGGAAGCCCCCATGTGACAAACTCTTATGAAAAAAAATGGTGGCTGATACCCCGCTTTATCAGGGACGCCGGTTTATTATATTGATCATAATATATACATTGCAAATATATGTACATAAAGCGGAGCCTATGGCTTAGGTGTAGTAAGGTCGAAGAAGAGCGATGTTCCACGGCCGTCGGGTCTCCTCCGCAGTACGTGAGTCCTTATGTTCTCGAACGTCAACGAGGTAGTATGATCCGTTGTGCAGGTTCTTGCTGACCATAAAGGGTCCTTCCCAAGGCGGGGATAACTTGTGCATGTCTGTCTGGTCTTGGATGAGCCGGAGCACCAAATCCCCTTCTTGAAACGTTCTGGTTTTAACCCGGCGACTGTGGTACCGGCGCAGATCTTGTTGATTAATCGCCGAGCGAGCTGCTGCCGTGTCCCGTTCCTCATCCAGCCGGTCTAATGCATCTTGCCGTGCCCTTTTGTTATCAGTTTCGACGTAAGCCGCCACTCGCGGCGAATCATGACGGATATCACTAGGGAGAACCGCTTCAGCTCCATATACCATGAAGAAAGGTGTGTGCCCTGTAGATCTGTTAGGTGTTGTGTTGATGCTCCATAACACATAGGGTAATTCCTCCACCCAACAACCCGGTGTCCTCTGCAAAGGGACCATAAGCCGGGGTTTAATGTCTCTCAAGATCTCTTGATTGGCTCTTTCAGCTTGACCATTAGACTGAGGGTGAGCTACTGATGATACATCAAGGCGGATGTGCTCTCGTTGACAGAACTCTTCCATAGCCCCCTTGGATAGATTGGTACCATTATCAGTTATAATATTGTGTGGAAAGCCAAACCGAAAAAATCACCTTTTTGATGAACTGAACCGTCGTAGCTGCATCACACTTGCTGACTGGTTCCGCTTCAACCCATTTGGTAAACTTACCCACCGCCACCAAAAGGTGGGTCTTCTTATCTGGGGATCTCTTGAAGGGCCTGACCATGTCAAGCCCCCAAGTCGCAAACGGCCAAGTAATTGGAATCATCCTCAACTCCTCAGCCGGTATATGAGCGCGCCGTGAGAATTTCTGGCAAGCATCACATTTTCCGACCAAGTCCTCCGTGTCAGCATGAGCCGTCAACCAGTAGAACCCATGACGAAAAGATTTAGGCACCAAAGATTTTGAACCAGCATGATGACCACAATCTCCTTCGTGGATCTCTCTAAGAGTATCACGTCCTTCATCTGGCGACACACAACGTTGAAACGCCCCAGAGACGCTGCAATGATGTAGTTCTCCATTGACAATAGTCATTGACGTGGAACGCCGGACTATCTGTCTAGCCAAGACTTTTTCCCCTGGTAACTCACCTCGGTTCATGTATGCCAGGTAGGGGAGCGTCCAATCCAGAATAACATGAAGCGCCGCCACCAATTGAGCCTCCGGATCAGGAACGGCCAAGTCCTCTTCTGAAGGCAACTTTACCGACGGATTATGTAATACATCCAGGAAGGTATTGGGTGGAACCGGTTTACGTTGAGAACCCAGCCGGCTTAATGCATCAGCCGCTTCATTCTTTCGCCGGTCTATATGGTCCACTTGATAACCCTTGAAATGTCCAGTAACAGTGTCTACCTCTCGTCGATATGCTGCCAAAAGTGGATCTTTGGAATCCCATTTACCAGACACCTGTTGAGCCACCAGCTGGTCCGAATCACCGAAGCATTTAACCCGGCTTAAATTCATCTCTTTAGCTATCCGCAGCCCATGGAGGAGAGCTTCATACTCAGTTGCATTGTTAGTACAAGGGAACATTAAACGGAGGACATAACAGAACTTATCACCTCGTGGGGAAGTTAAGACGACTCCAGCCCCCGAGCCCTCCAATTGCGTGGATCCATCAAAGTGAATAGTCTAATACGTGTGATCCGGCTTCTCCTCTGGTGCTTGTAGCTCCGTCCAATCGTTGATGAAGTCCACCAGTGCTTGGGATTTGATTGCAGTACTGGGCACATATTTCAATCCATGAGGACTAAGCTCAATGGCCCACTTTGCAGCCAGACCAGTCGCTTCTCTGTTCTGGATTATATCGCCCAGAGGGGCTGAACTGACCACAATGATTGGATGACCTTGAAAGTACTGCTTCAGCTTCCGGTTTGCCATGAAGACTCCATACACAAATTTCTGCCAATGCGGGTATCTTTGTTTTGATTCAATGAGCACCTCACTAATGTAGTAAACCGGCTGTTGAACCGGGTATTCTTTGCCTGCCTCCTTGCGCTCTACCACCATGGCAACGCTTACTGCTCGGGCATTAGCAGCCACATATAACAACAGCGTCTCATTATCAACTGGCGCGAAAAGGACTGGCGGTTCTGCCAATTGCTTCTCCAAATCTTCGAACGAGGCATCAGCAGCATCACTCCAGATAAAGCGATCTGTCTTTTTCATCATCTGATAAAGCGAGATGGCCTTCTCCCCCAAACGGCTGATAAACCGGCTAAGCGCCGCAATGCGGCCCGCCAAGCGTTGGACATCGTTGATGCACGCCGGTTTAGCCAAGGATGTAATCGCCTTGATCTTCTCCGGACTAGCTTCAATTCCCCTGTTTGATATCAAGAATCCCTGGAGCTTGCCTGCCGGAACACCAAAAACACATTTGTCCGGATTATGCATCATTTTGTAAACCCAGAGATTATCAAAGGTTTCTTTCAAGTCTGTTATTAATGTCTCCTCCTTTCTGGATTTCACCACAATGTCATCCATATACGCATGAACATTCCGCCCAATCTGTCCATGAAGACAGTTCTGCACACAACGCTGATACGTCGCCTGGGCATTCTTAAGCCCAAATGGAATAGATACATAGCAGAAGGCTCCAAAGGGAGTTATAAAGGTCGTCTTCTCCTGGTCCTTAACTGCCATGTTGATCTGATGATAACCTGAATATGCGTCCAAAAAACTTAGGCGCTAGCAACCCGCCGTAGCATCAATGATCTGATCAATACAGGGGATGGCAAAAGGATCAGCTGGGCAAGCCTTGTACAGATCTGTGTAATCAACACACATTCGCCAAGTGCCATTTTTCTTAACACTACTAGAAAAAAGGCTATAGGTAATATCACTATTAGTGGCGCACCAGAGATGTGGTGCGCCACTACTATATAGCAGTGGCGCACCACAAACAGGTGCTCCACTAATAGTGACATTACTAGTGGCGCACCAGGTGTGGGGTGCGCCACTACTAAGTTTTTGAACAGTAACCAGCCATGCCCAGGCTTACCAGTGGCGCACCAGGACAAGGTGCGCCACTACTATTTTTGATAGTAGTGGCGCACCTTGCCCTGGTGTGCCACTGGTAAGGCTGGGCATGGTGGTCCAAAAAAAAAACATAGCAGTGGCGCACCCCTTCATTGGTGCGCCACTAGTATTCCTGGCTACTAGTGGCGCACCAGTGAAGGGGTGCGCCACTGGTAA
>LR738710.1:52273276-52375320 GCA_902687465.1 Secale cereale | reverse complement strand
CCCCCCCCGTGGACCGCCTTTTCAGTTAAAAAAATAAATAAAAGAAAATGATAGAAATGTCAAAAAAATAAAAAAAAAATAAGATTCCAATGTGATTTGTGGTCTAGTTGTTAGCAAAATTTACAAACATGAATTTCGACTTTTTTTGCAAAATCTCTCGAGAATTTGTAAAATGGGCATAACTTTTGCATACGAACTCCGATGAAAAAGTTTTTTATATGAAAAAGCATCTACTCGAAAAGTTACATCCGAATTTAACCGGGGGGAACCCCGTTAAACATTTTCTAAATCCCCAAAAACCTAACAGAAAAAAAGTTACGGGGCTTTTAAGATCTACAGGCAAAAAAATTCAAAAATAGTAGTGGCGCACCGTGGGTGTGGTGCGCCACTAATATAGTTTTTTTTTGAATTTTTTTTTTTGAAAAACGATTTTTTTTGAAATAAATATTTTTTTTGAAAAAATGTTTTTTTTTGAAAAAATGTTTTTTTGAAAAAAAAAATAGTTTTTTTGAAAAAAAATGGTTTTTTTAAAAAAATAGTTTTTTTTCAAAAAATTCAAAATATGATATGTAAAATGACCGGGAAGTTTGAAATATTTTTTCAAAATTTCATCACACTCATGAACATGAACAAACTCCTAGACATCAACAAGGTTTAATAGGATTGATATGATAGATATATCAACAAGTGCCTGCTAAGTGAGCTGGTGCTGGGGTTGGATAGAACTCAGAAGTTAAGCGTGCTTGGGCTGGAGTAGTGTAGGATGGGTGACCTTCCGGGAAGTTTGACCACGGAGTGCGATTTGACCCGAGATTAAGCCATATTGACCCGAGATTAAGCCATAGTGACCCGAGATTAAGGAAAACAAAAATCCCGCCAAATTTGAAAAAAAATTTGAAAAAAAAAAATTCTGGAAAAAAATTTGAAAAAACAAATTCTGGAAAAAAATTTGAAAAATAAAATTGTTACTAGTGGCGCACCTGTAGCAATATCAGTGGCGCACCTGTAGCAATTCTGGAATAAAATTTGAAAAAAAAAATTCTGAAAAAATATCAGTGGCGCACCCGGGGGGCATACCAGTGGCGCACCAGTGGTGCGCCACTGTTATTGGGATTAACAGTGGCGCACCACTGGTGCGCCACTAGTATTCCTTATTAGTGGCGTGGTATTAGTGGCCCACCCATGGTGCGCCACTAATGGCAATATTGGGTGCGCCACTAATAGCCTTTTTTCTAGTAGTGTAAGCACCAGCACCGGATTAGCCAGCCATTCCGGATGAAACACCTAAAGTATAAAACCTGCCGCCAAGAGCCTAGCCACTTCTTCACCAATAGCCTTTCGCCTCTCATCATTGAAGCGGCGCAGAAATTGTTTAACCGGTTTAAACTTAGGATCAATGTTTATAGTGTGCTCAGCGAGTTCCCTCGGTACACCTGGCATGTCAGAAGGTTTCCATGCAAAAATGTCCCGATTCTCACGGATAAACTCGATGAGCGCGCTTTCCTATTTTGGATCTAGGTTAGCACTGATGGTGAACTGCTTGGATGAATTACGAGGAACAAAGTCAACCTGCTTGGTCTCTTCAGCTGATTTGAACTTCAAGCCGGATCATGCTCTGTGGTTGGCTTTTTCAGCGGAGACATATCTGCCGGATCAACATTATCTTTATAAAACTTCAGCTCCTTAGTTGCACAAACCGCCTCAGCATAAGCTGCATCGCCTTCCTCGCACTCCAAAGCAATCTTGCGGCTCCCATGGACCGTAATTGTTCCCTTATGGCCCAGCATCTTGAGCTATAGATAAACATAACAAGGCCTCGCCATGAACTTAGCGTAAACAGCCGGCTGAACAGGGCGTGATACAGACTCTTGATCTTTACCACTTCGAAGGTCAATGTTTCAGATCTGGAATCATGTTCATCTCCAAAAGTGATCTCCAAGTCTATCTTACCAACTGGATATGATGATTTATCGGGCACCACACCATGAAAGACTGTGTTGGACTGCCAAAGCTTTTTATCAGTCAGCCCCATGCGCCAAAAAGTCCCGTAATAGAAAATGTTGATGCTGCTACCTCCATCCATAAGTACTTTGGTAAACTTATAGCCCCCCACCTGAGGTGCCACAACTAGAGCTCGCTGACCTGGATTATCAGCCCAGGGCGGATGATCCTCTCGACTCCACACAATGGGTTGTTCTGACCAACGCAGGTAGCGTGGCACCGCCGGTTCAACAGAGTGTACTATCCTCTTGTAAACTTTCTGATCATGTTTACATAAGCTCGTGGTGAAGACGTCATACTGCCCAATACTCAACTATTTCGGATAACTCTAATATACGGACTGCTGCTACTGTTAATTGCCCTGATTGTTATAACCACCCTGGCCATGCTACTGGTTATTACTACCTCTTGAGCTTGTGTTGTATTCCCTCGAAGAGGAAAGGGAGATGCAGCACAGTAGCGTAAGTATTTCCCTCAGTTTTTGAGAACCAAGGTATCAATCCAGTAGGAGACCACGCGTCAGTCCCTCGACCCTACACAAAAAAATAAGAACTTCGCAGCCAACGCGATAAGGGGTTGTCAATCCCTTTACGGTCACTTACGATAGTGAGATCTGATAGAGATGATAGTTTATATTTTTGGTATTTTTGGTTTAGAAACAGAAAGTAAAGAAAGAAAATAAACAACGGCAACACAAATTGACGGGAAAGTAATATGATAGAGATAGACCCGGGGGCCATAGTTTTCTCTAGTGGCTTCTCTCATGATAGCGGTATTCTACGGCGGGTAAACAAATTACTGTCGAGCAATTGATAGAAAAGAGAATAATTATGAGACTATCTAGGCATGATCATTGTATATAGGCATCACGTCCGAGACAAGTAGACCGACTCCTGCCTGAATCTACTACTATTACTCCACACATCGAGCGCTATCCATCATGCATCTAGTGTATTGAGTTCATACGAACAGAGTAATGCCTTAAGCAAGATGACATGATGTAGAGAGATAAACTCAAGCAATATGATGAAAACCCCATCTTTTTATCCTCGATGGCCACAATACAATACGTGCCTTGCTGCCCCTACTGTCACTGGGAAAGGACACCGCAAGATTGAACCGAAAGCCAAGCACTTCTCCCATTGCAAGAACTATAGATCTAGTAGGCCAAACCAAACCAATAATTCAAAGAGACTTGCAAGGATATTATGAGCACACATAAAAATTTCAGAGAAGAACCAAATATCTTTCATAGATAACCTTGATCATAAACTCACAATTCATCGGACCTCGACAAACACACCGCAAAAAGAGATTACATCAAATAGATCTCCTCGAAGACCGAGGAGAACTTTGTATTGAGATTCGGAGAGAGAGAAGAAGCCATCTAGATACTAGCTATGGACCCGAAGGTCTGTGGTAAACTACTCACAACTCATGGTGAGGGCGATGATGATGATGATGATGAAGGCTTCCGTGATGATTCCCCCTCCCGGAATAGGCTCCAAGATGGGATCTCCACGGGAACAGCAGCTCCGGCGGTAGAATTAGGGTTTTCTCTCTGCGTCTGTAGTTTCTGGGGTACGTAGGTATATATAGGAGGAAGAGGGGCACCAGGGGCCACCGGGCCTGCCCTCGAGGCAGGGGGCACGCCCTGGGAAGGGGGCACGCCCCCACCCTCAAGGGTGGACCCCCTGTCCTCTGGCTTAGCCCCGAAGTTTATCTCGCGTGATTTTCTCCAAAAATATCTCCTGCGGAGGTTTCATTCCGTTTGGACTCCGTTTGACATTCCTTTTCTGCAAAACCATGAAATAGGCAAAAAAACAGCAATCTGGACTGGGCCTTTGGATTAGTAGGTTAGTCCCAAAAATGATATAAAAGTGAATGATAAAGCCCATTAAACATCTAAGACTTCATAAATAATAGCATGGAACAATAAAAAATTATAGATACGTTGAAGACGTATCAAGCATCCCCAAGCTTAATTCCTGCTCGTCCTCGAGTAGGTAAATGATAAAGAAAGAATTTTTGATGTGGAATGCTAACCAATATAGTTTTTCAATGTAATTCTCTTAATTGTGGCATGAATGTTCAGATCTGAAGGATTCAAGATAAAAGTCTATATTGATATAAGAAATAACAATAGTAACAAAGCAATCACGTCTTCTCAAAATACTATGGCTAAAGAAAGTTATCCCTACAAAATCATATAGTGTTGGCTATGCTCCCTTGCTATCACACAAAATATTCATATCATGCACAACCCCAATTTCAGCCAACCATTTGTTTTCATGCTCTATCTTTTCAAACCTTTCAACTTTCACGCAATACATGAGCGTGAGCCATGGACATAGCACTATGGGTGGAATAGAGGTGGTTGTGGATAAAACAAAAAGACGGAGATAGTCTCACATCGACTAGGCGTATCAACAGGCTTTGGAGATGCCCATCAATAGATATCAATGTGAGTGAGTAGGGATTGCCATGCAACGGATGCGCTAGAGCTAAATATGAATGAAAGCTCAACAAAAGAAACTAGTGGGTATGCATCCAACTTGCTTGCTCACAAAGACCTAGGGCATTTGAGGAAGCCCATCGTTGGAATATACAAGCCAAGTTCTATAACGAAAATTCCCACTAGTATATGAAAGTGACTAAGCATGAGACTCTCTACAATGAAGAACATGGTGCTACTTTGAAGCACAAGTGTGGAAAAATATAGTAGCAATTGTCCCTTCTTCTTCTTTTCCTTTTTTTTCCTTTTTTTGGGGCCTTTCTTTTTTTCTTTGGCCTTTCTTTTTTTTATTTTCTTTTTTTGCGGAGGGGCTTTATAGGTTCAGCCTTCCTCCCATGGGACAATGCTCTATAAACAATGATCATCAGACTTTCATTACAATACAAGATTACAACTCGATGCTACAACGACAAAGTATGACTCTATATGAATGCCTCCGGCGGTGTACCGGTATGTGGAATGAAACACGAGTGACATGTATAAAGAATATGCATGGTGGCCTTGCCACAAATACGATGTCAACTACATGATCATGCAATGGCAATATGACAATATGATGCGTGTCATATAAACGGAACGGTGGAAAGTTGCATGGCAATATATCTCGGAATGGCTATGGAAATGCCATGATAGGTAGGTATGGTGGCTGTTTTGAGGAACAATATGGTGGCTGTTTTGAGGAAGGATATATAGTGGGTTTATGGCACCGGCGAAAGTTGCGCGGTACAAGAGAGGCTAGCAATGGTGGAAGGGTGAGAGTGCGTATAATCCATGGACTCAACATTAGTCATAAGAACTGATATACTTATTGCAAAAATCTACGAGTCATCAAGACAAAGGAATCAACACATTCCCCTAGGGGGGAGGTTGGTAGGAGTTAACCATCACGCGCCCCCGACCTCCACACAAAGGTTGACACTCTACAAATACCTCATGCTTTAACTTAGTCACACAACGGTTCACCATACGTGCATGCTACGGGAATCACCAACCTTAACACAAATATTTCTCATTTTCATAATTACTCCACTAGCATGACTCTAATATCACTATCCTCATGTCTCAAAACATTTATCAAGCATCCAACATCTCTTTCTACTCAATGCACATGATGTGAAAAATTTTACTACATTGACATTGGATATTTATCATGTGAAGACTAGTTTCTTTAGACTAAACAATTTACCATGCTGTTTTAAGACACTCTTAAATAGATCTAAGTGAAGCATGAGAGTTTAGCAATTTCTACAAAATATTACCACCACCGTGCTCTAAAAGATATAAGTGAAGCACTAGAGCAAAAGCTATTCAACTCAAAAGATATAAGTGAAGCATATAGAGTGTTCTAACAATTTCTAGGTCATATTTAAGTCTCTCAAATAGGTGTGTCCAGCAAGGATGATAGTGTCAAACTAAAAAGCAAAGACTCAAATTATACAAGGCACTCCAAGCAAAACACATAGCATGGTGCGAATAAAAATATAGTTCCATGTATAGTTACCGATGGATGAAGACGAAAGAGGGGATGCCTTCTTGGGGCATCCCCAAGCTTAGGCTTTTGATTATCTTGAATTTACTTGGGGTGCCATTGGCATCCCCAAACTTAGGCCTTTGCTACTCCTTGTTCCATAGTCCATCAAAGCAATACTCAAAACTTGACAACTTCACAACACAAAACTTAGACAAAAACTTTCGTGAGCTCCGTTAGTAAGAGAAAGCAAACCACCACTCAAAGGTACAGCAAGGAATTCATTATTTGTTTATATTGGTGTTAAACCTACTTTACTCCAAGTTCTCTATGGCTCATATCCTCCAATATTACTCATAGATGCATCGGAATAAGCAAACAACACACGAAAAACAGAATCTGTCAAAAACAGAACAGTCTGTAGTAATCTGCTGGGTTCGCCTACTTCTGGAACACCAAAAAATTCAAACTAAATTGTTAAATTTTCACAATTTGTCTAACAATCAGCAGCAAAAAGAATAACCTAAAAAGCACGCTCCAGTAAAATCTGAAGACTACTTTAGCCAGCGCTAACGATTCTGTTTCTCACAGCAAGATAATATAAACTTCACACAAGTTCTACCAAAGGTTCTACTTGGCACAAACACTAAACAAAACATGAAAACACATCTAATCAGAGGCTAGATGCAATATTTATTCCCTAACAGCAACAAAAACAAAAAACATAAAATTGGGTTGCCTCCCAACAAGCGCTATCGTTTTACGCCCCTAGCTAGGCACGATACAAGATAGATCTAGCTATTGCCATCTTTGGAAGGCAATCCATAAGTGGCTCTCATGATAGATTCATATGGTAATTTGATTTTATTCCTAGGAAAGTGTTTCATGCCTTTCCTTAAAGGAAATTGGAATCTAATATTTCCTTCCTTCATATCAATAATTGCACCAATCGTTCTAAGAAAAGGTCTACCAAGAATAATAGGACATGAAGGATTGCAATCTATATCAAGAAGACTGAAATCTACGGGCACATAATTCCTATTGGAAACAATAAGAACATCATTAATTCTTCCCATAGGTTTCTTAATAGTGAAATCCGCAAGATGCAAGTTTAAAGAACAATCATCAAGCTCATGAAACCCTAGCAAATCACACAAAGCTTTTGGGATAGTGGAAACACTAGCACCCAAATCAAACAAAGCATGGAATTCATGATCTTTTATTTTTATTTTGATAGTAGGTTCCCATTCATCATAAAGCTTTCTAGGTATAGAAACTTCCAACTCAAGTTTTTCTTCATAAGATTGCATCAAAGCATCAACTATGTGTTTAGTGAAAGCTTTATTTTGACTATAAGCATGCGGAGAATTTAGCACGGATTGCATCAAGGAAATACAATCAATCAAAGAGAAATTATCATAATTGAATGCCTTGAAATCCAAAGTAGTGGGTTCATCACTATGCAAAGTTTTAATTTCTTCAATCCCACTTTTAGCAATTTTAGCATCAAGATCTAAAAACTCCGAATTATTGGGACACCTTAAAGCAGAATCATCTCCAATCCTATTATCATCAAGATTAATACTAGAAAACAAGGATCTAATAGGAAACACATCAATAACTTTCAGATCTTCATCTTTATTTTCATGCTCTTCCGGTTTAGCAGCCATCTTATTAATCAAGGTGGACTGTTTATCCGAAATTTGGGCAATTAAGTTCTCAAGATGAGCAAACTCGGATTTCAAGCCATAAAATTCCTTGGTCATATCATCAAGGTCTTTATTCATATACTCCATAAACTTTTTCTGTTCTTTAAGCTCACTTCTGAAGAAGTCACTATGCTCAAATTGTATAGTCATAAAATGTCTAACATTGTTTTCAATCTCCTCCAGCCTCTTGAGGTGAGGGTCACCGCTAGAAGGGAGAGCCATAATGACAAGCAAGCAGACAACACACACAAGCAAACAAGAAGAAAGCGAATGAGAAACACACAGCGGAAGAAGGGTGAATAAAATGGCAAAGGTGAAGTGGGGGAGAGGAAAACGAGAGGCAAATAAATGTAATGCGAAGGATAAGGGTTTGTGATAGGTACTTGGTATATGACTTTTGCGTAAGCCTCCCCGGCAACGGCGGTAGAAATTCTTCTTGCTACCTCTTGAGCTTGCGTTGTATTCCCTCGAAGAGGAAAGGGAGATGCAGCATAGTAGCGTAAGTATTCCTCTCAGTTTTTGAGAACCAAGGTATCAATCCAGTAGGAGACCATGCGCTAGTCCCTCGCACCTGCACAAACAAATAAGAACTTCGCAGCCAACGCGATAAGGGGTTGTCAATCCCTTTACGGTCACTTACGATAGTGAGATCTGATAGAGATGATAGTTTATATTTTTTTGGTATTTTTGGTTTAGAAACAGAAAGTAAAGAAAGCAAATAAACAACGGCGATAGAAATTGACGGGAAAGTAATATGATGGAGACAGACCCAGGGGCCATAGTTTTCTCTAGTGGCTTCTCTCATGATAGCGGTATTCTACGGTGGGTAAACAAATTACTGTCGAGCAATTGATAGAAAAGCGAATAATTATGAGACTATCTAGGCATGATCATTGTATATAGGCATCACATCCGAGACAAGTAGACCGACTCCTGCCTGCATCTACTACTATTACTCCACACATCGATCTCTATCTAGCATGCATCTAGTGTATTGTGTTCATACGAACAGAGTAATGCCTTTAAGCAAGATGTCATGATGTAGAGGGATAAACTCAAGCAATATGATGAAAACCCGATCCTTTTATCCTCGAGGGCCACAATACAATACGTGCCTTGCTGCCCCTACTCTCACTGGGAAAGGACACCGCAAGATTGAACCCAAAGCCAAGCACTTCTCCCATTGCAAGAACTATAGATCTAGTAGGCCAAACCAAACCAATAGTTCGAAGAGACTTTTGCAAGGATATTATGAGCACACATAAAATGTTCAGAGAAGAACCAAATATCTTTCATACATGACCTTGATCATAAACTCACAATTCATCGGATCTCGACAAACACACCGCAAAAAGAGATTACATCGAATAGATCTCCTCGAAGACCGAGGAGAACTTTGTATTGAGAACTGGAGAGAGAGAAGAAGCCATCTAGATACTAGCTATGGACCCGAAGGTCTGTCGTAAACTACTCACAACTCATGGTGAGGGCGATGATGATGATGATGAAGGCTTCCGTGATCGATCCCCCTCCCGGAACAGGCTCCAAGATGTGATCTCCATGGGAACAGCAGCTACGGCGGTGGAATTAGGGTTTTCTCTCAGCGTCTGGAGTTTCCGGGGTACGTAGGCATATATAGGAGGAAGAGGGGCACCATGGGCCACCGGGCCTGCCCTCGAGGCAGGGGGCGCGCCCCCACTCTCGGGGGTGGGCCCCTGTCCTCTGGCTGGGCCCCGAAGTTTATCTCGCGTGATTTTCTCCAAAAATATCTCCTGCGAAGGTTTCATTCCGTTTGTACTCTGTTTGATATTCCTTTTCTGCAAAACCCTGAAATAGGCAAAAAAACGGCAATCTGGACTGGGCCTTTGGGTTAGTAGGTTAGTCCCAAAAATGATATAAAAGTGAATGATAAAGGCCATTAAACATCTAAGACTTCATAAATAATAGCATGGAACAATAAAAAATTATAGATACGTTGGAGACGTATTAGTTATGTTGATTGTGCCCGTTCTGGTTGCTGTGATTACCCTGGTTACCTTGGAACCCTGAACCGGATCCACCACCTTGATAACCCGGCCCGTGAAAACCAGGCCCTGAACCGCCCGACGGTCCATGATCATACTGGGACTGGTTCATGATTTCCTTCATAATAAAGCAGTCCTTCCGGAGGTGCGTAGCTGATTTTTCCGCCGTACCGTGCCTTCGGCAAGGTATGTTCATCTGGCATTCTAGATTGATAGGCGGCCTCCCATTCCGTGGGGGCGGTCTACCCTTGCGGCGCTGGTCATTCTCCTGAGCATTGGTGTTAGCCACGAAATCCGAATTACTATCAGCTGTGTCCTTGATTCGCCGTGTTAGGCTGTGCTGCTTTACCACTCTTCTTTGCTTTCCCTGACTTCTCATCATCAGAATCTGGGTACTTTGCGCTATCTGAATCTGCATATTTCACCAAGGCGCCCATGAGCGTCCCCATGTCATCACAATTACGTTTGAATCGTCCCAACTTCAGTTTCAGAGGCTCCAACCGGCAGTTGCCTTCCAAGGTTATAACTGCTGTGCCCGGGTTGATGCTGTTGGAAGAATGTAGGATCTCCGACACTCGACGCACCCAATGGCTTGTTGACTCATGATCTCCCTAAACACAGGCAGCTAGATCAACGATAGACATTGGCTGTTTGCGTGTATATTTGAAGTTATTAATAAACCGGTGGCGCAATTCAGCCCATGATCCGATGGAATTGAGTGGCAAGCTTTTCAGCCAAGTGCGAGTTGTACCCTCCAACATCATAGTGAAGTACTTAGCGCACACTGCATCATCTACGTCCAGTATCTCAATTGCCATCTCATAGCTTTCAACCCATGTCTCAGGGGATAAGTCCGCAGTATTGTTGGGCACCTTGCGCGGTCCCTTGAAATCCTTGGGTAGTTTTACGTTGCGTAAAGAGGGAGTAAGACAAGGAACTCCCAAGGAGCTAGACATAACCCCCGGTTCAACTGAGGTAGAAGGACGAACCAGCGTCGGCTGACGGGCTTCGTACTGTGCTGCTAACTCGGCCTCCCGGCGCTGCCTGCCCTGATCCACCACGTCCTGAGCATTCGCATCTCCCCCTGCCGGATCATCCCTCCATTGTGGGTTACATCTTCGCGCGCTTCTTGACACAGCCGGTTCATCCAGGTGCCTAGTGTAACTCCGGCTTGGGCGAGGGGTGGAGTGAATCCTCTCACGGCTGTGAGAATAAGCTTGTTGTTGGGTTAGCGCCGTTTCCAGAAACTCCCTGGCCCGCCGTGCCTCCACCGCTATGGGGGACGTTCCTTCAATGGGAAGGGCGGCCAGTCGTGAAGCGGTAGCAACTATGTTGTCCAATGGATTGGAAGTAATGACCGGGAGGGGTATGTACATGCTGTGATGGGACAACCTGGCGGGTTGGCTCCGCCGCCTACGGCTGGACTGACGCTCCTGTGCCTGGCGCTCCTCCCCGGTTTACCTCCGGCTGGTTACTGGTTCCTGCTCCTGGCGTGCTAAAAAGGTTCCTTGCTTCGTAAACCGGCGGCAGCCGAGATCGTTGCCTTCTCTTCATTACCTCGTGTGAAGCGGTCTGATCTAACATGAGTCAATAAGCCTGAGCATCCAGCTCGGCCTGCTTCGCAGCCATCCTGGTTTTCTCAGCAGCTAGGTCCAATTTGGCTTGATCTATCCGACTTTTCACCTGAACGACTTCCGCATCATGTTGTTCCTTATTTGCCTAGGCAACCTCTGCTGTTAACAGTTCTGTCAAAGTATCGACCAAGGTGGACAAAATTTTGGCCGGCGACGGATCAGGACCTCCAGCCCTAGCTCCCGTCGTGTCGGATGTTAACGCCGTTGTAGTTGATGACTGCTGCATAGGTTGTGATCCGGCCATGAAGACGGCAACCCGGTTCGGCGGATCAAGGGGGTCCGGAATACTATCACCATCGGAACAGCCTTCAGACCGGCCATCCTACAACAGGTATAATGATTATGTCTCTCCAGAGGACGACTTATCTCCGTAATAGACACCAGTCTCACAGCCGGAGCCCGATCCATCTTCTGCTTGTATTCCACGAATTGCTCTGACGAAGACGCGCTTCACGGCGGGCCGAATCCGGGCAGATCTCACACGCTGAGCCGGCTCGACGATGTTGGGGAAGAGGTCCGACTCAGGGCCCGGTTCGCCGATCTTGCCAATGAAGACGTGGATGCCGCCAAAGGGGACCCGGTACCCGTATTCGATTGAATCGGCCTCGGGGCCCCAGCCTGCATCGTCGATGTAGATCTTGCCGCGTCGACTCTTAGTCATCCGGCCCACTGCGTATCCATTGAGTCCTTCAAAGCTGCCCTTCAAGAACTCGAAACCATAGTGCAATAGCCCCATGGCGGGCGCCAATTTCCGTGGTTTTGTCACGACAGATGTCCTAGCAAAAGGACTTAGTCATGAGGCCATCGCTATGGCCTAGCTTAAAGGGGTTAGATCGGACAGGGACACAAGGTTTTTATACTAGTTAGGCCCCTTCGATGAAGGTAAAAGCCTACGTCTAGTTTGGTGTAATATTGCTAGGGTTTCGATGACCAGGGAGAGAATCCGCTTTGCCTGTGTCTCGAGCTGTTGTTCTCTGTCCTTGAACCGTCACCGGGTCGTCCCTTTATATACACGAGGTGACGCCCGGTCCGGTTTATAGAATCCCGAGGCCGGCTCATAAACGTGTCCGGCTCAGTCTCTATCCTTCCTATCTTACATCACAAGTTACACGCAGTATGGCGGTTTACAAATCATGGGCCCTAACACTTGGGCTCTAAGCTTCCCGGGCTAAAGCGTCTTGCTCCATGCTCTGCTGGGCTTTAGTAAAAGTAATCTCGATAGGCATAAACCGGCCCCTCCTGGGCGGTTTATACTTGGTAGTAATATCCCTGACACCTTGGAACACAGATCTGCTATGCTTAGGTGGCTCACCCTAGGAGCAACGGTTAGGCCGAGTGCGCCAACGCAGAAGTCTTGCATGGCCTCAAGACGTGCAGCTTCAAGAAGAAGCTTGAGGCTTGCGGCAGGGGCTGGATCAATAAGCTCCAGTCCATGTTGTGGTCAATCCGAACCACTGCCACCAAACCCATGGGGGAAACTCCTTTCTTTCTCGTCTATGGGGTGGAGGCGGTCCTCCCTCACGAGGTCAAACATCGCTCCCCACAGGTCTTGGCCTTCAATGAGGAATGCCAGGATGCCGCCTGGCAGATGGACCTCGTGCTCGGCGAGGAGGGCCGCCGCCGAGCTGCCCTCAGGGCGGCACGTTATCAGCTGGCGCTGTGGCGGTACCACTACCGCGGCGTCCGTGCAAGAACACTTGAAGTTGGTGACTTGGTCTTAAGGCGGGTCCTCTCCCGGGAGGGGTTACACAAGCTCTCGCCCATGTGAGAGAGCCCGTTCAAAATCGCCCGAGTCTCTAGGACTGGTATTGTGCGTCTGGAGATGCAGGATGGGATACCTATCCAGAATTCCTGGAACATCGAACACGTCAGGAGGTTCTATCCGTAATCAAGGGTCCGTGCCCGTGAATGTCTCTGATACGTCCAAAACGTATCTATAATTTCTGCTTGCTCCATCCTTCTTTTGTGTAATATTGCTATGATATTGATGCAGTTTCATACACTTTTGATCATATTTGGACTAACCTATTAACTCAGTGCACCACAGTGCCAGTTCCTGTTTTCTGCTATTTTTCTATTTCAGGTTTCCCCATATTAAAAGTGCTCCAAAAATTCCAGGAAAAATATAGGAAAAATCAGCGTACAGGAAGCTTCGCGAAGAACCAAAGATGGGCCAGAGGGGAGCCAGGGGAGGCCCAGGCGGCCACCTGGCGCGGCCCCACCCCTGGCCGCGCCAGGGGGGCGCCTGGGGCCCCTGCTCCGCCTCTGGCTGCCCCCCTTCGCCTATATATCCCTCTCGTCCCGAAACCCTCGAGGACAGAACCCTTTTTCGCGATCTCGCCTCTGTTCCGCCGCCGCAGCGCTTCCAAGATCGGGAGCATCAGGAGAACTCTTCCCGGCACCCTGCCGGAGGGGAGAACCACCACCGGGAGCTTCTCCACCACCATGGACGCTTCTCGGATGAGTCGTGAGTAGTCCACCTTGGACCATGGGTCCATGATCAGTAGCTATGTGATGTTCTCCTCCCCTCTTTGCTCTTCATGGTTTAGACCTCGTGAGCTGCCCAACATGATCGAGGCACATATGTAATCTTTCTGCTGTTGCTTTGCTGAGTTTGCTGGTATCTGATGGATTATGAGACTATGTTCAGATTGTGTTTGAGTAATATATTTGATTCACCTCTTTTATATCTTTGTTCTTGTGTAATTCTTGCATGTTCTCCGTTGCTGTTTATTGCATTGGCCAAGTAGTAGGTAGTAACTCCAAGAGGGAGCGTTATGCTTGATTGTGGGTTCATGCCCCCTAATGACTAGCTTGAGTGACAGAAACATGAGTCTAGGGGATGTGTTGTTGCCACAAGGGAGAAAACAACGGTGCTTGTATTTGCGGGTGCAAGGATTGTTTACTTTACGCAAAGTTCTTTTAATGAAGTTGTCTGTTGCTTTGAGTTTACACTTTGGGTGGGATTCGCAACTTAATACCAGCGAGATGTTCTGGATAGATATCTCAAGGTGGATGATTAGTAGTAGATGCAGATGGATTTCGGTCTACTTGCCTTGGCGTACCGCCCATGCTTTTGAGCCTCTACCTTTCTTTGCAGCATAGTTAGCATTGGTTTGCGCACATAATCCTGTCAATTGCCCAGCTGTAATTTGTTTACCTCGCTTTGCTGTTTTATCGTCTTTTGGGAGAGAGACATCACTAGTGAACATCATGGGACCCCGGTCCATATTACCACCGCTGATCACACCTTCTATTTACTTCCTGTTTTTATTTCCTAGTTGCAGTCATAGCTATCATTATTATCTCTTGTGTTTGATCCTTTGTAAACAACAAGGCCGGAGGGATTGACAACCTCTGTGTACTCGTTGGGAGCAAAGTTATCTGTATCTGTGTGCAGGTCCCGTCAACCGCTATGTTTTCTGGCACCGTTGACACCTACTTGTCGACCCTCGGAGTCTCACGGGATTCGATCCTTGGTATCTTTACCAAGGGAAATTTGCCGCTGCGCTACATCTCAACCTTCCACTTGGGGTAACCAACGAGGGGCGAGAAGCCATCAAGCAAGTTTCTGGTGCCGTTGCCGGGGACTCCACTCTTCAAGATAGGGGAGTTACACGCTATCTTTTATCTTTGCTTTTTAGTCTTGTTAGTTTACCTTTCAGCTTTTGCTTTAGTGTCCTTTATCAAAAATCACAAAAAAAATATTTGCTTTTCTGTTAGTAGTCCTTTCTGTTTAGTCAAGCATGTTAGGACTTGGTGCTTTGAGGGAATCAGAAGTTCTAGATTTCCATCAAAGGGATGGAGAAAATATGAAGAAGGCATGGGACAGAATTTCTGATGTACATAGGAGAATTATGCCTTGGATACCTATAAAAATTGTGCTTAGAAATTTTTACCATGGTCTTTTTAAATGGTGTAAACACTCTCTTGATATTATAGCTGAAGGAGATTTCCTAGAGTGTGATGAAGCTAGAGCTCTTGAAATTATACATGGTCTATCTAGTTACTTTGTTTATGATCATAGTTTTGATACAGTCATAGATAGACTTGCTACTATTGAGAAGAGAATGGATGCTCTAGACTTGATGAAGGTAGAGAAACCCAAACCCAATAAGAGAGATATTTTGGAAATAGACAATGATTGGGAGCCTTTTGTTAGGATTAGCATCTCTAATCAAGACTTCCTTGCTTATTGTGATATTGGATCTATGGTTTCTACTATGCCAAAAATTGTTCATGATTCTTTAAAATTTAACATGGACAAATTATCATCCTATCATGAACATGCTAATGGAGATATTTCTGAGATCCAGGGAAGAATAAAAGACGTACAAGTTACATTCCTTAAAGGGATTGCAATGGTTGATTTCTTCATCATGAAGCCAAACCAAGGAAATATAGTGCTTGGAAGGGACTTCCTCCGAGCCGTAAAAGGCTTCATCAATATAGGTAAGGGACAAATCCGCCTACGCGGGAAGGCAAAAGGTACGTACCCCTTTCCTAGAAGGAACAAGGATGAACTTGTTGAGGAACCATTTGAAGCAATTTATAACTCCGATTATTATGATGACTTTTGATTCCTCCTTTTTGCATCATGCCTAGCTTAAAGGCATAAAAGAAAGCGCTTTTGGGAGGCAGCCCACAACGAATTAGGTTTTATTTTGCTTTTGTTGTGTCTTTATGTTTGTTACTACAGTAGCATCATCATTGTATCTTTTCTTTTCACCTTTGTGCCAAGTTTAGCCTCCGATTGCAAGAAATTTCAAAAGTTGTGACGTGCTGTCCAGAAAACAGATTCTGTCCTTGGACAGAAAAATTCGAATAAAATCACCAGATCATCTTTTTGATCTGAATTTTTTTTACAGTGTGCTCTATACAATTGGCTTTCGAGCGGCTGTTCTGAGTTTTTTGATTTGAGTTGCAGAAGTGCCCCGAAAAAATTATTTACTACCTGCTGGTCTGTTTATCACAGATTCTGTCCTGTTTTGCCTTTTCTTCGTTTTGCAAACCTTGAGCTTGCTTTTTCTTTGCAAAAACCTTTTGGCAATCTTGAGAAACAGTAGCTCTTCAAGATTATTTTTATTTCCAGTAGGGAAAAATTATTTTATTGTGGGTACTAACCTCGCTAATCAGATTATGATGAGTTATGTATGAAGGGAGTTTTCAAGTCTGCGAGGGAAGATGATAAAAGAAGATTCAGGAGGGTCAAACGCTCAAGCTTGGGGATGCCCCCGTGCACCCCCAAGAAATATTCAAGAAGACTCAAGCGTCTAAGCTTGGGGATGTCCCCATGCATCCCCTTCTCCATCAACAATTATCAGTTCGTCTTTCGTTCCACTATAATTTATCACTTCATGCGTTATGTGCTATGCTTGGAGCGTCTTGCTCTTAGTTTCTTTTTTTAGTTTTCTTTAGCTTTGCTTGCTGTTCATAACAAGTTAGAACCCAGCTTTCTTTGTGTGGGAGAGAAACACGCTCCACTTCAACCTAGAACACAACATAGGATTTTGATGCTTATCTTTGCTGTGTGTGTTCTTTGTCTTTCCATAGCTGCTGTCATGTTTAGCTCTTAGTTTTCATGCTTTTCTTTTTGAAGAGCTTTTGTTTAGTTGGTTGCTGAACTCTCTTGAGTTTTCATGTTTATCTTGTTAAGAGAGTTTGCATGTTGCACTGAGTTGTGTGTCTTAACTTAAAGTAGGTAATTGAGGTTGCTATTTAATTTTAGTAGTAACTTGCAATAGTTTTGAGGTATTGCCATGAGTAATGTCTGAACTTTTGGTGTCAAGAGCTTTATCCTATTAGTGATAGATATCGTATTTTGGGCAATCCGTGTTTATTTTCGAAAACCTACAAAATAGTTGAGAACTTTAGCTACTAGATGGATCACTAATCTTTGGAGGGATCGAATATTAGAGTACACTCACGTACCATGAGTCGAGGATGCGCAAGGATAACCAAACCCCCATACACTCCTCCTCGGGGTACTTGTCACTTTGTGAACCTCCTAATTAGATTGAGAGTTACCGATAATAAGTGCATGAGTTCTTCGGACTAATGTGAGTATTCGAAAGTTGACACTTCCACCTAGCCATATTTTTCTAGCCTCTTCGGTACCGTGCATTGCCCTTTCTCACCTCGAGAGTTGGCGCATACTTCGCCGGTGCATCCAAATCCTTGGCACGATACGCTCTGTCATCATAAGCCTCATTATATCCTTCCTCAAAACAGCCACCATACCTACCTATCAAGGCATTTCCATAGCCTTTCCGAGATACATTGCCATGCAACATCCATCTTCTCATGACTTGATCTTCATGTCATACATGCTTTTGCTTGATCGATTAGCCGCATGCTAGTTGGGCCTTGCCCTAATCATTGCTACATGACGCGCTAGTATCATTGCATATCCTGCTACACTGGCAGAGGCATACATTTGCAAACATCATGATAGTTTAATTTTCTTTATGTTGAGTACTTTTGTAAAGTGTGAAAGATCTTCTATACTTCTTGTAATACATAGAGTGTTGCCCCTAAAGTGAGGAAAAGATCCCAAAGAGGACAAAATCAAAAGATCCCAAAGAGGACAAATGAGAGTTAAATAGAAAGAGCCATTGAGGCCACACAAAAATAAAAATAAATATAGAAAAATGAGAAAAAGAAATAAAAAGAGAGAAGGGGGCACACTACTATTCCTTTTGAGAGATCCACACTCGTACTCCATCTTATACCTTGTACTCCATAGAGATTATCATTCATGCATATGGCTATGTGGGGACCTTCACACTATAGAACTTGGCTTGTATATTCCAATGATGAGCCTCCTCAAAAGAGCTCTAGGTCTTCTTGAGCGAGCAAGTTGGATGCACCCCCACTAGTTCCATTGGAGAGCTTACCTTAGCTCATATGTGCATCCGTTGCATGGCAATCCCTACTCCTCACATCATATCTATCATTTGGCTTTCTCTCGCCTATGATTGTCCTCATTGATGTGAGCCTTTCACACCTTTTTTGTCTTCCCCCTTCATCATTTTTCTCTCTTTACCATCCTAAGTGTCAACTTTCTTGCTTAAGCTCATCCATTGCATGAGTGCTCAAAATATCGAAAGGGAGTGGATCATTTTGACTTGTACCTGGCTAGTGGTCTGGGGATGAGTCAAGATAAGATTCCAAAAAAGACCAAGTGTGAAACTTTAGTAGATTAAGTTCTCAGCAATACAAAAACTATGTTTTACTCTCTCGTATATCCCTATCCCCTTTCTTGCACGCAAACACCATTTGTAGACATTCGAGTCACGGACAGCGAGAGCTCTTGCACCTTTATGTTCTTATATGTTGCTTGTTACAATGCTAATATAGACTCTTGCTTGTTATGACTTGAATTGACTTACATGCCTTGATTGCTTTACTTAAAAAGTTCTTATATGGTTGGTAGCATGTCACCACAGAAATTATGCTTGTTATCATTTACCTACTCGAGGACGAGCAGGAATTAAGCTTGGGGATGTTGATACGTCCAAAACGTATCCATAATTTCTGCTTGCTCCATGCTTCTTTTGTGTGATATTGCTATGATATTGATGCACTTCCATACACTTTTGATCATATTTGGACTAACCTATTAACTCAGTGCACCACGGTGCCAGTTCCTGTTTTCTGCTGTTTTTCTATTTCGGGTTTCCCCCATATTAAAAGTGCTCCAAAAATTCCAGGAAAAATATAGGAAAAATTAGCGTACAGGAAGCTTCGCGAAGAACCAAAGATGGGCCAGAGGGGAGCCAGGGGAGGCCCAGGCGGCCACCTGGCGCGGCCCCACCCCTGGCCGCGCCAGGGGGGCGCCTGCTCCGCCTCTGGCTGCCCCCTTCGCCTATATATCCCTCTCGTCCTGAAACCCTCGAGGACAGAACCCTTTTTCGCGATCTCGCCTCTATTCCGCCGCCGCAGTGCTTCCAAGATCGGGAGCATCAGGAGAACTCTTCCCGGCACCCTGCCGAAGGGGAGAACCACCACCGGGAGCTTCTCCACCACCATGGACGCTTCCCGGATGAGTCGTGAGTAGTCCACCTTGGACCATGGGTCCATGATCAGTAGCTATGTGATGTTCTCCTCCCCTCTTTGCTCTTCATGGTTTAGACCTCGTGAGCTGCCCTACATGATCGAGGCACATATGTAATCTTTCTACTGTTGCTTTGCTGAGTTTGCTGGGATCTGATGGATTATGAGACTATGTTCAGATTGGGTTTGAGTAATATATTTGATTCACCTCTTTTATATCTTTGTTCTTGAGTAATTCTTGCATGTTCTCTGTTGCTGTTTATTGCTTTGGCCAAGTAGTAGGTAGTAACTCCAAGAGGGAGCGTTATCCTTGATTGTGGGTTCATGCCCCCTGATGACTAGCTTGAGTGACAGAAACATGAGTCTAGGGGATGTGCTGTTGCCACAAAGGAGAAAACAACGGTGCTTGTACTTGCAGGTGCAAGGATTGTTTACTTTACGCAAAGTTCTTTTAATGCAGTTGTCTGTTGCTTTGAGTTTACACTTTGGGTGGGATTCGCAACTTAATACCAGCGAGATGTTCTGGATAGATATCTCAAGGTGGATGATTAGTAGTAGATGCAGATGGATTTCGATCTACTTGCCTTGGCGTACCGCCCATGCTTTTGAGCCTCTACCTTTCTTTGCAGCATAGTTAGCATCGATTTGCGCATATAATCCTGTCAATTGCCCAGCTGTAATTTGTTTACCTCGCTTTGCTGTTTTATCGTCTTTTGGGAGAGAGACATCACTAGTGAACATCATGGGACCCCGGTCCATATTACCACCGCTGATCACACCTTCTATTTACTTCTTGTTTTTATTTCCTAGTTGCAGTCATAGCTATCATTATTATCTCTTGTGTTTGATCCTTTGTAAACAACAAGGCCGGAGGGATTGACAACCTCTCTGTACTCGTTGGGAGCAAATTTATTTGTATCTCTGTGCAGGTCCCGTCAACCGCTAAGTTTCTGGTGCCGTTGACACCTACTTGTCGACACTCGGAGTCTCACGGGATTCGATCCTTGGTATCTTTGCCAAGGGAAATTTGCCGCTACACTACATCTCAACCTTCCACTTGGGGTAACCAACGAGGGGCGAGAAGCCATCAGTCTCCGCCCGTGACACTCTCACGTAATAATGAGTTGGGGCTGTACACGCCTCGGAGTCTCCTGTGTGTTGCCTACGAGCCCTCAGACGGGGCTCCCACCCACGCCCCAGTGGCAGTCCATAGCTCCGCGCTGGGAAGAAGATGAATTGAAGGGGTCGGATGCGACCTTTTTCCTTTATTGGCTTGGTGTTTGGCTGTCAGCCTTTTCTACTTCCTTGGCTATCAGCCCTTCCTCTACCCCGTGCTATGGAGTTCTCGTGTTTCTCGCGCTTCTTGCATTTGGTTGAAAGTCTCGTTTGGGATCTTTCTCGCCGGTTTTAAGTTTAGTTTGTTGAGCAGGGTTGCGCCACTCGCTCTTCTTCGCGCGCCTCGCTTGTGGGTGCTGGGGCACGGTCGGTCACCGGCCCTCGTCTGTCGCGGCCTCGTGACCTCGCCTGGCCAAGCGTGCTCAGGATCTGGCGCCGGGCTTCTTAGTCCGCGCAACCTATCCTACCGAGCCGGCTCAGGCTTGGTGCTCTGACCCGTGCTCTGCGCTCTCAGCGGCTCACCCCCGCTCAAGGGCTGCACGAGCTCTTTGGATTCGGCCATCCCATCACGACCCGATGGGGCTCATGACGCCAAAGAGTCAGGAGGACTCTGCCTTAAGACGTCGCGACGCATAAAAGCTAAGTAATTTCACCAAGGCAACAAAAACATGACAGCAAGTTCTCGCTTCATAAATATATCACAGTCCATTACAGGCCTCCTCGAGGCAGCTTGAAATTTTGATGCAGAAAGGACATGAAGGAAAGGAAAGAATAAGAAGCAGAGGCCGCTCCCGCTCAGTCGGAGTCTTCCGGTTCCACCGGCTTCACCGAGCCACAGCGGCGTGGCAACCCCCTTCCCTCGCCAGGCCGAGCTCGGCGGCGTGGTGGTTCGTCACGGCCGCCACTGCTAGAGGAGCTGCTGCTGCCACAGAGGGGGGGACCCACGGTGCCCCCTAGGACAGAGATCGTCTTCGGAGGAAGAGCTGCTCCTCCGGATGCCGTCCCCGTCATCCTCTTCGTCATCGGCCTCAGGAAAGCACCCAAGCCGCCTCCCTTCCTCCGAGAAGACCCTGACGAACAGTGTGGAGGCGCCATTATACCTGAAGTGGAGTGCACACCTCCCTTGCAGCCAGCGTGCGCGAGCAAACGATTGTCAGCCGCGCTCTAGGAACACATCGCCCGAGGGAGCCACATCAACCTCCATCCAGGACGCACCACTACATCAACCGTCAGCCTACAGCCAGATGCCGCCGAGACCTCCGGCTGGTAACACGTCGCCGAACCAGCCGGGAAGCCGGAGCCACAGGCTACCATGCTTTTCCGCCCACACCATGAACTCCGACAACACATCGAAGGAGTGGAGCTGCGGGCGCGGAGGACGCGCGACTGACAGGCACGGTTGCACGCCTCCTCTCCCTCCACGGCCACGACCACCTTCACCACGGGAGGACGTACCGCGCCTCTCACCAGCGGCCGTGGCAGAACTCAGAAGGCCGCGCCCGCCTCCCCAAGGAGTCACTGCGGGCGCAGCGGCATGCTTGCGGGGGCGACCGCGGCCCCTCTTCGGCGGCAGCGGGGCCAGATCCTTTGGGGCCTTCCCCTTCTCCAGGGCGAACGGCTTCCTCGACGGCGCCATGGAGATCTCGCAACAAGAGAGAGAGCGAAGAACAAGCAAGGAGAAGACGGCGCTGGCTTGAAAACGGCTTGGGGGCTTCCCCCCCCCCCCCTAGTCCCATTTATAGGGCAGAGGAGCCAAACCGCCAGCCACTGGCGTCATAGCCATAACGCCCCCGTCGTCTGCGCCAAGGAGTTGACAAGTCACACGACCACTAAGACTGCGTGGGGAGCAGAGCTGCCACGTCCCATCCAACCGTCGCACGCCGTCCTGGCCCGCAGCCTTTTAGGGCCCGTGGTGCTTCGTCCTCGACTAAGGCTTTGCCCCGAAGTGTAATGCCCCAGATGTAACACTTTCCAATATTGGCAATATACGAAACTTTGACTTCAACAATTCCATTCTGGGCTCTTCTTTCATTTCGGGTTTTTTCGTTTGGTCGTGTGCGTGTGTGCATTTCATCCATGTCATGTTGTCTTGTGCATTGCATTGCATTCGTGTTGTCATTTGCACCCGGTGCCACTCGTCTCTTCCCGTTGTCCGTTTCGAGTTCCGACACTCACACACGTGCCCTTGGCACCCCCGAGTCCTTCTTTTGTGCCTGTGCGTGTAACATTGCAGGAATGATGTGAGAATTGTCGTGCGTTGTTGTTTTGGTACATTTAGGCAGCCTGTCAAGTTTCGTCGCGTTTGGAGTTCGTTTGGTACTCCAACGGTTAACCTAGTGGGCTAAAAGTACCTCTTCTTTAAGGCCCAAGACCCCCTCCACAACAGCCCACAAACCCAGCACAACCCTTCCCATCATCTGGGTCATCGAATCGTGATCGCGTGGCCGAAAACCGCACCCCATTTGGAGTCTCCTAGCTCCCTATGCCTATAAATTAGCCTCCCCACGTCCATTTTTAGGCAAACCCTAATTTTCCGTCCCTCCGCGCCGACGGACACGTCCACCCGCCGCCGCCTGGCTAATCAGGCCGTGACACATGTCGCCCCCGCTGTCGGGTCTCCCACCTCGCCGCCGCGGGCCGCGAGGCCCGATCGCGGCCCTCCGCCGCCGCTTCCGGGCCCAAGCTACCCGCGCGCCCCGCGCCTTTCTTCCCCGCTGCCAGCTGCCGTTCGCCGCCGCCTGACCACCGTCGCCTCCAGCTCCGCCGCCGGCGCGCCTCACCGCCGCCGCGCCGGACAACGTCACCATCGCCCTCTGTCACCTCCCCGTCGCCTCTTGTCGCAGAGCCGCCGCCGGATCTGGGAATCCCGGCCCCAGATCCGCCCGATCCCATAGCTCCGGCCGCCGCTCGCCCTCCCAGCCGGCGAGGCAATGCCGGACGCCACCGCCCTGCCTCGGTCGCCTCTCCCGCTCGAGCGAGCAGGAGGAGGACGACGCCTCGGCCACCTCCGGGCCGGCCTCCTTCCGCGTGGGCCGAAGCGGCCCAGATCCGGGCGGCCCGAGCCGGCCGCCTCAGTCCTCCTACCGACCGGGCCGAGCCCGTGGTGAGCACCACACTATCCCCCGCCCGGTCACACTTTAGTTATTAGTCACCGCTGTGTTTTTTTCCCTAAGTCAATTTTTTCTGCTAAGTCTTTTCTGTCATTAAAATGTTGCATGTTTGCATGGCCGTAACTTTTAGTGTGCTTGTCCAAATTGTGCATATGATATATCAAAATGATCGTGGTGATGATTGTGGCATGCATGTTTGAGTTCATCTAGATGACCTAATCTTCGTGAAAAGAGTGCTACTTGTTATAAACTGCTGTTACTTGTTATTTTGTTGCCATGTTTGAGATGTGATAACTTGGTGCATGGTTATCCATATAGAGCATATGATATGTCAAAATGTTCATTGTGAAATGCTCTACATGATGGTTGCTGTTGCAATCATGTTATGTGTCATTTTGCCATGTTAATCTCTGTTGCAAAAGTGCATGTGGCTGTTAAGTGCTGAACCTTGTTGTGAGTTGCTGTTTTGACATGCTCATTGCTATTGATGTGTCTGTCCTCATGTCTCATGTCAATATGTTTTAGAAGCACCATCATATGATCTTTGCTGTGGTGCAAACCATTTTCCATGATATGCCTTGAGGTGACTTAAACAAGCTTGTAAACATGCCAAGCCAATGTTACTGTTTTATACTTAGTGAAAAAACTGCAAAGTCTGAAATCTGTTTTAACCTTATGCTATGTTTGTTTGATGCCCCACTCAATTCCATGCTGGTTTTGGAGTGGCCAATGATATATCCTTGTTGTCCATGTTATTGTCTATCCATCCATGCCCTCACTTGCACTTATGGCTTGCTGTAGCTTATTTATTTCTTGCTCTCAAGTTGCTATAAATTATGCCTGTCAGGTTTTTAACAGCATGATCAATTTGGTGTAGCTTGTTGCTATTGATCCATGCCTCCTATCGGGTTGCTCCAATGGAGTTTTTTGCTGTAGAACATGTCTACATCTTTTCCATGCTTCTTGTAACCATGTTTGGGTGCTGTAGAGTATATATCTCTTGCTCCAAAGTTGCTATGTGGCTGTTAACTTCAGCTTTGCATTGTATCTTGTTTCATGTGTATGTGTTGAACCGTTGCTCCGTTTTGAGCGTGCCCTATATAAAACTTGTGTGATTTTGCATGTAGATTTATAATATCATGTTGTTTACATGTTTGGAGTGTGTTTGCTTGATGTTTGGATGCATCTTGCACCGTTGCCATGTTTGTCTTGTTTTGCTCATATCTTCTAGACCATAGCTCCGAATTAAACAAACTTTATATGAAACTTGACTAGAATTTCATGTAGATCATCATGGTGCATGTTAACTTGCTGTTTAACAACTTTAACTTAAGGTTTGTTCAGATCTGGACCATTTTCAAAATATGCATATGAGGATTTACCGGATATGCTATATGTTGATTCCGGCCTTATTTAAACTTGTTGTTTTGTGTTGTATTTGTGTGCTTCATCCCTTGCCATGAAATGCATCATACTTGCATCATGTAGATTGTGCGTTGCACCTTGTTTGATATAGTGCCACGTGGTGTTCTTGTGTTGAGTAGAGCCGGGAGCCGAGTCTGAGAACGATGTTCCTACTGAGCTTGATTACGAGGAGCCGTATTACGATCCCATCGATGACTCGACAGGCAAGATGGCCTGACCCAGATATCATTACTATCTTTTCCTATTGCTAGATGTCTCGCTCTTTAGCTTATTGCCTCGATGCCCATGTTTGTTTGTCAGCCTCCTATTGTAACCATGAATCTCTTTAGCCACCCAACCTAGCAAACCTTTGTTTGGCTACATAAGCTTCGCTCAGCCCCTCTTATAGCATTGTTAGTTGTAGGAGAAGGTTTGAAGATTCTTGCTTCATGTTGAAGTTATTCTTTGGATATCACACTATATAATATGTCAACCAAATCATCTATATATTGGTAATGGGTGGAAGGCTAAGCCTCTTGCTTGGTGTTTTGTTCCACTCATGCCGCCCTAGGAACCGTATAAACCGGTGTTATGTTCCTTGATTATGCGTCCCTAACACGATTGGGGTTTATGGGCCCTCCTCGATAACCCGCTTAGCGCAAAAGCTTTTCCAGCAAGTCCCAACATTGGTTCTACATTTGCCTAACCACTAAAACTTGCATAAGGAGTTATAAACCCTTTTCTTAATCAACAACCCGGGCCAGTGCTCCACATGAGTGTTGGTCCAAATTGGGCATGCTGCGGGGCCACCTCGAGGAAACTCGCGGGCTGGTCAAAACCTGTAGCTTGTCCCATCCGGTCATGGCCTGAGACGAGATACGCGTGGCTGCTATCAGGGTGTCGGCACGCCGGGAGGATTTGCTGGATTAGTTTTACCTTAGTCGGGATATCTTGAGCATGGGATTCCGAGAATACTCGGGTCTTCCCACATTGGAGTTGCGACTCCGCAGATCGTGAGCTTGTGACGGGCTAAGTTGGGACACCCCTGCAGGGTTTGATATTTCGAAAGTCGTGCCCGCGGTTATGTGGCAGATGGGAATTTGTTAATATCCGGTTGTAGAAAACTTGACACCTTGTTCAGAATACACTACCAGCGTGAGTAACCGTGACGGTCATTTTCCGAAAGGGGTTCGGAAAGTGAACACGGTGGGGTTATGTTTGACGTGCTTAGTTAGGATCACTTCGTGATCACTTTGACGCTCGTGGCACTTCTCTTCTCGCTCTAAACATGTAAGCTAGTGCTAGTGCAGCTACAACCTTTGTTCTTCAGCCTTGTTCCAAACCCAAGGCTTAGATAGTTTTGCTACGTGGGAACGGGATTGCTGAGTCCTCACAGATTCTACACAACACCAGATGCAGGTACTATTGTGAACTACACAGGTGACGGCATAGAGATGTACTGGGAGTTCAATGAAGAACGTGGGCGATACTACGAATACTATCCCGATGATCAGTAGTGACTTCTACTAGGGGCGATTCGGACCTTGTGGCTTTATTTATTTGGTATCTTTCATTGGGATCTTCGTCCGTAGTCGGACTGTGATATTATTTGGATGATGATTGCTTATGTAATGAATTGTGTGACGTGGCGAGTGTAAGCCAACTACTCTTTTGCAATTGCATCCATATTTTACATGAGTTGTGCAAAGATACCATACTTGAGATCATTCTAGTATGAGCTTGTTCCTTTAAGTCGTGCCTCGGCACGTAGGAGGTATAATCTCATACTGGGCATTACAAGTTGGTAATCAGAGCCTTTTCCGACCTTGAAGCCCCCACTGATTGATCGAATCGTTGACGGTTGAGTCTAGGCACACACTTGAAATTGTTTTGAGTCCTATATATATATATATATATATATATATATATATATTGGAGAGTAGGATTTCTTTTTCTCGTCATCTCTTTTCACTCTGGTGAGGATTCCTGACGATTACTTGACTCTTCTACTCTCAAAGTTTCACAAAAAAAATTAGGATCACACGAGTACTGTTTGGATTGTTCCGATGTCTTCGTGACGAGAACATTGTTCTCGATGCCTCCTGTCATTTAGGAGTTGTGGCAGTGTCCCTGGGAGTTGAGCTCGGAGGTGTTGTCGTCACAAATATATCGCAGCAGTTCTGGAATATTTAAGACGGCCGACATCGAAAACTCTCCTATGCGGTTAGTGGCAAGATAACCCCGACATCACCCAGTACTGGGGAGGTAGTTCGGGAGTATTGCCATTGCTTGTATAGCAGATGCATTTTGAAGGACCGAGGTAAACGGTTTCCGGAAATAACTGGTTATGTGTTGAAGGATGGATACAACTGGATGTAGGATTAGAATTGAGTGGGCGATGCTTCCCCTGTATCCCCAACACCTGATTGCATAACTGGAAACTTTCGGAAATTAATAGGTGGGTTCATCTAGTAGCTCGTAGGCATTCTTCCAACGAATGCCTGATATGGAGTTCGGGGTTCTACATTGAGTGAAGTAGTTTTATGGGCGTTTGTTCCGATCAGGAGTTGCATCTTAAAGGGTCCTTGGCTATGCTGATCCCGGGATTGCAAAACCCTTTTGTAACACGTTCCATAAGCTTTCTGCACGAATATGTCGAACGAAGCTTCTATCTTGTATTTGTTCTATCTGCTCCTTGTTGTTTTTATTTGCCTTTTGTTCTCCCAAGTGGCTTCTCAAGAAGATTGTTGTACCATTGAACTGTGGATTACATTCGTTCATTTTGTTCGAATGTTCTTGTGAAGACTTATGTTGCAATTCTAGCCGTTGATTCACCTTATATATTTTCAATCAATGGCTAATAGTTGTCATCTCATTCAGGATGGCTCCTAAAAAGGTTTCCAATGCTAACCCAGAGGGTGAAGAAGTTCTTGATCGTCCTCCTTCCCCTCCTCCTCCGTCTGAGGCCTGGAGAGCAATTATGCAAGCGACGAACCAAAACACCCAGATGCTTATGCAAATGATGTAGAACTTTCAAGCAAATCAATCAAATCAAGGTGGTCATGGGAACCAAGGCCAAGGCAATTTGTTCAATCAACCTCACTTTGCTACACTCAACCAGTTACTAGCAAACCAAGCGAAGGCGTTAAGTTACTGTGTGGATCCGCTAGATGCTGAAGACTGGATAATAGATATCAAGAAGCATTTCGAGTGCAGTAACGTGAGACCTGAGGATTATGTCAAGTTTGCCGCCTTCCAACTCAACGATCAAGCTGCTGATTGGTGGTAGCAGTACAAAGATTCCAGAGAAGGAAGTGAAATCTCGTGGACTGACTTATGCAAAGATTTCCGCTCCGACCACATTCCAACTAGTGTCATCGAGGGCATGCGTGAGCAATTCCGCAACCTGAAGCAGGGCACCATGTCCGTTTATCAATACAATGTCAAGTTCCAGAACCTTGCCCACTATGCCAAGGAAGACATCCCAGATTCCAAGAGCAAGATTTATCTGTTCCGTGGTGGTCTGAAGGATGAACTCCAACTAGCTCTCACCTTGTATGAGCCGGATGAATTTGATCAATTCTATAACATGGCACTTAAGCAAGAGGCAGCCCAGCTCAAGGTTGAAGCTTCCAAAAACAGGATCAGATATGCTGTCAACTCCTCCTCTTCTTCGCAAGTGGTTGCAAAGCAGCAGAAGTTTTGGCTTCCACCTCCTCCAGTGATCCGACCTTCCAATAACAACAACAAGCATTCTGGTGGCCGTGGTTTCTCCCACCCACCCAACCCAAGCAATCAGTCAAAGAATCACTTTCAAGCTTCGAAGTCAAGTGCTCCTTATTACCGTCCTCTCTCAAATGTGATTTGCAACAAGTGCACTCAGATGGGTCATTATGCTAACAAGTGTCCCAACCCAAGGCGCCTTCCGCCTCCTCCACCTATCAGCACCGCTATTGTCAAGCACAATCCCAAGGTTGCAAGAGTGAATCTGATGAATGCAGCTCAAGCAGAGAACTCTTCAGATGTGATACTTGGTAACCTTCCAGTCAATCTTAAACCTGCTAAAGTTTTGTTTGATTCTGGTGCATCACATTCTTTCATGTCATATCCATTTGCATTCAAGCACAATGTCGGCACAGTGGCCTTACCAAGGGAGTTATCAATTACTTCTCCGGGAAAGCAAATGAACTCTTGCTTGTATGCTCCGGATATATCTATTTATATGGGTGATTACCGCTTTCTAGTTTCTCCGGTTATTCTCGGCAACTCCGACATTGATCTTATTCTTGGGATGGATTGGCTTTCCAAGCATGATGCTCGCATTGATTGTGCAAATAATGAAGTCAAGCTTACTCATCTTGATGAAGATGTGATTATCTTCGCCTCTCGAGATAACACAATCAGACTATTATCTCTCAATGACAAGGGCGAGATTAATGCCATCTCTCAAATTCCGGTGGTCAATGAATATGAAGATGTTTTTCCTGAAGAACTTCCAGGCATGCCTCCGCATCGTCAAGTTGAATTCGTCATTGAACTCGAGCCCGGTACCGAGCCAGCATGGCGGCGTACGTACAAGCTTTCCCCTGATGAGTTGAAGGAGCCGAAGAGACAACTCGATGAGCAAGAGCATATGGGTCTAATCAGGCCTAGCACTTATCCTTGGGGCTGTGGTGTTCTATTTGTCAAGAAGAAGGATGGCACGGAGCGCCTTTGCGTTGATTACCGGCCATTGAACAAGAAGACAATAAAGAACAAGTAACCGCTCCCCAATATCAATGAATTGTTCGAGCAGCTCAAAGGAGCAAAAGTGTTCTCAAAGCTTGATCTCCGGATGGGTTATCACCAGATCCGTATCCGTGAGGAGGATATTCACAAGACCGCATTCAGAACTAGCTACGGCTCCTATGAATACACGGTCATGTCTTTTGGCCTCGCAAATGCTCCACCCACCTTCTCGAGGATGATGCACTTCATATTCAACCCCTACACGAATGAATTTGTTCTCGTCTATCTGGATGACATCTTGGTATTCTCCAAGAATGAAGAAGATCATGCCAAGCACCTCTGTTTGGTTCTCGACAGACTCCGTGAACACAAGTTCTATGCGAAATTCTCTAAATGTGAGTTCTGGCTAGATAAGGTCATGTATCTTGGCCATATCATCTCTGCTGAGGGTATTTCTGTCAACCTCGAGAAAGTTGAAGCGATTGTCAACTGGGAACCCCCTCAGAACGTCAAGCAACTCCGAAGCTTCCTTGGTCTCGCTAGCTATTGCAGAAGGTTCATTGAGAACTTCTCCAAGATTGCCAAGCCTCTCTCAAACTTGCTGCTGAAGAATGTCAAGTAGAACTGGTCTCCGGATTGTGACGTGGCATTCAAAACACTCAAAGAAAAGCTCATTTCTGCTCTGGTTCTTACTCCTCCGGATGAGTCTAAGCCCCACCACCAAACACTCCCCAGCCACCACCAACACCTGCCATGGCCAACTTCGAGCTCGACCCCATGGACTTCCTCCCGCAGGGCTTTGACATCGTCGATGGCGGCCCCTTGAGAGTCCCACGGGCTTTCTTCTCGCCGGCGGTTGCACCTGACCGGCAAAACGAAGCGTTTGCTATTGCCATTGTGGAGCCTGCACCTCTCCAAGCCGAGGTTCCTCTTTTCCGCAACCTAGTCAGTGATTTTGTTGTCAATCAACTTGGGCGCGCTGTCCTGGATGCCCAACCTTGGATTCAGGGAGTGGGACTTTTCCGATTCCGCAGCGCTGTTGCTAGGCAAACCTTAGTGGATCACCCCCCGTTTGATTTTGGCAATGATCAGTTCGTCCGTTTCATACCCCATGATGAGGGTATTAATTACCGGGCTGTCCATGGATTTCGCCGAGGTTGGATCATGCTTGTTGGCTTCCCGCTTGACTACAGAAGAACCTCCTACATCGCTGATGCCATCGACTCTTTTGGCCGATTCCATTATTGGCATCAAGAGGATCCTGTTCTTGGCCGCACTTTGGCGTATGTATCTTTTCCTGCTCCCTCCCTTGTGCCGCGCGATATTGTCTATCGGGAATATTCAGATTTCGATGGAGCACGCATCTCCTGGACAGTACCATTTTACATCCTATCTGCGGACTTTGCGGATGTCTTACCTGCTGATGAAGATCCTATGCCAGCCAATGGTAACCCTCATCCCCTACCAGGCCAGATGGTATTTGACAATCACAACTGGATGGTCTTGCCTGAATTTCCTGAGCTGGGCTGGAATGATGTGCCACCTCCAGCCAATGAGCAGCAGCATGGATTCCAGCAGCAACCTGTGGACATCTTGGAGCAGGTACAAGACAACCAGCATGACGAGGAGCCATCCCAGGAATCCATGGTTCTTCAGCTATCTGAGGATTCAATCAACAATGATGCGGTTGATGTTGCAGTGAATCAACCTCCCCATCAAGTTGGAATGGTTCTGACTCTTTATGGGCCTGAATTACCCCCTGGTCTTCAGTGGCAGCGTAGCTTTGAGCGCTTGATGCCACTCATGTGGGTCTCAGCGATTCCAAGATCTACTCACCAACAGGCGTTTCCATCTTTTGAGTTGCCTCTTAATATCTGGAACTTCAACTGCACCTTGTCTGGCCTCGACATCTCTCTGAAGACGGACAGCAGCTCTGTCCTGGCTTGCCCTGCTAAGAAGCCGGTGGCCCGCGCTCTGTGATTTGATGATATCTCCTGCCCTGTGACCGAGGCTTTCCAATTTTCTGCCAAAATGCCAAGGAAGCGAGGGCGCAAGGCGGCTACGCCCCTCGTGGTCTCCGAGGTCCGCCGCAGCGCCCGTCTCTCTGCTCTCAAGGGAGGCTTTCGCCAAGTCCCTATGCCTGAAGAATTGCGGCAGCACTCCTCTGCTCCGAAGAAGCGCAAGACCAAGGCGTCTGCGCATGGGCCGCAGCTTCCTCCACTTTGCTCGATTGATGATCTTCAGCGCATCGGCACCCGTCTTCGGATTGCACAGGAGAAAATAACCAAGGAGAAGCTTACGGCGGATCCTTCTGTCACCAGCAGCACGAGTTCTGATGATCAGTGAACCTCTCAGAAGGCTGGGTTTATGGCGTACCTCCAAAATCGCCATCTATCTTAGTTTTATTTTCTTTGTACTGAACTTTATGGCTCGGTTATGTACTATGCTATTCTATGGATCACTGCGTGATACATTATGTTGCTGCTCTCTACATGTTTCCCATGAATCAAAACATTTGTAGAGCTTGGAAGGTCTTTTGCTGGAATGTTCGGGGACTCAACTCCGAGGCGCGTCAACTTGCTGTCAAGCAAAAGATTGATGAGAGTGGATGCTCTGTAATCTGCCTTCAGGAAACCAAGTGTATGCATATTGATCATCGTTTTCTTCGTAAGTTCTGTCCCAGGCGTTTTGATGATTTCGCGTATGTTCCTTCTAATGGGGCCTCTGGTGGTATTGTAATCATCTGGAACTCCTCTTTCTTCATTGGCAAGCTCATGGTGGCAAAACCATTTGGTATCGTGGTGGAATTCAGATCCGCTCATACGTCTGAAGTTTGGACACTTGTGACTGTTTATGGACCGTGTCAGGGTCCTGCCCATGATGATTTTGTACAATGGCTCTATAATCTCAACATTAATGCGGATGATAAATGGCTTCTTCTGGGCGACTTTAACTTCATGAGATCTTTGGAGAATCGTAACCTTCCAGGGGGCAATATAAACGATATGTTCTTGTTCAATGAAATCATTGGGCATCTTGGCCTCATTGAACTTCCGATAAAGGGCAGACAATACACTTGGTCTAATATGCAAGCACAGCCCCTGCTCGAGCAACTTGATTGGTTTTTTACTTCAGTTGCCTGGACGCATGACCACCCCAATACCTTGGTCTATCCCCTGGCCCGAACTGCCTCGGATCACATGCCTTATGTGGTCTCTATTGCCACGAGCATTCCCAAAGCCAAAGTATTCCGCTTTGAGAATTACTGGATTGATCTCCCTGGTTTCTTTGAGTGTGTCTCCTCGGTGTGGAACAGAGACTTCCGACAGGCTAATATCGCTTCCAGAATTTCGGCAAAATTCAAAGCTCTCCGCTATGCACTTAAGCAATGGCATCTTAGTCTGGCTAAGGTGAAGGCCCTAATCAATGACTGCAACAAGGTTATACTTTTTTTCGACCAACTTGAGGACTGTCGGACTTTGAGTTGGCCTGAAACGAATTTTCGGCGCATTGTTAAAGCCCATCTTGCAGATATCTTACACATGCAGTTCATTTATTGGAAGCAGCGTTGCACCATCAGATCAATTAAAGTTGGTGAGGAGAACTCCAAATTCTTCCACGCCATGGCCACGGAGAGATACCGTAAAAACACCATCTCTTCTCTCAGAAATGCAGAGGGCGAAGTAATTTCTGACCATCAGCAACTCGCTGCTATGTTCTGGACTGATTTCAAACAGCGCATGGGCCATGCTAAAGGGATTCATATGGACTTTGATCTTGCTTCCCTTATTGTCAAGGTCGATGGCCTTGAGGAATTGTCTCGGCCTTTTTCCGAGAAGGAAGTTGAGGAAGTGATCAAGCATATACCCTCTGATCGTGCCCCGGGGCCCGATGGGTTTTCTGGTTTGTTCTTGAAGAAATGTTGGCCTATTCTTAAGCAGGATTTCCTATCACTTGTCAGGGATTTCTATGAGGGTACTTGTGACCTCGAATGCTTGAACACTTCCCTCATTACTCTCATTCCTAAGAAGCTGAGCCCTGAGGTGGTGGGGGACTTTCGGCCCATCTCATTGACCAACACCTATCTAAAATTCCTGACGAAACTTTTAGCCAACAGACTACAACAGGTAATTCTCAGATGCATCCACAAAAACCAATATGGTTTTCTCCGGTGCCGATCAATCCAGGATTGTTTAGCTTGGTGCTTTGAATACATACACCAATGCAAAGCTTCCAAACGGCCTATTGTTCTCCTCAAACTTGATTTCACGAAGGCTTTTGATACACTGGAGCATGCTACCATTCTTCAGATGTTGCATTATAAGGGGTTTGATGCGCGTTGGACTGGCTGGGTAAATTCTTTTTTATCTTCAGGCTCTTCTTCGGTGCTCCTTAACGGAGTACCTGGTCAGCATTTTCACTGCAGAACTGGGGTGCGTCAAGGTGATCCTCTGTCCCCACTACTTTTTGTCATTGTGGTGGACCTACTTCAATCGGTGGTAAATGATATGTGCGCTCACAACATTCTTCAAATGCCAATACCTACCAGCTCCAATGATTACCCAATTGTCCAATATGCTGATGACACTCTGATCATCCTTCCGGCCGTAGATGATCAGCTCATTGCCCTTAAGCAGATGCTTCATAAGTTTGCTCAAGCCACCGGGCTCTGCGTCAACTTCAGCAAGTCATCGTTGATTCCTCTGAACTTGTCTGGTGAGGAAGGCTCCCGCATTGCGGCACTTCTTGGCTGTGAGGTGGGTACTCTACCATTCACGTATCTTGGTCTGCCTATGGGTACTTCTAGGCCAACCGTAGCGGAGTTATCGCCACTAGTGGACCGTCTGGAGAGGAGGCTGTCCGCCTCCTCCTGTTTGCTAAACCAGGGCAGCCGTCTTCAGTTGCTGCAATCTGTCTTAGCCTCCATGCCTATATACTTCCTGTGTTCTCTGTCCCTTCCAAAAGGTATTCTTAAGCAGCTAGAAAGGATCATGCGCCAATGCCTCTGGCGAGGCAACTCGGAGACGCCACGTCAATCTCTCGCTGCCTGGGACCTTATATGCCGACCCAAGAAATGCGGTGGACTTGGTATCACTCATCTGGAAACTCAGAACGAGGCTTTGCTCATGAAACATCTTTACAAATTTTTTAACAAATTGGATATACCTTGGGTTCAGTTGATCTGGGACACTTATTACGTCTCTTCACCACCCCAGGCAACTCGCATCTGTGGCTCTTTCTGGTGGAGGGACATTCTTCAACTATATGATCAATTCTGCTCCCTCGCCGTCCCGCATGTTTCTTCGGGTGACACGGTCTTGTTTTGGACAGATAAATGGCATATTGATAATAGGGTAATTGCACTCCGAACCAGATTTCCTCATCTACACTCCTTTGTGCTTAATTAGCTTATCACTGTCAAGGACTTCTTCCTTGCATCGTCTGAAGCCCAGAACTTTCATTTGCCTCTGTCCATCGAAGCATATCAAGAGTTACAGCATCTGCAGTCTTTATTGGCTACCATACAGCTTGATCCTTCAACAAATGATAACTGGAAATGGCCCTCGAAGTCTGGTACCTTACACTCCAAGGTATACTATGACTTCATATTCTCTCATATTGTGGCTGATCCCATATTTAAATGGATCTGGAAATGCTCCTGCACGCTAAAGATCAAAGTTTTCGGTTGGTTACTGTTAATGGATCGCCTCAACACTAGAGATATGATGCAACGAAGGCATTGGCATGTCGAGGATGCTAATTGTACTTTATGCCTCCTACCTCAACTTGAAGACCGGGCACACCTATTCTTTGCCTGCAACTTTAGTCAGCGCGTTTGGAACTACCTTGGTATTTCTTGGACAGCTGAAGGTCACTCATCCACATACTCCATGGCTGTAGCAGCATGTCAAGACTTTGGCCAGCCTTTCTTCACTGAGGTGGTCTTCACTGCCACTTCGAATATCTGGACCCAGAGGAATGGCAAAGTTTTCAGGAATGAGCAACCTAGTTTCAGATCCTGGAGAAGAAATTTTGTGTATGATATTTCCTTACTTGCTCATAGAATTAAATGTAAATATAGAGATAGACTTCTCTCTTGGATAGCCTCTCTCCAGTAGATTAGCTGTAAGTTCCCCTCTCTCTGTATATATTTAGAACCTTTGTAACCTTTACCCACTCTGGGTTTTAATCTAATAAAACACTGTGAGGCTGTTGCCTTGCAGTACATAGTCAAAAAAAAAGTATTCTGTGATGCTTCTCTTCAAGGACTTGGTGGTGTTCTAATGCAAGACAAGAAAATTGTGGCATACACTTCTCGTCAATTGAAGCCAAATGAGAAGAACTACCCCACACATGATCTCAAGCTAGCAGCAGTGGTACACGCCTTGATCACGTGGAGACACCTCATGTTGGGCAGAAAAGTGGACATCTTCACCGACCACAAGAGCTTGAAGTACATCTTCACACACCCGAACCTGAACGTTCGCCAGACTCGTTGGGTTGAGATGATCCAAGAGTATGACCCAAGCATCGAATACACACCTGGCATGGCCAATGTCATTGCAGATGCCTTGAGCAGAAAGGCATATTTGAACAGTCTCCTTCTCAAGCCGTTTCAGCCTGAGCTTTGTGAATCAGTCAGGAAGCTCAACCTCCAAGTTGTTCCGCAAGTCTTTGTTGCAAATCTTCAAGTTGCTCCTACCTTGGAAGATCAGATCCGTGAGGCCCAACTCAGTGATGCTATGGTGTAGAAAGTGAAACCTGGTATTGCAAAGGGTACTCCCAAATACAAGTGCTATCGCGTTGATGACAAAGACACCTTGTTCTTTGAGGACGGAATTGTGGTTCCCAAGGGTGATCTCAGGAAGCTCATAATGAACGAAGCGCATGACTCCCTCCTCTCGATTCATCCTGGAAGTTCTAAGATGTACCAAGACCTCAAGCAATCTTACTGGTGGACTCGCATGAAAAGGGAGATTGCCCCATTCGTGAATGAATGTGATGTCTGCAGAAGAGTGAAGGCAGAGCGTCAATGTCCAGCCGGTCTCCTCCAACCTCTTCCTATTCCCGAGTGGAAATTCGACCACATTGAAATGGATTTCGTCACTGGGTTTCCTAAGTCCAAGAAGGGGAATGATGCTATCTTTGTTGTGATTGACAAGCTAACCAAAGTAGCTCACTTCCTTCCAGTCAAAGAATCCATCAATGCAGCTCAGTCGGCAGAGTTGTACACTTCCAGAATTGTGTCGTTACATGGCATTCCTCAAGTTATCTCCTCAGACCGTGGAATTTTGTTCACATCCAAGTTCTGGGACTCCTTTCAGTCAGCCATGGGCACTAAGATCCATTTCAGCACTGCATTTCACCCTCAGACTAGTGGTCAAGTCGAAAGAGTGAACCAGATCCTCGAAGACATGCTCAGAGCTTGTGTCATCTGTTTTGGCATGAAGTGGGAAGATTGTCTCATGTTTGCCGAGTTCTCTTGAAACAACAGCTTCCAAGCAAGTGCCGGCAAAGCTCCTTTTGAAATCCTCTATGGCATAAAGTGTCGTACCCCTCTCAACTGGTCCGAGACTGGTGAACGTCAACTTCTTGGCAATGACTTGGTCTCAAAAGCCGAAGAAATGTGCAAAGTCATACATGAGAATCTCAAGGCCGCTCAGTCGCGTCAAAAGAGCTACTATGACGGCAAGCATCGTGATTTGGCTTTCGACATTGGGGATCATGTCTATCTCCGTGTTTCTCCTATGAAAGGAACCCAAATGTTCGGTATCAAAGGAAAGCTTGCTCCTAGATATGTGGGCCCTTTAAAGATTCTTGGCAAAAGAGGCTATCTAGCCTATCAACTTGAGCTCCCCTCCAACTTTGCAAATGTTCATGATGTGTTTCACGGGTCTCAACTCCGCAAGTGCTTCAAGACACCTGAACGCACCATTCTGTTTGAGCAGATTGATCTTCAATAAGACTTGTCTTACCGTGAGCACCCTGTTGTTATTCTTGAAGAAATTGAACGCAAGACCCGCAACAAGTCAATCAAGTTCTTGAAAGTTAAGTGGTCACACCATGCCGACCGAGAAGCTATGTGGGAACGAGAATATCACCTTCGTTCCGAGTATCCTTCCTTCTTCCAGTCCTAGATCTCGGGACGAGATCTTTTCGTAGTAGAGGAGAGTTTGTAATGCCCTACATGTAACACTTTCCAATATTGTCAATATATGAAACTTTGACTTCATCAATTCCATTCTGGGCTCTTCTTTCATTTCGGGTTTCTTTGTTTTGTCGTGTGCGTGTGTGCATTTAATCCATGTCATGTTGTCTTGTGCATTGCATTGCATTCGTGTTGTCACTTGCACCCGGTCCCACTCATCTCTTCCCGTTTTCCGTTTCGAGTTCCCACACTCACACACGTGCCCGTGGCACCCCCGAGTCCTTCTTTCGTGTGTGTGCATGTAACATTCCCGGAATGACGTGAGACTTGTAGTGCGTTGTTGTTTTGGTACGTGTAGGCTGCCTGTCAAGTTTCGTCGCGTTTGGAGTTCGTTTGGTACTCCAACGGTTAACCTAGTGGGCTAAAAGTACCTCTTCTTTAAGGTCCAATACCCCCTCCACAACAGCCCACAAACCCAGCACAACCCTTCCCATCATCTTGGTCGTCGAATCGTGATCGTGTGGCCGAAAACCGAACCCCATTTGGAGTCTCCTAGCTCCCTATGCCTATAAATTAGCCTCCCCGCGTCCATTTTTGGGCAAACCCTACTTTTCCGTCCCTCCGCGCCGCCGGTTACGTCCGGACGCGCCCAGACACGTCCGCCCGCCACCGCCCGGCCAATCAGGCCACGACAGGTGTCGCCCCCGCCGTCGGGTCTCCCACCGTGCGGCCGCTGGCCGTGAGGCCCGATCCCGGCCCTCCGCCGCCGCTTCCCGGCCCGAGCTACTCGCGCGCCCCACGCCTTTCTTCCCCGCCGCCGGCTGCCGTTCGCCGCCGCCTGACCGTCGTCACCTCCAGCTCCGCCGTCGGCGCGCCTCGTCGCCGCCGCGCCGGACAACGTCGCCGCCGCCCTCTGTCACCTCCCCGTCGCCTCCGGTCGCCGAGCCGCCGCCGGATCTGGGAATCCCGGCCCCAGATCTGCCCGATCCCGTAGCTCCGGCCGCCCCTCGCCCTCCCTGCCGGCGAGGCAACGCCGGGTGCCGCCGCCCTGCCTCGGTTGCCTCTCCTGCTCGAGTGAGCAGGGGGAGGACGACGCCTCGGCCGCATCCGGGCTGGCATCCTTCCGCGTGGGCCGATGCTGCCTAGATCCGGGCGGCCCGAGCCGGCCGCCTCAGCCCTCCTACCGACCGGGCCGACCCGTGGTGAGCACCGCACTATCCCCCGCCTGGTCACAATTTAGTTATCTGTCATTAAAATGTTGCATGTTTGCATGGCCGTAACTTTTAGTGTGCTTGTCCAAATTGTGCATATGATATATCAAAATGATCGTGGTGATGTGCTCTACGTTTTTTTCCATTGTGGCATTCTTGTTTGAGTTCATCTAGATGACCGAATCTTCGTGACAACAGTGCTACTTGTTATAAACTGCTATTACTTGTTATTTTGTTGCCATGTTTGAGATGTGATAACTTGGTGCATGTTTATCCAAATGGAGCATATGATATGTCAAAATGTTCATTGTGAATTGCTCTGCATGATGGTTGCTATTGCATTCATGTTAGGTGTAATTTTGCCATGTTAATCTCTATTGCAAAAGTGCATGTGGCTATTAAAAGCTGAACCTTGTTGTGAGTTGCTGTTTTGACATGCTCATTGCTATTGATGTGTTTGTCCTCATGTCTCATGTCAATATGTTTTAGAAGCACCATCATATGGTCTTTGCTGGGGTGCAAACCATTTTCCATGATATGCCTTGAGGTGACTTAAACAAGCTTGTAAACATGCCATGCCAATGTTATTGTTTTATACTTAGTGAAAAAACTGCAAAGTGTGGAATCTGTTTTAACCTAATGATATGTTTGCTTGATGCCCCACTCAATTCCATGCTTGTTTTGGAGTGGCCAATGATCATTCCTTGTTGTACATGTTATTGTATATCCATCCATGCCCTCACTTGCACTTATGGCTTGCTGTAGCTTATTTATTTCTTGCTCTCAAGTTGCTATAAATTATGCCTGTCAGGTTTTTAACAGCATGATCAATTTGGTGTAGCTTGTTGCTATTGATCCATGCCTCCTATGGGGTTGCTCCAATGGAGTTGTTTGCTGTAGAACATGTCTACTTCATGTCCATGCTTTTTGTCACCATGTTTGGGTGTTGTAGAGTATATATCTCTTGCTCCAAAGTTGCTATGTGGCTGTTAACTTCAGCTTTGCATATATCTTGTTTCGTGTGTATGTGTTGAACCATTGCTCCGGTTTGAGCGTGCCCTATATGAAACTTGTGTGATTTTGCATGTAGATTCATAATATCATGTTGTTTAAAAGTTTGGAGTGTGTTTGCTTGTTGTTTGGATGCATCTTGCACCGTTGCCATGTTTGTCTTGTTTTGCTCATAAATTCTAGACCGTAGCTCCGAATTAAGCAAACTTTATATGACACTTGACTAGAATTTCGTGTAGATCATCATGGTGCATGTTAAATTGTTGTTTAACAACTTTAACTTAAGGTTTGTTCAGATCTGGACCATTTTCAAAATATGCATATGAGGATTTACCGGATATGCTATATGTTGATTCCGGCCTCATTTAAACTTGTTGTTTTGTGTTGTTCTTGTGTGCTTCATCCCTTGCCATGAAATGCACCATACTTACATCATGTTGATTGTGCATTGCACCTTGTTTGATATCGTGCCACGTGGTGTTCTTGTGTTGAGTAGAGCCGGGAGCCAAGTCCGAGAACGAGGTTCCTACCGAGGTTGATTACGAGGAGCCGTCTTACGATCCCATCGAACACTCGACAGACAAGATGTCCTGACCCAGATATCATTACTATCTTTGCCTATTGCTAGATGTCTCGCTCTTTAGATTATTGCCTCGATGCCCACGTTTGTTTGTCAGCCTCCTATTGTAACCATGAATCTCTTTAACCAGCCAACCTAGCAAACCTTTGTTTGCCCACATAAGCTTCGCTCAGCCCCTCTTATAGCATTGTTAGTTGCAGGAGAAGATTTGAAGATTCTTGCTTCATGTTGAAGTTATTGTTGGGATATCACACTATATAATATGTCAACCAAATCATCTATATATTGGTAATGGGTGGAAGGCTAAGCCTCTTGCTTGGTGTTTTGTTCCACTCATGCCGCCCTAGGAGCCGTATAAACCGGTGTTATGTTCCTTGATTAAGCGTCCCTAACACGGTTGGGGTTTATGGGCCCCCGTCGATAACCCGCTTAGCGCTAAAGCTTTTCCAACAAGTCCCAACATTAGTTCTACATTTGCCTAACAACTAAAACTTGCATAGGGAGTTATAAACCCTTTACTTAATCAACAACCCGGGCCAGTGCTCCACATGAGTGTTGGTCCAAACTGGGCGTGCTGCGGGGCCACCTCGAGGAAACTCAAGGGCTAGTAAAAACCTATAGCTTGTCCCATCCGGTCACGGCTACTATCAGGGTGTCGGCACGCCGAGAGGATTTGCTGGATTAGTTTTCCCTTAGTCGGGATATCTTGAGCACGGGATTCCGAGAATACTCGGGTCTTCCCACCTTGGAGTTGCGACTCCGCAGATCGTGAGCTTGTGATGGGCTAAGTTGGGACACCCCTGCAGGGTTTTATCTTTCGAAAGCCGTGCCCGCGTTTATGTGGCAGATGGGAATTTGTTAATATCCGGTTGTAGAAAACTTGACACCATGTTCAGAATACACTACCAGCGTGAGTAACCATGACGGTCATTTTCCGAAAGGGGTTCGGAAAGTGAACACGGTGGGGTTATGTTTGACGTGCTTAGTTAGGATCACTTCGTGATCACTTTGACGCTCGTGGCACTTCTCTTCTCGCTCTAAACACATAAGCTAGTGCTAGTGCAGCTTCAACCTTTGTTCTTCAGCCTTGTTCCACACGCAACGCTTAGATAGTTTTGCTACCCTGGAACGGGATTGCTGAGTCCTCCGTGGCTCACAGATTCTACACAACACCAGATGCAGGTACTATGGTGAACTACACAGGTGACGGCACAGAGCGGTACTGGGAGTTCGATGAAGAACGTGGGCGATACTACATATACTATCTCGATGATCAGTAGTGACTTCTACTAGGGGCGATTCGGACCTTGTGGCTTTATTTATTTGGTATCTTTCATTTGGATCTTCATCCGTAGTGGGACTGTGATGTTATTTGGATGATGATTGCTTATGTAATGAATTGTGTGACGTGGCGAGTGTAAGCCAACTACTCTTTTGCAATTTAATCCCTATTTTACATGAGTTGTGCAAAGATACCATACTTAAGATCATTCTAGTATGAGCTTATACCTTTAAGTCGTGCCTCGACACGTAGGAGGTATAATCTCATACTGGGCATTACACGAAGCCAACTCTGCGCGCGCCTTGGGCCCGGTGGCTACTGTCAGCGTCCTGGGAACCAGGGTACCCAGACTTGCCTGTCCGCGGGCCGCGACGCGCTCCTACAGTGGCCTGGCACGGCTGAGCTGATCGACCAGCTGCCCAAGACCCTCGCGAGGGAGCTAAGCCTCGCGAGGAGAACAACGTCAAGACCAGCTGCCTAAGACCAGCTGCCCAAGACCCTCGCGAGGGAGCTAAGCCTCGGCAAGGTGCTCCGGAGGGGCGAAGAATACATGGCCATGCTTGCCTCAAGAGGAGGCAGTGATGTCAGCAGTGACGCACCGCGCCAGCGGGTACCAGCGTCCGCCAGCGGCGCAGTTGCCATTTCGATGCAAGGGGGACAGTGCAGCCGCAGGTTCCCGAGGAGCGGGACAAAGGTTTCCCCATTGGTGCAACAAGACCGAAGACCGCAAGGACAGCAAGGAGGATGTCACCGCCGAGCCCACCACCACGTCACCGCCTGATCCTTTTGCAGGCGAAGACTTCTTTTGTCAGAGTAAGAACGTCCTTGTGTTCCCGCTCAAAAATGGCCGTTGTGGGATCCCTTCCCGCCTAAACATTTCGGGGGAAGAGGACCATGGCCGCCTATATAAGTAGCTAGGATCCCCACTATGAAAGGGAGAGAGACAGATCCATAAACTCTACCACCACACAAAGGAGCAAGAACACTTGCCTCCTGACCATGTTGAGCTTGCCTCCAGAGCTCAGGAACCAATGTACTAGTTCATATTCCAGCCCTCCCGAGGCCAATCCACCAAAGCAGGAAGTAGGGTTTTACACCACACAGTAGCCTGAACCCGGGTAAACTCTTGCATGCTTCACTTGTTGTTTGCTTGAATCTCTTCACTAGGTGAGGGCGAGACGCTTGGTGGACGTGAGTGGGAGAGATCTTCGTCCACGCCCCTGTGTTCGAACTTCTTGGATTTTGTGGAGCCCTAAATCCAACACAAATTTATTCTCATGAATAGTAGTGAGAGCAAACTCAACAAAATAACTATCATGAGGTTGAAAATTAAAATCATGATGACAAGTGTCATGGTTATCATTATTCAATATAGCATACATGTCATCACCATAATCATAATAGATAGCAACTTTGTTATTAGAGTCAATTGAAACATCCTCCAAAGTAGTGGATTCATCACTAAATAAAGTCATGACCATTCCAAATCCAATTTTAAAAATATAATCATCATAAATAGGAGGCATGCTACCATTATAACAAATTTCCACATCAAAACTTGGGGGACTAAAAATATCATCTTCATCAAATATAGCATCCCCAAGCTTATGGCTTTGCATATCATTAGCATCATGGATATTCAAAGAATTCATCCTAACAACATTGCAATCATGCTCATCATTCAAATATTTTGTGCCAAACATTTTCTTGACTTCTTCTTCTAACAATTGAACACAATTTTCCTTCCCATCATTTTCACGAAAGCCATTATAGAGATGAACAATATGATGCATCCGCAATTCCCATTTTTCTTTTGTAAACCAAGCTAGTGATAAAACAAGAAACTAAAAGATTTGATTGCAAGATCTAAAGATATACCTTCAAACACTCACCTCCCCGGCAACGGCGCCGGAAAAGGGATTGATGTCTACTATGCAACTTTATTCTTGTATACACGTTGTGGGCCTCTTAACGCAGAGTTTTGTAGGACAATAACAAATTTCCCTCAAGTGAATGACCTAAGGTTTATCAATCCGTAAAAGGTGTAGGATGAAGATGGTCTCTCTCAAACAACCTTGCAACCGAATAATAAAAAGTATCTTGTGTCCCCAACACACCAAATACAATAGGAAATTGTGTAGGTGCACTAGTTCGGCGAAGTGATGGTGATACAAGTGTAATATGGATAGTAGATCTGAGTTTTCGTAGTGCGAACAATAAAAACAGCAAGGTAGCAAGTGACAATACGGAGCACAAACAGTATTGCAATGCTTGAAAACAAGGCCTAGCGTCCGTACTTTCGCTAGTGCAATCTCTCAATAGTGCTAATATAATTGGATCTTATAACCACCCCTTAATGAAACCACCTCAAAGTTATTCTTTTTGTTCAATCTATTGAGAGTTCATACTAAGACACCATAAAGTTAACTTTTCCAATCTATCTATCAAGAGTTCGTACTAGAATAACACAAGGTTATCTTTTCCGACCGATCTTTCAAGAGTTCGTACTAAGATAACACAAAGTTATCCTTCCGGATCGATCTATCAAGAGTTCGTACTAAGATAACACCAAAACCGGAGAAACAAAGACAACAACGTGCATCAACCCCTATGCATACATTACCCCAATGTCACTTCGGGAATCCACAAGTTGAGTGCCAAAATTTATATCAAGTGGATCAATACGATACCCCATTGTCAAAGGGAAAACTCAAATAATCACAACAATAGAGGGGAAAACACCATATGATTCGTCTATATTAACAAAGCCCGCGATACATCAAGATTGTGCATCTCAAGAACATGAGAGAGAGAGAGAGATTAAACACATAGCTACTGGTACAAACCCTTAGCCCCGTGGGTGGACTACTCCCTCCTCACCATGGTGGCCGCCGGGATGATAAAGATGGCCACCGGTGATGATTTCCCCCTCCGACAGAGTACCGAAAAGAGTCTAGATTGGTTTTCGGTGGCTACAGAGGCTTGCGGCGGCGGAACTTCTGATCTAGGGTTATTTCTGATGGTTTCTCTATTTATAGGAATTTTTCGTGTCGGTCTCACGTCCGGATGGGCCTCAAGGTGAGCACAACCCACCGGGGCACGGGAAAGAGCCTAGGCGCGCCCCGGTGTCTTGTGCCCTACTCCTTCGCCTTCTAGTTCTTCCACGAAGCTTCGGGGGCCTCTTTAGTTCCAAAAAAATTGTCAAAAAGTTTCAGATCATTTGGAGAACTTTCATTTCTGAACAAAAAACAACACCACGGTAGTTTTGCTGAAAATAGCGTCAGTCCGAGTTAGTTCCATGCAAATCATACCAAAACCATATAAAATTGTTATAAACATGGCATGAATACTTCATAAATTATAGATACGTTGGAGACGTATCTGATCTCAACTATTATCCACTCATCAGATAGTATTAATGTTGGTTCAACTGTTCTGAAGTTGGAGAAAAATTGTCGTTTCCTCACCCTCAAGCAGAAGCTTGCATGGCTTAAGCGCCACTGCAATGACATGGGGGAGATCATGGCGGCTCTTGTCAAGTATGCCGACTCTGATAGCACCAATGACCCTGAATCTAATGAAGAAAAGGTTGGTAAGGGAAAGAAGAATGGCAATACAAAGGGGCAGCAGCATAATACGGCCGGCCAGGGTGGTAATGGTAAGCATAAGGTTGACAACAATCTAGACTTTGTGGCCAACACTAGTGCAGAGAATAATATTCAGTGTTGCAAGGGCAGGATGGCTCAGTCTGAAGGATCGAAATTCAACCTCAAGGCAGTGATGAATCAGCCTTGTCCGAGGCATGGTACACGTGAGAAGCCGTCCACTCATTGGTGTAAGGATTGCTTTATCATTAAGGTGTTCAGGGATTCCAATCTTTTCCAGAATAATCATGGCTCGAACGGCGGTTCAGGATCTGGCTCTCATGGACCAGGCTTTGGTGGTGGCGGCTCTGATTCTAGTTTCCAGGGCCAAGGCAATCAAGGTGGTTTTAATCAGCAGTCTAGAAAGGGAATCATCAGCAGCAATCTTGTTATCGGAGTAATCCAAAGGAGCTGAATAGTGGATAGAACCATGTTTTCAACACAAGTTTATGCAAGCAGTATCAAAAACTTCGTAAAAGGGCAGTGAACGAGGTTGAACCGGTGATTCCCCATTACTTGCGATGGTTCGAACACTCCATTTTCTATAGTCGTGAGTATCACCCACCTCGGGTTGAGAATCCGGGTCATTTAGCTCTAGTGGTGGTGCCTCGGGTCGAAGGGTACAGTTTTACTAAGGTACTCATGGATGGGGGCATCAGCATCAATATTTTGTATTATCAAACTTTTCGTCGCATGAGTTTGACTGATAAAGATCTTATGACGTCAAACACTGTCTTTCACGGCGTGGTGCCTGGTAAGTCAGCGTATCCAGTGGGCAGAACATCTTTGGAAGTTACCTTTGGAGATGATCAGGATTAAAGATCCCTTATCATGCTCTGAATGGGCGTCCAGCTTTTGCTAAGTTCATGGCAAGGCCTTGTTATGTTTATTTGCAGCTTAAGATGCCGGGTCACAAGGGCACCATCACCGTGCATGGAAGTCGGAAAATAGCCTTGGAGTCTGAAGAAGGCGATGCTGCTTATGCTGAGTCTATCTGCGCAACAGAAGAGTTGAAATTTTACAAGCATAATGTTGACCCGGTGGATATGACATCTTTGAAGAAGCAACATGACCCCCTGTTGAAATTTAAGTCGGTGGATGACAACTAAGCTGGTCGAGCTCGTTCCTGGCCATTCATCCAAGCAGTTCAACATCAGTGCTAATCTGGATCAGAAATAGGAAAGCGCGCTCATCGAGTTCATCCATGAGAACCGCGACATCTTTGCATGGAAACCTTCAGACATGCTAGGTGTACTGAGGGAACTCGCTGAGCACACTCTCAATATTGATCCAAAGTTTAAACCGGTCAAGCAATTCCTTCACCGCTTCAACCAGGAGAGGTGCAAGGCCATAGGTGAAGAGGTCGCCCGGCTCTTGGCAGCAGGGTTTATTGTTGAAGTCATTCATCCTGGATGGTTGGCTAACCCGGTGGTGGTGCTTATGAAAAATGGCACATGGCGCATATGTGTGGATTATACGTATCTTAACAAGGCCTGCCCGGCTAATCCCTTTGCTCTTCGCCGAATTGATCATATTATTGATGCTACGGTGGGTTGTGAGCGTTTGAGTTTTGAGGATGCTTATTTGTCACACCCTACATTTTGTAGCATGTCATTTGCATCAGTAAAGCATGAAAATTTGGACCAGCTAATTTTTTTGGCATTATTTGGCTTTTATTTGGAATTAAGTTTTTCTCTCTGTGATTTTCAAGTGCTCTTTAAAGTCAACTACTCCCTCTTGTAGATGTCATCTCCTTACCCCAAAACTTCTGCCCAATGATCATACCAAGTGTATATAGCAGTATAGTATTTTCTTATAAAATTAATTCGGCCAAAAGTATTTTCAGATATTAGTTTTCCAAAACACCCGTGAATTGAGGTTTGCACTGCAAGTGCTTGATTTAGGGTGAGAAAAATATTTCAAAGAGTATATTTGAAACCTAGTAGATATAGGACTCCCATAAACCACAAAAATATAATTTTAAAAGTTATTTTCCTATTTTATTTAAAGGCTTTTTCTTAAGGCTAGAAATGGTCTTTAATAGGGAAAAATTATTTAACTATTTCAAAAATATTTGCCAAAATTCAGGGAGACTCATAGGACATATATTGTCCATATATAAAAGTTTTAACACTTGGTCATGTTCAAAATATTGGACAAATCCCTCAGAAACCCTTTTTGGATATTTCAAGTTTTTGAAATATTTACAAAGGAAATATTCTCTAAAAATTCCAGGGAAATTCTATCATGTCATATATGACATATTTTATGATCTTGCCAAGCCCCATGCCTTGGGAAGCAAGAAAACATCATCAAAACCCCTCAAAACAATTATGTCCATATTTGAAGTTTGAGCAACTTTACATTGCCAAACTTCTCCAAATGCTCTCAAACTTGGTACACGTGCTAGAATGGTCTAATAAGGCATCTAGACCAAATGGCACAAGCTTTGGAGAAGGGTAACTTGATCAAAGTACCCCAAAACCATTTCTGTTCAAATTCAAATTTGGACAACTTTACATTACCAACTTTTTACTTGGGGCTTCAAACTTTGTGGGCATGATCATAACCCCAAATGTTGACACTACACCAAGTGGTGCATCAAGGAGGGATAATTAGCTTGACTCAAACATGGTGAAACCATTTCTGTTGATTTCTAGGGTTCACCAAAGTTACATTGGCAAATTTCTTCAAATAAGCCCAAACTTGGTGAAACACCCTATTTCCATAAGCCATTTAATCCTGTTAAGTATCATGGCTAGTGGAGATCATTTGATTTCTCAAAACCACTTCAAACACCTTCTGGTGATTTTCCAAAGTTACCACTTTCACCCCTTTTCTTAGTCTCCTTGAGCTCAACTTTTTACCACAGCTCCCTCAGGCTTCCCTGCACCCCCAGCTACTCTTCTCTGGCCTTAGCTCTATGATTGATTAGGGGTAAAACCCTAAATGGCATTCTGGACAGCAGCTTTCACCATTCTACCTCAGCCCCTTCTTCTTCTAGAAGCTTTCCTGGGCATCCAACGACTCTCCTGCATTGTTTACTTACCCCTAAGGCCAATGGACATGGTGGCCGCGCCCAGATCGTGTGAGACATGGCCATGCCGGCCATTTGGGCGCTCTGGAGCATGCTATAGTGCGCTCCCGCACTGTAGCCTCCTCCAATCAGCTGCCCCCGACCACCTCGAGCTTCCCCCTCGCGCCAGTCGGTGTGCCTCGACGTCCCCAACGCGCCCCGGCCCTGTCCCCCTCCTCCTTCTCCCTCCTGTGGCTGCCCTCGCAAGCGCGCCGGCCGCCCGCAAGCTCCAATCGCTGGCTTCACACAGGTAGGCCCTCTGGATGCTTCCCCGCTCCTCCTCTTTCCTCCAGTAGGCGTAGAACTCGTCCACGATCAACCCCGACTCGTTCGCATGAGCCTGCATGGCCTCTGGCCGCGCCCGTGACCTCACCGGCGCACGAGTCCACGGTGGACCAGAGCCCGGCTATATAAACATGCCCCCGGCCTCTCCACGGGTATCCATCTCCTCTCCGCACCCCCTAGAACACGGCAGCACCACCCACTCCTCTCCAGATGGGCTGGAGCTCGAAATCGAGCTCGAGCTCTGCTGCCTCGGGTCGCCGATGATCCGGAGGTACAGGCCCTCCCCGCAGCTCCTCTTGCTCGATCTAGCACCGCAAGCCTCCACTGATCCTTTTCCCCCTCTTTTCCCTCTCTGCAGCTGCCGGAGCAACCTCCACCCGACGCCTCTCCGCCGTCCCTCCTCGTCACCGGTGAACCAGGCCACTCCGGCGACCAACTCCACCTCCATCAGATCGGCGACTCCACGCTGACTCCGTCCCTGCCCTTTGCTCGCCCTGCCTTGCCCCTAATCGTCGCCGGTGAGCTCATCGGCCCTCTGCCGAGGGTTAGGGATGACAGGCGGACCCCGCGTGTTAGCCTCTCCTCGCCCTTGTCTCTCTCTCCTCTCACTGACGTCGGGCCCCGCCCGTCAGGTTTGAAACCTGGCGCGCGCGCAAGCGCTCGTGCGCTGGGCTGGTTCCCCTTTGAGCCTGCTGCACTGTGGCCGTTCTGGCCCAGTTGCACAGCAGCCCTTTTCCTTTTTCTTTTTTGTTAAGTTTTTAAATAATTACACAGGATTAAATATTTATCCAAATGAATTAATTCCAGTTCCTAAAAACTTGTAAAAATCCAGCCTATTTAATGATGTCACTTTCACCCATATCCACGGACCTTTTCTGTTCTGTTCAAATTTAAATCCATATTTGAACACTAAAACCTCTGTTCAAAAATTCATGTACCCCATTCTGTCACTCCAAATCTCAAACTAAGAATTTTTGCCATCTTAGTTTTCCCTCTAGTATTTTATAAAAAAAAGTTGACATTTTTCTGAGCACTTTGGTTTTTCTGTTTTTATTGTGGTCTTATTTTCCCGGTTTATTGCGACGATCAGATACCGTATTTGACGAGGTTGCTGAAGAAGAAGGAGGGGAAGGATTCGAAGACCTTGAAGATCAAGCCAATCCAGGCAAGCAGCCCTTTGACCATGATACCCCTTGTGTTCCTCGGAACCCTTTTATTTCTGAATGCATGATGATAAGAATGACGGTGGAAAACTTGTTGAAAGCCACCACATGATGCATACCCTACTCATGATCTTTACCATGTGCTTAGATGCAATGCCAAATGATATGTTGTGATGCTTGGTGATGCATATGTGCCATGAATCCCTCGTGGTTGCATTCTTTTCGAAAACCCCATCGGGTGCCCCTAATGCCCGAGGGTGATGTTGAGTTAGGTCATCACTTGAGGAAGAAGTGGGGTGCCAAGAAAGATCTCGTGTGTGGGTAAAATGATGGATTAGATTTATGTGTGACTACCGTCCCAACCAAACATGTGCAACCACTCTACCCCTTATGGGACGGGGCATTATTAATTACTTAGGCTGATACTAGCATGGTGCCCACATTACTAGTGACGGGGAAGACTTGAGGTCTCTACCGGGACGGGGTCGTGCTTGGATAGGCGACCATGACTATTTTCACAGGGCACCGGACACACCGTTGGTCCCTTCGTGTATGCGTGACATTGTAAAAAGGGCAAGTCCCATGATTTATCGTTTGTACACGAGGGCTGTGCACCAACGAGTGGACCCTATGTTAGTGTCGTCTAGGGAAAGGTAATGACCGGGTGCTTCCCCCGAGTACTTGAGGTACTGCGGGATCGTGGGTGTCACGAAAGCTTCCCGGATCTTGTGGGTAAAGTGTGCAACCTCTGCAGAGTGTAAAACTATTCGAATAGCCGTGTCCACGGTCATGGACAGTTGGGAGGTGCTACTTAAACTATGTCCAGAATTTTACAATCTCGGTGAAAGTATGTGTGTGTGTTGAGTCAAGGTGGTGACTTGACTCGTTGATAAAGAATTGAACTCTATTCATGTTGATATATGTAACCTGTCTTCGAGGTTACCCAAATTCATTGATGCATGTTACATGATGGTAGAATAACTTAGCTAGCTTGCAGCTAGGTTGCTTATTGTTATACCTTTGCAATGTTACCTTGAACCAGATCATGGGTTGCTTGCGAGTACATTCAAAGTACTCGTTGGCTTGCCACTTGTTATTTAATTGGCCAGGAATGGAGGAGCAGGAATTTGAAGAAGAACTATATGGAGACGAACATGCGATCTAGGACGCTTTCCCAGTCAGAATGCCTGTAGGGTTAAGGCAGATGGCATGGGTTCTACTTATCTGCGAAGACTTCCGCTATTCGAGTTTATTTGCTATTCAGCCCTTGAGGCTTTATCTATGTAAGACTTGGCCATAATGGTCATAATTTGTGTAAGATGGTATGTATGGATGTAAGACTCTTGTTATTCAGCTTCTGTGTGTTTAGTGAGCATTGATCTCTGGGGTCACTGTACACGTGCATTCGGTGGTCTCGACTCCTAAGTCAGGGTCCCCCACAGAGCTGGTATCAGAGACTTCCTGACTGTAGGAAGCCTTAGTTAGCATGGGCGTTAGTTAGATGAGACCCTTTTCAAAAACCTTTTGAACCTCTCTTCTTTTCTAAACCTTACCAAACCTGAGATATCATCAGCTTATTAACCTCTTCTACTCAACCTTTGTAGATGGCCTCTGTACTTGAAGAGCACCTGACAACTGGGTTCCCTTTGCTTCTCGAGGATAGCCTCCAGGAGTGCCAGTTCCACCGAGCACCCATCCTCACCTACCATGAGCATTGGGTTAATGACACTAAGGTGGAGTACCATGTGGAAGTGATTGTGAAGGCAAACGATCCTCCCACAATTTGGTTCTCCGAGGGACCCCAGATGGCAACACTACCCCTCGCTGTCGAGGCTGCTGCACTCAAGACACTAACCCGTCTCCGCAAGCTTCTTCCGGAGATGGTAGCCAAGATGACAACCCGCTTCTTGCCTTACCGGGAGGAAGGTGAAGATGAAAGCAGCGCGCAAGCCCCTCCAGTGAAGAAAGGACTTCCACTTCGATTCCAGACCTACTTCAGCCTATGTGCCGACAGCTTGGCACAAGATTTGGCCTCGGAATCGATGAAGCTCCGAGAAGAACATCACAAGACCAAGGCACTTCTTCGTCGAGCACAATAGAAGACAGATAGGATCAAGAAGGAAGGTGCGCCTCTCGGACAGTCTGCCATCGCGTATCGAGGCAGAAGGCCCTCAGGATATGTATCTTCCAAGGGTGAAGAGCCACCCCGGCGACACCGTATGACGGCAAGGGAATATCGCAAGCTTTTCCCTACACCACCGACAAAACACCGCCGTATCCAACTCCTCCACTCCCCCACACCCTCAAGTGAAAAGGGGGCCCAGACAGATGAACGCAAGGAGGAAGACCCAGAAGATCCAAAATACACGACCGAGCATTCCGCCGCTTAGGCATTATTCGCAACTCGGATATGCTAGTTCGTGACCTCTACGGTAGGATAGGTCGTGTAACCCCTATGCGAAGTCGATTCCTTATGTGGTTCATATGAAGCCATCTACTATTTGCTTTTGTTGTGTGGATGTACGTCGTATCTTCCCTTCGGGAATATGTAAACGACTGCATCACCCATTTGGATTTCAATGAATGTGTTTGGCCCTTTCGGCCCTTGCATGAAATGATTAGTGTCACACCCACCCCCTTACTAGGCACCCATCTTTATTGATTTCCCTCTCCCAAATCATGAGACCTTTTACCGCTCCAATAGGATGCCTGGTGTAACTCGTACTGGTACCTCTACCCAGCAGCCTGAAGCGGGAGCATCCGTCCAATCAGAGGCCGGCCAAGACCAAACCCACGATCAAGCTCCACCACCACCTCCTCCGAACATGGACATGGCTCAGCTTCTCCAGGCTTTCCGAGAGGAACGTCAAGCCAACACCGCAACCCTTCAGATGATTGCTCAAGCTGTCACCAACAACTGCCAGCCGGCGAGGAATGGCAATGGACGTTCCATGTTGGCAGAGTTCAAGAAGCATGCACCGCCAACTTTCATCGAGACTGCTGAACCCCTAGATGCAGACGACTGGGTCCGCACCATTGAGGACTTGCTGGAACTAGTCGGTTGCACCGAAGACTGCGAGAAGGTGGCTTATGCTGCCCACTGCCTCGGGGGGACTGCTAGATCTTGGTGGGATGGATTCAAGGTCATGCATGCTGGGCAAGACATCACTTGGGACAACTTCAAGGAAGAATTCCGCAAGGCCCATATTCCTTCCGGAATCATGGCTATCAAAAAGCGTGAGTTTCGAGCCCTGAAGCAAGGAAGTGGTACTGTCAAGGAGTACATGCAGAAGTTCAGTGTTCTGTCAAGGTATGCTTTTAAAGATGTCAGCGCTGATGCTGCAAAAAGGGAGCGCTTCATGGAAGGCCTCAATCAGACTCTGCAGTACTCGCTTGTCATGTGCGACTGCCCAACCTTCCCTGACCTGGTGAACAAAGCACTCATGCTTGAAGACAAGCGGCGTGCTCTGGAAGACACTCGCAAGTGCAAGATGGTCAGCAAGGGAAGTTCCAGCAACCAGAAGCCTCTCCTGTGGCAGCCAGCCCCGGTCAAGCCAACCTACCAGCAGCCAAGAGCTCCTGCACCTCGCACCAACTATCAGCCTCAGCAGTGTGCCAACCCAAGGCCAGCATTCAACACCAATAACAGTGGTGGCAACAAGATCAATAATCCAAACCAAGTCACTTGCTTTGGATGTGGACAGTCAGGACACATCTCAAGGGTGTGCCCCAACAAGAAGCCTGATGCCCCGCGCCCCAATGCACAAAACCCAGGACAAGGCCGCGGGATGCCACCAAGGAACCAAGCTCCTCGCAACCCGCCTAACCATGGGAAGGGGCGTGTGAATCACGTCACTGCTGAAGAAGCCCAGGAAGACCCGGACGTCGTGCTGGGTACATTCCTTGTCAACTCAGCACCTGCAGGTGTCTTGTTTGATTCTGGAGCCACGCATTCATTTGTCACTCAAAGATTTGCTTTAAAAAGTGGTATGACCCCTACACCCCTGAATAACCCCATGGTGGTACAAACCCGCGGAGCAGAGATGAGAGCCAAGATAGGCTGTAAGGGAGTCAGTATTATCATTAACGGTGTTGACTTCCTAGCAGACCTTATCATCTTAAGATCGCAAGGCTTGGATGTAATCTTAGGGATGGATTGGCTCAGCAAGCACGAAGGCTTGTTAGAATGTGCCAATTGAGCTGTCACTGTGACCAATGACCAAGGAGTCGAAGTTAAGTTTGCTTCCAACTCCTCTTCTTCTCAAACCGCTCAAGTTAACTGTCTGTCTGAAGTTGGACTGTAGCAAGTATCGGTAGTATGCGAGTATCCCGATGTCTTTCTGGATAAGCTACCGGGAATGCGCCCTGACCGTGACATTGAGTTCATCATCGAGCTCGTGCCCGGGGCAGGACCCATCTATAAGAAGCCTTATAGAATGGGGATGGAAGAATTAGCCGAGTTAAAGAAGCAACTGGAAGAACAGCTGAGGAATGGATTTATCCGCCCAAGTGCCTCCCCTTGGGGATCACCTGTTCTGTTTGTGGCAAAAAGGGATGGTACCATCCGCTTATGCATTGACTACCGTTCCCTCAATGAGGTTACAATCAAGAACAAGTATCCACTTCCCAGGATTGAAGATCTGTTTGATCAACTCAGCAGACCCAAGGTGTTCTCCAAGATCGACCTTAGATCTGGGTACTACCAGCTGAAGATCAGACCCCAAGATATTCCGAAGACGGCTTTTGTAACCAGATATGCCCTGTACGAGTGCACGGTCATGTCCTTTGGACTAACCAATGCCCCAGCTTACTTCATGTATCTCATGAATAAAGTCTTCATGGAATATTTGGACAATTTTGTTGTTGTCTTCATCGATGACATTCTTGTCTTCTCGAAGACGGAGGAAGAGCATGAGTAACATTGAGGATGGTCCTAGACAAGCTTCGAGAGCACCAACTATACGCCAAATTCAGTAAGTGTGAGTTTTGGCTGCATAAAGTTGGATTCTTAGGTCATGTCTTGACCGAAGAAGGATTGTAGGTTGATCCCGCAAAGATCGAAGCTGTGACCCAATGGCAATCCCCAACGATCGTCAAGGAAGTCAGAAGCTTCCTCGGACTTGCGGGCTATTACCGCAAATTCGTGGAAGGATTCTCTAGCATTGCCCGGCCAATGACTCGGCTCCTGAAGAAGGACAAGAAGTTCGAAAGGATGCCAAAATGCGAAGAAAGCTTCCAAGAGCTCAAGAAGAGATTGACCACCGCCCCAGTTCTGGCAACACCTGATATTCACAAGGAATTCGTGATATATTGTGATGTCTCTCGAACCAGATTGGGAAGCGTTCTGATACAAGAAGTCCGAGTCATAGCTTACCTCTCAAGGCAGCTACGACCTCATGAAGAGAACTACGCTACTCATGATCTTGAGTTAGCAACAGGAGTTCATGCCTTGAAGACATGGCGACATTACCTCATAGGAAAACGGTGTGAGATATACATAGACTACAAAAGTCTGAAGTACATTTTCACCCAGAAGGAATTGAACATGAGGCAACGAAGATGGTTGGAACTAATCAAAGATTATGACCTCTGTGTTCAATATCACCCCGGGAAAGCTAACATGGTAGCCGATGCCTTAAGCAGAAAGGCTTGCTCCCTAAATGCCATAATTCAAAAAAGGCAGCCAGCCCTGTTTGAAGAGCTGGAACAATTCAGTTTGGATCTGGTCACCCCTGGATTTCTAGACCATCTGGAAGTCAAACCAACCCTGATGGACGAAGTCAATAAGGCACAAGGTAGGCACGCAAGCATTGAAGGCATCAAGAAGAAGATGAAGCTAGGCAAGGCCCAAGGATTCTCCGAGGATGAGCACGGGATTGTTTGGTACAAAGGCCGCATCTGCGTACCAAACAAGATGGAGCTGAAGAACCTGATCCTGCAAGAATCCCACGACATTCCGTATTCCATCCACCCCGGAGGAACCAAGATGTATCAAGACTTGAAGGAAAGATTATGGTGGCACGGGATGAAAAGAGAGATTGCAACCTATGTTGCAAAGTGTGATGTGTGCCAAAGGGTCAAGGCTGAATATCAGCGACCCGCTGGATTGCTCCAACCACTCAAGGTTCCTGAGTGGAAGTGGGATAAAGTCGGAATGGACTTCATCACTGGATTACCAAGGTCGAATAAAGGACATGACTCCATCTGGGTCATAGTCGACCATTTGACCAAGGTAGCCCATTTCATTCCTGTCAAGACTACCTATGATGGCAACCGGCTGGCAGCTCTCTACATCGATAGAATCGTAAGCCTTCATGGTGTTCCCAAGGAGATTGTGTTAGATGGAGGAACCCAGTTCACCTCAAGGTTCTGGAAGAAGTTCCAAGAAGCCTTGGGAACCAAGTTGTCTTTCAGCACGGCTTTCCACCCGCAGACCGGAGGTCAGACAGAGCGAATAAATCAAATTCTTGAAGACATGCTCCGAGCCTGTGTCTTGGCATATGGAGCCAAGTGGGAAGATTGCCTCCCTTTTGCCGAGTTCTCCTATAACAACAGTTATCAGTCGAGCCTTCAAATTGCACCATTTGAGGTGATGTACGGACGCAAGTGTCGCACACCCCTCAACTGGTCAGAGCCCAGAGAAGGACTAGTCTTTGGACCAGATATTCTCCGAGAAGCAGAAGAGCAAGTCCAACTAGTCAGAGAACATTTGAAGGCAGCCAAGTCAAGGAAGAAGAGCTATGCTGACACTCATCGCCGAGATATGAGTTTTAGTGTCGGAGACCACGTGTACCTACGAGTAACTCCTCTGAAGGGAACCAAGCGTTTCCATGTTAAGGGGAAGCTCACACCAAGGTTCATTGGACCCTTTGAGATCACTGCACGACGAGGAGAAGTGGATTACCAGTTGGAACTACCACCTGAGCTATCCGATGTGCACAACGTATTCCACGTGTTACAACTCCCGAAGTGTCTCCAAGTTCCGAACAAGCCTGATCTCTACAAGGATGTTGATCACCAAGCCATTAATCTTCAGCCTGATTTGACCAACCGCGAGAAGCCCATTCACATTCTGGATGAAGCAGAACAACGGACGCGATGCCGCACCATCAAGTACTTCAAGGTCTAGTGGAGCAACCACACGGAAGCAGAAGCAACCTGGGAACGTGAAGACTATCTTAGATCCGAGTATCCCGATCTCTTTTAAGACCTAGTTTAGGAATCTCGTTGACGAGATTCTTGTAAGGGGGTAGGTCTGTCACACCCTGCATTTTGTAACATGTCATTTGCATCAGTAAAGCATGAAAATTTGGACCAGCATTTTTTTGGCATTATTTGGCTTTTATTTGGAATTAAGTTTTTCTCTCTGTGATTTTCAAGTGCTCTTTAAAGTCAACTACTCCCTCTTCTAGATTTCATCTCCTTACCCCAAAACTTATGCTCAATGATCATACCAAGTGTATATAGCAGTATAGTATTTTCTTATAAAATTAATTTGGCCAAAAGTATTTTCAAAAATTAGTTTTCCAAAAAACCCCTGAATTGAGGTTTGCACTTCAAGTGCTTGATTTAGGGTGAGAAAAATATTTCAAAGAGTATATTTGAAACCTAGTAGATATAGGACTCCCATAAACCACAAAAATATAATTTTAAAAGTTATTTTCCTATTTTATTTAAAGGCTTTTTCTTAAGGCCAGAAATGGTCTTTAATAGGGAAAAAATATTTAACTATTTCAAAAATATTTGCCAAAATTCAGGGAGACTCATAGGACATATATTGTCCATATATAAGAGTTTCAACACTTGGTCATGTTCAAAATATTGGACAAATCCCTCAGAAACCCTTTCTGGATATTTCAAGCTTTTGAAATATTTACAAAGGAAATATTCTCTAAAAATTCCAGGGAAATTCTATCATGTCATATATGACATATTTGATAATCTTGCCAAGCCCCATGCCTTGGGAAGCAAGAAAACATCATCAAAACCCCTCAAAACCATTATGTCCATATTTGAAGTTTGAGCAACTTTACATTGCCAAACTTGTCCTAATGCTCTCAAACCTGGTACACATGCTAGAATGGTCTAATAAGGCATCTATACCAAATGGCACAAGCTTTGGAGAAGGGTAACTTGATCAGAGTACCCCAAAAACATTTCTATTCAAATTCAAATTTGAACAACTTCACATTATCAACTTTTTACTTGGGGCTTCAAACTTTGTGGGCATGATCATAACCCCAAATGATGAAACTACACCAAGTGGTGCATCAAGGAGGGATGATTAGCTTCACTCAAACATGGTGAAACCATTTCTGTTGATTTCTAGGGTTCACTAAAGTTACATTGGCAAGTTTCTTCAAATAAGCCCAAACTTGGTGAAACACTCTATTTCCATAAGCCATTTAATCCTGTTAAGTATCATGGCTAGTGGAGATCATTTGATTGCTCAAAACCACTTCAAACACCTTATGGTGATTTTCCAAAGTTACCACTTTCACCCCTTTTCTTAGTCTCCTTGAGCTCAACTTTTTACCACAGCTCCCTCAGGCTTCCCTGCACCCCCAGCAACTCTTCTCTAGCCTTATTTCTTTGATTGAGTAGGAGTAAAACCCCAAATGGCATTCTAGACAGCAGCTTTCACCATTCTACCTCAGCCCCCTCTTCTTCTAGAAGATTTCCTAGGCATCCAACGATTTCTCCTGCATTGTTTACTTACCCCTAGAACCAATGGAAATGGTGGCCGCGCCCAGAGCGCGTGAGACATGGCCATGCCGGCCATTTGGGAGCTCTGGAGCATGCTACAGTGCGCTCCCGCACTGTAGCCTCCTCCAATCAGCAGCCCCTGACCACCTCGAGCTTCCCCCTCGCGCCAGTCGGTGTGCCTCGACGTCCGCAATGCGCCCCGGCCCTGTCCCCCTCCTCCTTCTCCCTCCTGTGGCTGCCCTCGCACGCGCGACGGCCGCCCGCAAGCTCCAATCGCTGGCTTCATACGCGTAGGCCCTCTGGATGCTTCCCCGCTCCTCATCTTTCCTCCACTAGGCGTAGAACTCGTCCACGATCAAACCCGGCTCGTTCGCGTGAGCCTGCACGGCCTCTGGCCTCGCCCGTGACCTCGTCGGCACACGAGTCCACGGTGGACCGGAGCTCGGCTATATTAGCATGCCCCGGGCCTCTCCACGGGCATCCATCTCCTCTCCGCACCCCCTAGAACACGCCAGCACCACCCACTCCTCTCTAGACAGGCCCGAGCTCGAGATCAAGCTCGAGCTCCGCCGCCTCGGGTCGCCGTCGATCCGGAGATACAGGCCCTCCCCGCAGCTCCTCTCACTCCATCTAGCACCGCAAGCCTCCACTGATCCTTTTCCCCCTCTTTTCCCTCTCTCCAGCTGCCGGAAACGACCGGAGCAACCTCCACCCGACGCCTCTCCGCCGTCCCTCCTTGTCGCCGGCGAACCAGGCCACTCCGGCGACCAACTACACCTCCATCAGATCGGCGACTCCATGCTGACTCCGTCCCTGCCCTTAGCTCGCCCTGCCGTGCGCCGAATCGCTGCCGGTGAGCTCGCCGGCCCTCTGCCAGAGGGTTAGGGATGACAGGCGGACCCCGCCTGTCAGCCTCTCCTCGCTCTCGCCTCTCTCTCCTCTCACTGACGCCGGGCCGCGCCCGTCAGGTTTGAAACCTTGCGCGCGCTCAGGCGCTCGTGCTCTGGGCTGGTTCCCCTTTGGGCCTGCTACACTGTGGCCGTTCTGGCCCAGTTGCACAGCAGCCCTTTTTCCTTTTTCTTTTCTGTTATGTTTTTTAATAATTCCACGGGATTAAATATTTATCCAAATGAATTAATTCCAGTTCCTAAAAACATGTAAAAATCCAGCCTATTTAATGATGTCACTTTCACCCATATCCATGGACCTTTTCTGTTCTGCTCAAATTTAAATCTATATTTGAACACTAAAACCTCTGTTCAAAAATTCATGTACCCCATTCTGTCACTCCAAATCCCAAACTAAGAATGTTTGCCATCTTAGTTTTCCCTCTAGTATTTTATAAAAATAAGTTGACATTTTTCTGAGCACTTTGGTTTTTCTGTTTTTATTGTTGTCTTATTTTTCCGTTGTTTATTCCGATGATTAGATACCGTATTTGACGAGGTTGCTGAAGAAGAAGGAGGGGAAGGATTTGAAGACCTTGAAGATCAAGCCAATCCAGGCAAGCAGCCCTTTGACCATGATACCCCTTGTGTTCCTCGGAACCCTTTTATTTCCGAATGCATGGTGATAATAATGACGGTGGAAAACTTGTTGAAAGCCACCACATGATGCATACCCTACTCATGATCTTTACCCTGTGCTTAGATGCAATGACAAATGATTAGTTGTGATGCTTAGAAATGCATATGTGCCATGAATCCCTCGTAGTTGCATTCTTTTTGAAAACCCCATCGGGTGCCCCTAATGCTCAAGGGTGATGTTGAGTTAGGTCATCACTTGAGGAAGAAGTGGTGTGCCAAGAAAGATCTCGTGTGTGGGTAAAATGATGGATTAGATTTATGTGTGACTACCGTCCCAACCAAACATGTGCAACCACTCTACCCCTTATGGGACGGGGCATTATTTTTTACTTAGGCTGATACTAGCATGGTGCCCACATTACTAGTGACGGGGAAGACTTGAGGTCTGTCCCGGGACGGGGTCATGCTTGGATAGGCGACCATGACTGTTTTCACAGGGCACCGGACACACCGTTGGTCCCTTCGTGTATGCGTGACATTTTAAAAAGGGCAAGTCCCATGATTTACCGTTTGTACACGAGGGCTGTGCACCAACGAGTGGACCCTATGTTAGTGTCGTCTAGGGAAAGGTAATGACTGGGTGCTTCCCCCGAGTACTTGAGGTACTGCGGGATCGTGGGTGACACAAAAGCTTTCCGGATCTTGTGGGTAAAGTGCGCAACCTCTGCAGAGTGTAAAACTATTCGAATAGCCGTGTTCACGGTCATGGGCAGTTGGGAGGTGCTACTTAAACTATGTCCAGAATTTTACAATCTCGGTGAAAGTATGTGTGTGTGTTGAGTCAAGGTGGTGACTTGACTCATTGATAAAGAATTGAACTCTATTCATGTTGATATCTGTAACCTATCTTCGAGGTTACCCAAATTCACTGATGCATGTTACATGATGGTATAATAACTTAGCTAGCTTGCAGCTAGGTTGCTTATTGTTATACCTTTGCATTGTTACCTTGAACCAAATCATGGGTTGCTTGCGAGTACATTCAAAGTACTCATTGGCTTGCCACTGGTTATTTAATTTGCCAGGCATGGAGGAGCAGGAATTTGAAGAAGAACTTTATGGAGACGAACATGCGATCTAGGTCGCTTTCCCAATCAGAATGCATGTAGGGTTAAGGCAGATGGCATGGGTTCTACTTATCTGCGAAGACTTCCGCTATTCGAGTTTATTTGCTATTCAGCCCTTGAGGCTTTATCTATGTAAGACTTGGCCATAATGGTCATAATTTGTGTAAGATGGTATGTATGGATGTAAGACTCTTGTTATTCAGCTTCTGTGTGTTCAGTGAGCATTGATCTCTGGGATCACTGTACACGTGCATTCGGTGGTCTCGACTCTTAAGTCGGGGTCCCCCACATTATTCTGGTTATCATCAGATCAAGATGGCAGTTAAGAACCAGGAGAAGACAACCTTCATCACTCCCTTTGGAGCCTTCTGTTATGTGTATATGCCCTTTGGTCTCAAGAGTGCCCAGGCAACTTACCGGCGGTGTGTGCAAAATTGCCTTCATGATCAGATTTGGCGCAATGTTTATGCTTATGTGGATGATTTTGTGGTAAAATCTAGGAAGAAGGATACCTTGGTAGATGATTTGAAAGAAACATTTGACAATCTCCGGGTCTACAAGATGATGCTTAACCCGACAAGTGTGTCTTTGGCATACCAGGAGGCAAGCTTTTGGGTTTTGAGGCATTGAGGCTAACTCGGAGAAGATAAAGGCCATCACTTCTCTGGCTAAACCGGTGTGTATTAATGATGTTCAGCGTCTGGCAGGTCGTATTGCGGCCTTAAGCCGGTTCATAAGCCAGTTGGTTGAAAAGGCTATGCCTCTTTACCAGATGATGAAGAAGTCAGATCACTTTGTTTGGAGTGATGCTGCTGATCAGGCATTTGAAGCCTTCAAGAAACAGTTGGCTGGGCCGCCGATTCTTGTTGCTCCTATTGATAAAGAGCATTTGTTGTTATATGTGGCTGCCAATAGCCGAGCTGTCAGCATGGTCATTGTGGTGGTAAGGAAGGAGTCAGGCAAGGAATATCCGGTTCAGCGGTCGGTTTACTACATTAGTGAGGTGCTCATTGCGTCCAAGCAGAGGTATCTGCATTGGCAGAAGCTTGTATATGGGGTGTTCATGGCTAGTCGAAAGCTCAAGCAATATTTTCTGGGTCATCCCATCACTGTGGTTAGTTCTGCTCCTTTGGGGATATCATTTAAAATAGAGAAGCCACAGGTCGGGTAGCCAAGTGGGCCATTCAGCTTGGACCCCATGGTTCGAAGTATATGCCTCGCACAGCCATCAAGTCGCAAGCACTTGCGGACTTTATAAACGATAGGACAGAGCTGCAGATGCCTGAGGAGAAGCCGTATAGCACATATTGGACTATTCACTTTGATGGATCCAGGCAATTGGAAGGCTCGGGGCTGGAGTTATGTTGACTTCCCCACGAGGTGATAAATTTTGTTCTGTTTTAAGATTGATGTTCCCTTTTACTAACAATGCACCTGAGTATGAGGCCTTGCTCCACGGTCTTCGTATGGCTAAGGAGATGAACTTAAGCCGGGTGAGGTGTTTTCGTGACTCAGATTTGGTAGCTCAGCAAGTCTCTGGCACTTGGGATTCCAAGGACCCACTCATGGCAGCTTATCACCGAGAGGTTGATGCTATTTTTGGTCACCTCAAAGGCTATAAATTAGAGCATGTTGATCGAAGAAAAAATGAGGAGGCTGATGCGTTGAGCAGGTTGGGGTCCCAGCGTAAGCTGGTGCCACCCAATATTTTTCCTTGATATTTTGCATAATCCTTCGGTCAAACTACCTAGAGAGGAAGATCTTGCTATTCCTGACCCGGAGGCACAACTGGTGGCGCTTCTTCATGCTATTCCTGATTGGATTATTCCATATTTGTCGTATATGACCCGAGGTGAGTTACCTGAAGATGAAACTTTGGCCAGGCAAATAACCCGGCGGTCTAAGTCAACGACTATTATCAACGGAGAGTTACATCATCGCAGTGTTACGGGGGCGTTTCAACGTTGTGTCTCTCCTGAAGAACGTTGTGAGATTCTACGAGAAATTCATGAAGGGGATTGTGGTCATCATGCCGACTCTAAATCTCTCGTGGCCAAGGCATTTCGTCATGGTTTTTATTGGCTGACGGCTCATGGTGATGCTGAGGATTTGGTCAGTAAATGTGACGGTTGTCAGAAATTTTTAAGACGAGCTCACGTTCCGGCTCAAGAATTGAGGATGATTCCAATTGCTTGGCCAGGGGCTTGATATGGTTGGACCTTTCAAAAGGTCCAAGGATAAAAAGACCCACCTTTTGGTGGCGGTTGACAAATTCACAAAGTGGGTTGAAGTAGAACCGATTTGTAAGTGTGACGCAAAAATAGTGGTTTAATTCATCAAAAAGGTTATTTTCCGTGTTGGTTTTCCACATAGCATTATAACTAATAATGGCACAAATATGTCCAAGGGTGCTATGAAAGAGTTTGGTCAATGAGAGCATATTCTACTTGATGTATCATCAGTGGCTCACCCAGTCCAATGGTCAAGCTGAGAGGGCCAATCAAGAAATCTTGAGAGACATCAAGCCCTGGCTTATGGTCCCTTTGGACAGGACAGTGGGTTGTTAGGTGGAGGAATTACCCGTAGTGTTATGGAGCATCAATACCACCCCCAACCGGTCTACGGGTTACAGGCCTTTCTTCATGGTTTACGGAGCAAAAGCGGTTCTCCCGAGTGACATCCGTCACGATTCGCCTCGTGTGGCGGCCCATGTTGAAGCTGATAATGAAAAGGCACGTCAGGATGCTATTGACCTATTGGATGAGGAGCGTGACCTTGCGGCGGCTCGTTCGACGATTTACCAGCAAGATCTGTGCCGTTATCATAGCCGCTGGGTTAAAACCGGGACCTTTTAGGAAGGAGATTTGGTGCTCCGGCTTATCTAGGATCAAACTGATATGCACAAGTTATCCCCACCTTGGGAAGGGCCCTTTGTGGTCAGCAAAAATCTGAACAACGGGTCATACTACCTTATCGATGTTCGAGACCACAAGGACTCACACACGTCGGAGGAGGAGACCCGCCGGCCGTGGAATATTGCTTATCTTCGGCACACCAGACCCACCGGCTCTTATGAAGTACATATTTTCACAATCTATATATTATGATGAATATAATAAAGTCGGCATCCCTGATAATTCAGGGCCTCTGTCATTTCATTTCTAAGAATAATGAGTCTTTATTGTCACTTCATATGATCACTTGCAGGCTTGACGCCCGGTTTCAAGGGACCAAAGAGAGTTTGTTGCACAGCACAACTCAAACATAGGTACCCGGCGAGCACATCTCAAAAATATAGCACTTGGGGGCTCCCTGTTCACAGAACATAGCTTTAAAAAACCTTCTTGGCTTGAAACGCTAGGTGTATAAGACCAAAGAATTTCAGTTGATCCCACCATGTATGTTTGCCACTCTTCCCAAGTAATCCTGGAATGATCCGCCGAACTCTTGAGCAGTCAATCTTATTAAATACCCTGAACTTGTCAAGATGGCGGTTGATCATGTGACGTCCGGCTTACAAGGTTGAAGGATTAGCCAGTGGCTTGTGCAAGCCCATGAAAAGCACTTGGGTTTTAGGCCTGGCCGCCTATGAAAGCCTTGTTTTTTGGATTTACTTTTGATTCGAGCATTTTTTGAGATTCCTTTCTTATGACATGTTAATACATGGTTGCAAACTGATGAGGGCTATGTTTCCTTATGGTTCATATCTGAATCTATCCGGCGTTTGTTAACCCGGAATAGCTTTGGACTATAAGTCGCCAGTGTGTGATTATTTTCTGTGCTTAGAGCGTTGTGCTAAAGTTTTGGGATATTACCCCTTGCTGCATACGGCGTTATAAGCCGGTAGTATAAATCAACTGAACAGGGCATTATGCTCTCAACCTTTGGGTTGTAACCTTTACTGCACAGGTATGACAAGCCGGCAGTGTGAGCAAATGTCACAGGTATGATATTTGATTATGATTATATAAGGTTATGATTAAACTGGACCTGGTTATGAACTATTTTTAGTCGCTAGTGGTTTTTATGAGGGGTATTATGACCCGCCCTGGGTAAACCGCCAGGGCACTTGTGATCTGTGTTATCTGTAGGAAAAATGATAAATCTGATCTACATAATTGAGGATATCATAAGTGGCAGATCTTCAACTGATGGATCAGCAATGTTATGTAAATATAACGTGCACGATGGCACGGCAATTCAAGAGTTTAACTAGCCTATTACAGGGCATCCGATGGCCCAAAAAGGATAAGTGTTTCAGAGACATTAAACAACACAATATTATGCTTCATACAACAGCTCATGACTGTTGGCGGGTTGAAGACTCTGGGTCATCCTGCGCTCCTTCTTTCTCTTCAGCTCTTTGATTATCCATCAGCTGGAAGTCAGGTATAGCCCAGTTGATACCGGCCAACGCTCTAAATACAGCTTCATCATCAATAAGGTTGGCTGGATCAATGTCAGGAGCGAAGGTATATGCTTACGAATCAGCGGGATGAGATCTTGCTCCTGATGAACAGGCGCCTTCATTTTCTTGTTCTCAGCATCATAAGCCTCCTGGTATGTAGATAGATTGGTTTCTTCAGCCAACTTACTTGATAACGGACGCATTGCTCTTGCTATATCTGCAAAGTCATCAGCACTGAAGGGAGATCCATCCTCTTTAACACTTGGGCATCCATTGGCCAAATCTTCAGGATCAAGATCTGCTTGCCACGCTTTTGCCCGGCTTAAGGCAGTTAGTGTGCCAGCTCTAGCAGATGCTCGCTTTAAATCATCAATCCTTTGGGGCAGCACTGACAGTTTATCTAGTGTATCTTTGATGAGAGTGGGAGCGGATTTCTTGTGCATAGCAGCAGAAATGGTACGTTGGGTGCCAATGTATAACTGTTCTACGAGGGTGTAGACAGCTTTAAGCCGGATGCACATATCTGAGCCAAGTTTAGCGCTCCGGGATCATGTGGCAGTAAAAAGTATCGGTAAGCCGGCGGCTGTTTATAATATGATTACTGAGATGCAAAGGAGTCATGTTTCCTACTTAACAAAGATAGCTGACAACATATTAATGATTTGTTGTCTTAAACCGAACAAATCATCAGTCCCCGGTTTAAGTGCGGCTTCAGCATCCTCCGCTCTCTACAGTAGAGCCATTTTTTGGTCTCCCGGCTGGTTTTGTCAGTGTTGAAGTTTTGTTTAAGCTGCTTAATATTTTATAAAGTAGTCTTCAGTTCTGACTTAGCCTTGGATGTCTCAGTTTGCTGATTTTTAATGTTGGCCTTCAGATCATTCAGCTATGCACTTTCCACAGACAGTTCAGCCTGTGACATAAACAAAGATGGAAGTTATTATGATCATGATTACTTTTGGAAGTCCCAAGCACAATACAAGTATTTTCCTTGGCACTTGGGGGCTAATGTTTGTTGCTCTTAAAGAACTTTTTTAAGTCCCAACCACAATACAAGTATTTTCCTTGGCACTTGGGGGCTAATGCCTATTGCTCTTTTCAAAGAAGAATTTATCTGATGACTTGGGGCAATGATATGATCTGGTTTTCAAGATTACATATTGAAGTGTTGATTTATCAATATTGGTAAGTCCCAGTTTTACTATGCTAGTTAAATCGGCCCTTGGGGGCTACGGATGTGAAGTTCATTTCTGCTACTTAACTTCCCAGCTTAACTTGATGATTAAAGCTGGCCCTTGGGGGCTACTAATGATGATGTTTGGTTTCTTTATGGCAATTGGAATGTCTACAACATATTCAATCCTATCATATCCTATAGACTTGGCGGCTGATAGACATATAATTCTAAAGAAAATAGTGATTGGGTTACCTCATAGCATTCCTTCATCAAATTGATTAAGCCGGCTTCAAAATCACATCTGGTGTATAGACGGTTCAGATAACCAGAGTGGATGTCTTGGGCACTGAACTGGTAGTAGCTCTCTAAGTCTTCCTTCCACTTGCCTTTATCATCAGCACTGATTTCTACCATGGCGCTATGCTTGGATAAAACCGTGGCGTTGCCGGTGCTTCATAACCAAGCCTGATGAAGACGAAATCATCAGTTTTGTCTTCAGCAGGTTTAGCTGGGCTTGGCAGCTTAAAAATGGCCGGCTCAACATCCATAGAGTCTATGGGGACTTCATGGTCTGCATATAGCGGATCATCAATGGTAGCTTCTGTAGTTGGATGAGAGGATTCGGCTCATTGTTTTTTTGGCTCAGGTGGGTTGGAACCATCGGCCGGTTTACTCAGTTTCGCCTGTTTGCTGGGTTTGGCCTAACCACTGAGAATACGAAATGCGCAGATGTCAGCATATGAAACAGGGAAGAAGTTTTAAATGATTAAATATACCCTTACCCAGGAACAGTCTTGAAAGCTGGGATTTGAGTTCCCGTTTAGTCGCCAGAGGAAGAGTGAGATGTTCCCGGATAACTCGAATCAGATGGGTTCAGAGGTTGACGAACAAGACCAGCCTTGGAATATTCTAAGTTAGAAATTTTTTAGACCTCCTTTCGATGTTTGCGAGGTGCTGGGTGATACGTCTCCAACGTATCTATAATTTTTGATTGTTCCATGCTATTATATTATCCATCTTGGATGTTTTATATGCATTTATATGCTATTTTATATGATTTTTGGGACAAACATATTTGCGAGTTTCTGTTTTTTTCCTTGTTTTTTAGTTTTACAGAAAAGGAATACCAAACGGAGTCCAATTGACGTGCCAATTTTTGATGATTTTTTATGGACCAAAAGAAGCCCCCGGAATAAAAGAGTTGGGATAGAAGAGTCCCGAGCCATCCACGAGGGTGGAGGGCGCGCCCCCTATCTTGTGGACGACTCGGAGACTCCCCCCCCCCCCCGACGTGTGCCCGACGCTAAAAATTCCTATAAATATAGAAACCCCCGAAAAGAAACCTAGATCGAAAGTTCCGCCGCCGCTAGCCTCTGTAGCCACCAAAATCCAATCGGGACCCTGTTCCGGCACCCTATCGGAGGGGGGATCCCTCACCGGTGGCCATCTTCATCATCCCGACGCTCTCCATGACGAGGAGGGAGTAGTTCACCCTCGGGGCTGAGGGTATGTACTAGTAGCTATGTGCTTGATCTCTCTCTCTCTCTCTCTCTCGTGTTCTTGATTTTTCACGATCTTGATGTACCGCGAGCTTTGCTACTATGGTTGGATCTTATGATGTTTCTCCCCCTCTACCATCTTGTAATGGATTGAGTTTTCCCTTTGAAGTTATCTTATTGGATTGAGTCTTTAAGGATTTGAGAACACTTGATGTATGTCTTGCATGTGCTTATCTGTGGTGACAATGGGATATTCACGTGATCTACTTGATTTATGTTTTGGTGATCCACTTGTGGGCTCAGTGACCTTGTGAACTTATGTATAGGTGTTGGCACACGTTTTCTTCTTGACTCTCTGATAGAATCTTTGGGGCACTCTTTGAAGTTATTTGTGTTGGTTGAATAGATGAATCTGAGATTGTGTGAAGCATATCGTATAATCATGCCCACGGATACTTGAGGTGACAATGGAGTATCTAGGTGACATTACGGTTTTGGTTGCTGTGTGTCTTAAGGTGTTATTCTAGAACGAACTCTAGGATAGATCAAACGGAAAGAATAGCTTTGTGTTATTTACTACGGACTCTTGAATAGATTCATCAGAAAGAATAACTTTGAGGCGGTTTAGTACCCTACAATAATCTCTTCGTTTGTTCTCCGCTATTAGTGAATTTGGAGTGACTCTTTGTTGCATGTTGAGGTATTGTTATATGATCTAATTATGTTATCATCGTTGAGAGAACTTGCACTGGTGAAAGTATGAACCCTAGGCCTTGTTTCGAAGCATTGCAATACCCTTTTCACTCACTTTTATTACTTGTTACCTTGCTGTTTTTATAATTTAAGATGGCAAAAAACCTATATCTACCATCCATATTGCACTTGTATCACCATCTCTTCGCTGAACTGGTGCACCTATACAATTTACCATTGTAATGGGTGTGTTGGGACACAAGAGACTCTTTGTTATTTGGTTGCAGGGTTGTTTGAGATAGACCATCTTCATCCTACGCCTCCCATGGGTTTATTAACCTTAGGTCATCCACTTGAGGGAAATTTGCTACTGTCCTACAAACATCTGCACTTGGAGGCCCAACAACGTCTACAAGAAGAAGGTTGTGTAGTAGACATCAAGCTCTTTTCTGGCGCTGTTGCCGTAGAGGCTAGGTAAGTGGCACTCACATCCTGTCAACGAAGCTCTTTTCTGGCGCCGTTGCCAGGGAGGTGAATGCTTGAAGGTATATCTTTAGATCTTGCAATCGAATCTTTTAGTTTCTTGTTTTATCACTAGTTTAGTTTATAAAAGAAAACTAAAAAACAAATGGAATTGAGGGTGCCTCATATGCTTCGTCGTTTTAATGTCTTCTGTGAAAATAAGATTCTGATAATTGTGACAAAGTGTTAGAAGAAGAATGCATTAAGATGTTTGGCACTGAATACTTGAATGATGAGCATGATTGCAATGTTGTTATTGAGAATTCTTTCAATATCCATGATGCTAATGATATGCAAAGCCACAAGCATGGGGTTGCTATGTTTAATGAAGATGATATTTTTAGTCCCCCGGGTTTTGATGTGCAAATTTGTTATCATGATAGCATTCCTCATATTTATGATGATTGTGATAATTATGAAACTGGATTTCGAGAGGTCATGACTTTATTTAGTGATGAATCCACTATTTCGGAAGAGGTTCCAATTGATTATGAGAACAAAGATGCTATCTATGATGATTATTGTGATGACTTGTATGCTACTAAGAATAATGATAACCATGAAACTTGTCATCATGATTTTATTTTTCAATTGGATTATGCCTCACATGATAATTATTTTCTTGAGTTTGCTCCCACTATTATTCATGAGAAGAAATTCGCTTTTGTGGAGAGTAATAAAATTTATATGCGTGGGTATAATGAAAAGAATGCTTTATGTGATGGTTATATTGTTGAATTCATTCATGATGCTACTAAAAATTATTAAAAGGGAGGAATATATGCTTGTAGGAGTTGCAATAATATCAAGTTTCCTCTCTATGTGCTTAAAATCTTGAAGTTATGCTTGCTTTGCCTTCCTATGCTAGTTAATTATCATTCCCATAAGTTGTTTACTCCAAAATCCCTATGCATAGGAAATGGGTTAGGCATAAATTTGTTAGTAATATTCTTCATGATGCTCCCGTTATGTTTCAATTCTTATCTTTTATGTGAGCATCATTGAAATCATTATGCCTAGCAAAAAAGGCATTAAAGAAAAGCGCTTGTTGGGAGATAACCCAACATTTACCCTTACTATTCTGTGTGCCCACATGATTAAGCTACTATATTGATCATGTTTTATAGATTTTGTTTGAATAAAGTGCCAAGTAGAACCTTTGAGAAGACTTGGGTGAAAGTTAATGCGATCTTGCTGTAAAAAACAGAAACTTTGCGCTCACGAGATTGGCTGCCATTTTTTTATAGAAGAGTGTTTTTAAGTTGACTCAATTTGCATAAGATTAATAGACAAATTCCTCATGTCCACAAATTTGTTTCAGAATTTTTGGAGTTACATAAGTATTCGAAAGTTACAGATTGCTACAGACTGTTCTGTTTTTGACAGATTATGTTTTTTGTGTGTTGTCTGCTTATTTTGATGAATCTATGAGTACTATCGGAGGGTATGAACCATAGAGAAGTTGGAATACATTAGATATTACACCAATATGAATTTATATTGAGTTCACAACAGTACCTAAGTGGTGATTTTATTTTCTTATACTAACGGAGCTTACGAGTTTTGTGTTGAGTTTTGTGTTGTGATGTTTTCAAGTTTTGGGTAAAGATTCGATGGACTATTCAATAAGGAGTGGCGAGAGCATAAGCTTGGGGATGCCCAAGGCACCCCAAGGTAATATTCAGGGACAACCAAGAGCCTAAGCTTGGGGATGCCCAGGAAGGCATCCCCTCCTTCGTCTTTGTTTACCGGTAACTTTACTTGAGGCTATATTATTATTCACCACATGATATGAGTTTTGCTTGGAGAATCATTTTCCTTTGTTTATATTTGCTTGCTGTTATTCAGAGGCATTTTTCTATCTTTTGTTTCAATAAAATGTCAAGTCTAGCATTTACCATGCTTATTTTTCAAGTCTTCGTGTTGCTGTTTGAAAACAGAAAGTTTTCTATCATTGTCTGAAATCTTCTAGATAGTCGGAACTTGATAAAATCTTGAAAGTGCTACACAGTGAGCATGGATAAGTTCTCTGTAACGTGGTAATTTGTCATAATTTTTTGAGTTAGGGAAGTATGAGAACAATTCCACTCTTTACAGACTGTCCTATTTAGACAGATTGTTGTTATGTTTGCATTGTTTGCATATGTTTGTATGTTTAATGATTCTATTTGAGGATAGGACTATTAAATATCCATAGGCATTTAGTATGCAATGTCAAATTATAATTTTAGTGATTTGCTACAGTAGAGAATGTTAAGGTTTTTATTTGATTTATACTAACTTATCTCACGAGTTCTTGTTAAATTTTGTGTGAAAGAAGTTTTTAAGATTTCGGGAAACCGTGACATAAGAGGAATTAAAGAGACGTAAGAGCTCAAGATTGGGGATGCCCAAGGCATATCAAAATAATATTTCAATAAGTCTCAAGCATCTAAGCTTGGGGATGCCCCGGTTGGCATCCCACCTTTCTTCGTCGACAATTATCAGTTAGTAACGGTTGAGCCTAAGTTTTTAGTTCTTCACATGATGGGTGATATCGTTGTAATGTCATTTTATTTTGATTTTCTTGTTGTTTGAAAAAAATATTAAGATCTTAATTTTATTTTAAAGTTAGAGAGTCTTCACATAGTTACATAATTATTCAGCTACCCATTGATCTTCACTTATATCTTTTGGAATAGTTTGTCTTTTGCTCTAGTTCTTCACTTATATCTTTTAGAGCATGGTGGTGGTTTTATTTTATAGAAATTATTGATATCTCATGCTTCACTCATATTATTTTGAGAGTCTTTTAGCACAGCATGGTAATTTTCTTTGGCTATAACATTAGTCCTAATTTGATAGGCATCCAAGATAGGTATAATAAAAACTTCCATATAAAGTGCGTTGAATACTATGTGTCGTGGAATTAACACGGCAGATGTCCGGTTTAACGGACTTAGTTGAGGAACCATCGCACGGGTAAGCTTAAAGGGGTTAAAAGCACACAAAGGACACAGAGGGTTTATACTAGTTTGGCCCCTTCGATGAAGGTAAAAGCCTACGTCTAGTTTGGTTTGGTATTGCTTGGGCGTCGATGAACAGGGAGCGGATTGCTTGCCTGTGTCTCGACGGGTTGTCTCTTGTCCTTGAACCGTCGCCGGGTCGTCCCTTTATATAGAGGCGACGCCCGGTCCGGTTTACAGAGTCTCGAGGCCGGCTCATACTTGTGTCCGCCTCGGTCTCTGTTCTTTCTTCCTTGTCTCTCAAGTTACATGATTAGGCAGTTTACAAACTGTAACTCTACACATGGGCCTTAAGCCTTCATGGGCCGTAACCTCTACTGGATATTTACAAGTATACGACTAAATTACCATAATCTGGTTTACAATAGCCGGTTTATACCTGCTAGTAATATCCCTGACATTAGGCCCACGAATGATTTGAACTTGTTCACATCAATCTTCTCAGTCTTGCATGATCTTCTCTTCTTGTGTCTTCTCATTTTTGTAAACCGGCCATGACGTCATCCTTGAAGATCACTTAATTTAATCGATACATCACCTCCGCATTTAACGTGCGCAGCTGTCTATCACCTTTGTTTAAAGGCTATCCCGAGAATCGAGGCGACAGGGAATCTTTATCCAATCTTCTGCTTCCTCAAATCTCGCGCCTGCCGTTTCGTTCTCTGCCCCTTTATAAATACTGCTGCCTCTCTTCCTCATTCTCATTCCTCTCGTCTTCTTCCTTTGCTGCCCGAGCTCAAACATCCGCCGTCGTCCGTCAAGCTCGTCGTCGCCAGCAAGTCCGGCCGCCGCATCAACTCGAACGTGACCAGATAACTCCGCCGCCATCTCCTGCAGCCTCAGGTAACCCTTTGTCCTTTGTTGTAGATCTGTAGCTTTAGGGTTCTTCTCGTGCCTCCGCCATTAAACCTAGGAGAAAGCTTCATCTGTTCGTCCTAGGCACCCAGTTCGAAGTAGCTTCAGCCTTTAGATCTTGCCCTTAAAACTTGCTTCTGTTCTGCTGCCGTATGCTTAGATTTCAGCGTTTAGATTCAATCTTTAGATTTGTCCACTCCGTATAAGATCCCCGTAGTTCTTTCTGTAATGGCCTTGCATTTGTTTTTCTTTTTCCTGGGCGCTCAGATCTGTTTTACTTTAGCTGTCTGTAAAAACTTGTTTAACCAGTCATATGTTGCTTCTGTAATAATTCAACGACGAACGCGACGGTTTAGCTCCTTCTCTTTTGTTATCATGAACCGGTAGTAATACGTTTTCCTGCTTACTGCCGGGTTAGCCATATCATTAGTCCCTTGTCTAAACCGTCACGTGATCTTTGCACATGTCTTCCGGTTTATGCCACTATACTCGAATAATCCGTGTTTTATACTTCATCTTTTCAGCACTTTCATTCTGCTGCTATGGCTGCCAAACAGTTTGTTGCTTGCGACTGGGTCCCTTCCATTATCACGGAAGAAGATTTAATTAACGCTGCCACAGTTGGTACTCTGGGTCCTCAGTCCGTTTTAAAATGGCGAGCCCCAGGGAATGAATGTCCCCCTAATCCTCAAGCAGGGGAGGTTATTGTCTTTTTTGATCACATGGCCCGAGGTTTCACTCCTCCCGGTTCAAAATTCTTCTGGGATGTGCTTGCCGCTTTTCAAATTCACCCTTAGGATATAGGTCCAAACTCTATTTCAAACATCTGCGACTTTCAAGTTTTCTCAGAGGTATATTTGCAAGAGGAGCCATCAGTCGACTTGTTCCGAGATTTCTTCCACTTGAACCGGCGAACTGAGTTTACTGGTGGTCCTCATCAAGAATTGGGAGGGGTCAGCATACAAAAGAGAAGGGATGCAGTCTTTCCTCACGCTGCTCTCCACACACACCCGAAGGACTGGAACAAGTCTTGGTTCTATTGCATTGACACTTCACCTGAAAGGGAAAATCCACTGCCGGGTTATCGCGAGCATCGTCTCCCTGAAGATCACCCTTTACCGCAGCGCCTCAGCTCCTTAGAACGGCCCCGGTTTGCTTCTCAACTTGCTAGGCTCAAGGCCTTTATGGCCAACGGATTAACAAGGGTTGATTTCATGCGTTGCTGGCTTTCTTGGAGTATACTCCCTCTGAGCCCACGCTCCAGTCTGATGTGTAAATATTCTGGTAAACCGGATGATCCTCAACGGTTTTCTAAAGACAAACTTTCTGAATCGGAAGTCATTGAGTCTGCTAAGAAGATGCTCAATGTCTCCTTAGAAGAATGCCGCCAAACCGGATTGGCTCCGTATTATAAGAAGAATAAGCTGCCTGCAGTAAGTCTTACTCTCTTCCGTATGTTTATAATCCATTCCTTTAAACTGTTTTTTCAATTCTCTTTCTCCTTTTGAACAGGCTGATGATCCTTTTTGGAAGAGGAAGCCTCAGGAGAAAACTGGAAAATAGCCACGCCGGAAAACTTATGCTATCAAGAAGAAAAAGGCGGCTACTGGCTCCGGTTCACATGCTGAAGATGATGATCCGGACTCTGAGGTATGAGTTAATCCGGCTATGATTTGTTCACTTTTGTCCAGATTTGTGTTAACGGTATTTCTTCACAGGATTTGGTCGAAGGAGATAAACCGGCAGAAATTGAGGTAACTATTCTTTCTTCAGATTCAGAACCACCTCCACCAAAAATTCGACGAATAGTCCGGAAATATCAGTTTTCTCACCCTTATGCTCAACTGGACCCCAATTTTCTTTTGAAGAAACAGCAACATGAAGCTCTTCGCCGGACTACCCGCCATAGCGGCCTTGCAGTTGAATACTTTCTCCGGCTCGGAGGCACCGCTCTGAGGTTATACTTTCTCCAACTCTTCTTCATCCCAAGGCCGGGCTTATTCGCAAACCACTTAAACCGTCTGACCCAAATTACCAGGAGACTCCCTTATCTTCCTCTGGCGAATCAACTGCCACACAAGTCCCAGTTTTGAAGACTATCCCTGGGTAAGTCATTTATCTTATCCGGTTTATCTTTGCATTTGCTTTACAGTTCTGACTTCTTTTTCAATTTCTTTCAGCAAGCCTAAACCCAACAAAAGGGCCAAAGCCAACAAAACGGCCGCTGAGACTGCCACTGATGATCCAGTGGCTGATACGGACACCCCAATCCCTCCGGAGAATGAACCTAAAGTTCCGCTGGAGGATCCTGCTCCCATGGAACACACTTATACCACTGTTCCTGAGAACCCCAACGCTGAGAACGTTCATGAACCGGCGAGTCCTGCACGGGCTAACTCACTACAAGAAATATGTCAACTTGTGACCACCACTATTGGTCACTGAATGGTCACAAATTTCCATTTGTGACCAAAAACATAAGGTCAAAAGCTGGCCGTCATAAATTGACTATAGCGACCTTCTCTGTGAGAAGGTCAAAGACGTTTGTGACCAAAATATGCCTACTGTCGTGTTTTGGTCACTAGCAGCCTCCCAAGGCCACATAGGCATCCAGCGTGGCAAGCTGATGTGGCACAAGATTCAGCCCGGTCCAATTCGTTGTTTTACATGGGCCGAGCCCAATAATTCAACATATTTGTGTTTTTTTCTCATATTAATTTTGGTCAGGTAGATGGGCCAAGCCCAACGGTTCAGCCTCGATATTTTTGGGCCTAGGCCTTTTTATTTTCTTGGCCTTCACCTTTTCACAATTGATTTTTTATCGATTTTGTTCATTTTTCCTAAATTGTTTGATTTGTGGCCTTTTTAGGGTCCAAATAATATTTGTTTCATTTCTGATGTATCAGCAATTAGGGATCATCACCTCGAAAAAAATGATCAATATTTCCAATATTTCAATCACACAATACAAATGACGTCCAAAATGAGTACATTATATATATTACAATCATGCGATAATTCACATCATCCAGGAATTTAGAACACAGGAAGTGCAAACACCCAGGAATATCCAGGAACATATATGAAGTAAACAAACACCTAGAACACCCAGCAACATCTATGAAGGAAACACCCAGGAACATAAAACTAGCTACAAAGATGAAGTGTTCCCTTCTTCGAACTTCTTCAGCCTAGAGCTCCTGTAGAAGAGAGGAAATTATCGTTATGATGGCTGCCAATGAAAGCAATATCTTCCAACAAAGAACAACTAGGAAAAGAATAATGAACAGAATAACAAACAGATACACAAGGAGCTTGGAGTCGATCCTTAAGCATGTGGGCATGGATAATAGTAGCAACACTAATGTATGGAGCAAATTGAATACCAAACATTAGTATACTACTGCTGTGGCATTAGTATAATGAACAGAATAATAAATAGATCCTGAAGCATTAGTATACTGCTGCCGAGGCCAGAACCAAAGAAATGCAATGACAGCACTAACGTATGTAGCAAAGTAGATCTGCCACTATCATACAATACCGTTCCAACCTCACCTTTCCCGTCCTGAATTTGGACACTATCATACAATACTAGAAAGGGCAAGTAAAACAACAGACTTGCATAGTGAAATGTTTGCTTTTACAAATCTTATAGAATAATTTTCTTATGCCAGGAATGCATCAGTTTGTACAATATTAGAAAGGGCAAATAAAACAACATAATTTCATAGGGCAAATAACTACACAGCAACAACTACTTCACACATTGGCTGGAATGCTCATCTTTTTTATTCTACAACGACGTAAAAAGGAATGACAACACAGCACCAACGACGTAAAAAGAATGACACGTCTACTTAATCTACGTTGTCATCTTTTGTCTGTAAAAATGTAAGCATATTATCAATCAATTATGGTTCATGTTATATGCCCATGTACTAGACCCTGCACATGATAAACTACTGTTTGTTATACCCCAAGCTGACTGACAAAAAAAGAAGCATGCATGGTCTTCCAGAGGATCTGGGGTAACCAATATCAAACAGCAAGCACAGGCACAAGTAGCCTAGAGAGGAGATTATTGATGTGCCAAGTGGAGATCTCAATTATCATAGTGATATACAAGCATTTAATTACTCTAGAGAGGCAGGAAATAATATGAAGATGATGGTAACATGGAGGATACTTGTGGTGGTTCCATTCGCGTACAAGAAACATGTAACAGACAAGACAATTTTTCTGTTAAATAAAAACATAAGCATGGCAGATATAATTGCTAAATAGTATTGAGTACTAAAAAACTAAGAAGAACACTACATAAAACGAAAAAAAAAATCCATTCTTCTGCCCATGAAAACAGAGACAGAGCAATTGGAAAAGATTTCAGACGCTGATCCAATTGACTTGTAATTTTAGCATCAACACGCGCAAGTGCCTACCGATCTAAAACACAGCCAAAAAACACGGCGGTGACGGATCCATGAAAACAGAGACAGAGCATTTGATGTTGCTATTTGTTCAAAGCCTTGATGTTGCTACTCGCCCACCGTGTATACTAAAAATGCATCAGTTAGCACGAGGTGCCTCGGGCTCCATTGCCGGCATGCTTGTGGCCAAAGGAGATTATAGCAATGACTGGGCGGAGGGAGACGGATGTGCTACCTGCAGGGAAGGGAGCCATTGCCGGCGGACAGGAAACAGGGACCTTTGCGGTGCGTCAGGGTCGCGCTCGAGCTCGGGTCCTCGTGCTCCTCGCCTTCTGCTTGGAATAAAAAAAAATGCAAATCGATCACACACACATCGACGGGGAAAATAGAAATAGGAAGGACTGGGGAGACGGGTAGGACCTTGGGAGTCGACGGCGGCTGTAGGGAGTTGGGCACCGAGGCTGGCGGAGCAAGAAGGCCAGCACAGATCCGGGGCCTGCGTCCTTGGAGGCCGAGAAGGCAGAGGAGCGCCGGCATTCGTCGCCGACGCGCACGACCCGACCAGCGGCTGTAGGGTGCGGCGCCCTCTTCGCGGATCCGGCGGCATCCTGCGATGCAGATCCAGAGATTGGTTGTCGTGGACGCGGGCTAGGGTTTCGGGCGCGAGGAGAGGAAGCTGTGGAGGTTGGACGCGGAGACTGGGGGAGAAGGAGGGGGTGGAGGGACCGACGGTGGCTGGGGGAGAGGAGGTTGCCGGCGGAAGTGGGATCGAGAGAGAGCGAGGAGGAAGTGGGATCTGGGGGTCGAGGGGAGGGGGAAAGAGTGGGTCAGTGCGAGGGGGAAAGAGTGGATCTGGGGGCTCGAGGGGAGGGTGGGTGGGTGAGTTAGGGTTTTTTTCTCGGAAGAAGCTCCACCGTTGGATGGGTGTGCCACGGATGGCTCAGATTGAGTCCAATTTGGTGATCCACGTGAAGGCGATTCCTCGCATCTCATTGGTCCATCCAATCCACTCTGATTTTCCTAAACATAACAAAGGCATAGTTTGTCAAAATGATCTCGTATTTTTGCATAAGTGTGCATATTGGAATGACAAACAATATTGCTAAATAGAGCTTTCATTTTTCTTTGCACAGAAAATTCATTTTCCATTTTTCGAGTGTCCAAAATGAGTTTTTTTGTGAAGGACCTAGCAAATATATGTTGCAAATCTGGACCAAATCATTTTTATAAAATACTAGGCCATATGTAATGCACAATTGACCAAATGGTTTGGTGTCAAAAGTTTTGATCCACCTCTCGTGAAAAAGACAAATTTCGGCCGATTCAGCTGGAAGCGGGTCAAATTTGAACTGCAGCTCCCTTGTAGTTTCCTATTTATTTTTTACAAAAATCATTTCTAGGTACATAAGTATCTCTTTAATCATAGAAACACAATTCTTTTAAGAAAGTGTTCTCAGAAACGAGCTATCAAGCGTGAAGATTCATGGCTTTCAAGCCAAATGATCAATCTTATGGCCACATTCATGGCATAGTTTGTTCAAATGATCTCATATTGTGCACAAAGGTGCATATTGGAATGGCAAACAATGTTGCCTAAGGAAGTTTTCATTTTCTTTGGACGAAAAATTCATTTTCCATTTTTCGAGTGCCCAAAAGGAGGTTTTTTTGTGAAGGACCTCCCAAATAATTGTTGCAAAATTGGACCAAATCATTTTTATAAAATAATAGGACATATTTAATGCACAATTGAATAAATGGTTTGGTGTAAAAAGTTCTGATCTACCTCTCGTGAAAAAGACAAATTTCGGCCGATTCAGCTGGAAGTGGGTCAAATTTGAACTGTAGCTGCCTTGTAGTTTGCCCTTTATTTTTTACAAAAAACATTTCTAGGTACATAAGTATCTATTTAATCAGAGAAACACCAAAAAAAAATCCAAGATTCAACCACTAGCTAGGAACGATCATTCCCGCCGTTTTGACCGCATTTTGAAACGGGCATAAAAAATTCAAAAAAAATCAAAAAGTTGGAAAACCTTCGCACTATGTCATTAAATATGACCAAGTTACCAGGAAAAATAATAAACTTGTAATACGGCAATTCTTTTAAAAAAGTGTTCTCAGAAATGAGCTATCATGCGTGAAGATTCATGGCTTTCAAGCCAAATGATCAATCCTATGGCCACATTCATAGCATAGTTTGTTCAAATGATCTCATATTGTGCACAAGGGTGCATCTTGGAATGGCAAACAATATTGCTTAAGGAAGTTTTCATTTTCTTTGGACGAAAAAATCATTTTCCATTTTTCGAGTGCCCAAAAGGAGGTTGTTTTGTCAAGGACCTCCCAAATAATTGTTGCAAATTTTGACCAAATCAATTTTCTAAAATACTAGGACATATTTAATGCACAATTGACAAAATGGTTGGGTGTAAAAAGTTTTGATCCACCTCTCGTGAAAAAGACAAATTTTGGCCGATTCAGTTGGAAGTGGGTCAAATTTGAACTGTAGCTGCCTTGTAGTTTGCTCTTTATTTTTTACAAATATCATTTCTAGGTACATAAGTATCTATTTAATCAGAGAAACACCAAAAAAATTCCAAGATTCAACCACTAGCTAGGAATGGTCATTCCCGCCGTTCTGGCCGCATTTTGAAACGGGCATAAAAAATTCAAAAAAAATCAAAAAATTGGAACACCTTCGCATTGTGTCATTATATATGACCAAGTTACCAGGAAAAATAATAAACTTGTAATACGACAATTCTATTAAAAAAGTGTTCTCAGAAATGAGCTATCATATATGAAGATTCATGGCTTTCAAGCCAAATGATCAATCCTATGGCCACATTCATGGCATAGTTTGTTCAAATGATCTCATATTGTGCACAAGGGTGCATCTTGGAATGGCAAACAATGTTGCCTAAGGAAGTTTTCATTTTCTTTGGACGAAAAATTCATTTTCCATTTTTCGAGTGCCCAAAAGGAGGTTTTTTTCTGAAGGACCTCCCAAATAATTGTTGCAAAATTTCACCAAATCAATTTTATAAAATACTAGGACATATTTAATGCACAATTGACAAAATGGTTGGGTGTAAAAAGTTTTGATCCACCTCCCGTGAAAAAGACAAATTTCCGCCGATTCAGCTGGAAGCGGGTCAAATTTGAACTGCGGCTACCTCATAGTTTGCTATTTATTTTTTCCAAAAATCATTTCTAGGTACATAAGTACCTATTTAATCATAAATACATGGTTTGGTGGCGATACATCGAGGTTTGGGCGGTGGTCGAGGGCCCCAACTCTAGAGCGCGTAAACTCACATGCCCGCTGCGTGGTCACCGCGTGACTGTGGCGTTGCCATGTGTTCTGGGCGGCCTAGGCATGTCTAGCGGGTTGGCCACTCCCCAGGTAGGTGCTAGGAAGAAAATTACAACATAAGATTCTCACGAGGAGACCGATCGATGCTCAAACATGAATTAGCAGCCAAGTGTTTGATTAGCCGTACGGAAAATGCACATGGCTAATGGGTGTGAGTTTTGGTTGAGGATGATCAGTTATTAAGAAGACCGTCTTCACAAATTTTCAGCTCAAAAGGAGGAGTCTAGGTGGTACTTGCTTTACAAAGTACCACACTGGACATAAATACGAATGTTGAAGATGGGCTCAAAATAATGAATGGATTGAGCTGGCATTTGGTGGAGGATAGTTATTTGGGCATAGGAAAGCACTATAGAAAATGGATACCATTTGGACATGCCAAAGTGGTACTTCCTTCACAAAGTGTTTTTTTGAACAGAATAGGAAAATGAATATTTTTGAATTATTTTTGAACTAGGCAAGGAAGGTTTTTTACATATTTGACGAAGATATGACCCAAAGAATTTATGAGATTTTTTGGGGAATTTTGGTAATGACAGAAATATAGGTTGCTTCACAACCTAGGGCAAAAACTGCCACATGGACATGACACATAGGCAAAACTGATGAGGTGGCGCCTAGTCGTAGCAACCCACCACAATTTTTAAGGTTATGACCATCTATATTGGTCATGAACAGCTAGAAATAAGGCAGCAAACCAGTGCTATCTGCTTTGTGACCATTTCGTGTAAGGAAATTATGACCTTTATGACCAAAATGGTCGTTATAGTTTAGGGTTTGGAGCCCCCCGAACAGCTTTTGACCAATTGGTCTGAATTGGTCATAGATCTATGACCAATTCTTCCAGGGTCACTAACAAAAGGTCATAAGTTGACATATTTCTTGTAGTGACTCTCCTCGGACCAGCCCGGTACCTGTTAATCCGGTTCACACTGCTAATCCACCACCGGCATCTGCCCCTTCTCCGGACGTTCAAGTAACCGGTACAGCTTATACTGCTCCTGCTGAGCCTACTGTTTTGGCCAAGCACACAGCTAAAGTGGAGAAAATCCATCAAGAGAAGGGCAAATGGAGCACGGAGTTGTCTGGTTTCGCCGAGCTGAGTGCCCAGGAGCTCTATTCCGGGTATTTGAACCGGCTTCACACCGGCCGGGACTATGAAGCGGGCTTAATCAGCATGATGAAAGAAAAATACGAGGTAACTCCCTTGTCTTTGTTTTACCTTTGTTGTGTTTCTGTGCATACCATGGTAGCCCCCAAGTTCCAGTTTAGCTGCATTTAGAAGGTGAACCGGTACTTCCTGTTTGAGCAGATGACCGTACATTAGCCCCCAAGTGCCAGGGGCATAATTCGGTTTATGTGCCTGGGACTTGTCTGAATTCTTTGATGTTTCAACTATGCATTAGCCCCCGAGTGTCAAGTAGACAACTTGTTTGTGTGCTTGAGACTTGTTTTGAATTGTAACTCCTTGATACTTCAATCGTCCTTTAGCCCCCAAGTGTCAAGTGGATAACTTGGTTATGTGCTTGAGACTTGTCTGACTTTTGCTCTTTATTCCACTTGATTTTCTTTGCAGGCTGATTTGAACCGGAGGGCTGAAGAAATTACTGAACTCTGGAATAGACTTGCCGAAACTGAATCTGCTGCTGCTAAGGCCAAGAAAGATTTGGCGGTGAGTTTGACTACCGCTGAGCAGCTGAAGAAATTTTTTGAAGAGGAGCGGACAGCCTTTGAAGTCCAAAAGAAGGATCTGGAAAAAAGGGCAAAGGATGCTGAGGAAGCCCTTAATCCGGTGACTGAAGAGTTAACTGGTTTAAAGCGGAAAATAGAACTGATGACTTCTGCTGTCTTCGGTAAGTAGTTAATCTGCACTCATGCTTTCATCCTTGCAACCTTTAATCCGTTCCGGCTTAACTGTGATAATCATATGCAGGGCGCCGTGTCACCCATCTTGGGGATGATTTACGGAAGAAACTCAAGGAGTCTTATACTCTGGTCGAGCAGCTGTATTCCGGCGCTCAAAGGATCATAAGCGCAATGTCCTTCAATAAACCGGCTCCCACTACCATCCAAGGCACTTTAGAAAAACTTTCTGTCTTGCCTGCACGTTTAGAGGAAACGAAGAAGTCTGCCGCTCGAGCCGGTTCTCTCATGGCACTCACCAGAGCCAAAGTGTGGGTTCCAGACTTTGATCCAGAAGAAGCCTAGAACGGGTATCCCGGTACTAAAGAAGATGGATCAGCTTTTACTGCTAAAGACCTTCACGCTTTGACTAAGGAGATGCGTCCTCTCGCTAGCAAGCTTGCTGCTGAATCAGATTTGTCCAGGTATCATCCGGGATATGATTTACAAAACGAGCGGGTGGATCGGCCGGTTTATGATACCGTGAATCTAATCCCACTAGTGCGCCCTCATACTTTCGCCCCAGATATTGATCCGTCTGAACTTATCACGGAAGAGATGTACTTCCGTGCTTTAACGAAAATCGATTGGTGCGTCCCTGACTTCCAGCCGCTTCAAGAAGAAGAAGAAACTCCGGAACAAGTCGATCCCCAGCCTTCGCAGCAGGAGGAAGCGTAGGCCACATAAGTTATCTTTGTAGTTGCAGTCTCATTTTGCTGGGAAGACTTTTAATCCGTTCAGGCTTGCTATGCCTTGTAATAGGATAGTATAAAGCATTGTTCGTCTTGATCCGGATGTCCCAACTTTGCTTTGATGTTGGCAATTTAAATCTGGCCTGATATGGTTGGTCTTGCATATTATCTGTTTCTGCATGGATAACACTTAAAAGATGTCCTAGCGGTTTACCGCTCGACCAATTAAATTGCTCACAAAATACATCAAACAAGTGTTTGTTTGTGCCAGAAATAACTTCATACCTGCGATCAAATATGCATGATATTCTTTAATCCAGCGAAGTTTGCAATTTTGCCGAGGGAGCCTTTGACAGACCCAATAATAATTTCCGAGTTTTATAAAAGCGACCAGTTTAGATCATGCTGGAGCTTTGTCCAGACTTTTGAAGATATGTGGTCAACTCTGGAGTTGTCCCACTCCGGATCAAAGAACCATAAATCAAAAATACCAAAAATGCAAGTTTGCAAATAAAACCATGTAGTCGAGGCTTTTTACGAGCTGCCAGGCTCCAAAGCAAGGTTCAGCCAAGCAATGGATTCGGGTACAATCCATTGAGCCTATGGTTCGGATACAACCATATGAACCGGACACAACCGCAGGGGTTAAGCTAGGATTCGGGTACAATCCTGCCCCCTGCTGGCCATATAAAAATTTAGCCAAGCAATGGATTCGGGTACAATCCATTGAGCTTATGCCATGTTCTCTTTGGTTCGGATACAACCTATGTTTGAACAAAATGGCTTTATTTAAGTTTGGGTATGTTCTCTTTGGTTCGAATACGACCTATGTTTGAACAGGAATCCCTTCAATAAGTTTGGGTATGTTCTCTTTGGTTCGGATACGACCCATGTTTGAACAGTAAGCCCTTTTGCTCTCTTTGGTTCGAATGCGACCTATGTTTGAGCGGGATGGCTGTGCTCTCTTTGGTTCGGATACGACCTATGTTTGAGCAGAAAGCCTATTAATGATTGCAGCTCCAGAGTATATCTACAACAGTTGTCCTGCACAGCCTGATAGACTGATCAAAGCATTGTAAGATATGACACATAATAAGAAACATAAGTTGTAGATGGCTATCACCATAAGACAATTATACTGGAAAAAGGCTGAGCCCCCAGTTTACCGAGGGTGCCGGTTTATTCATTAATCATAATATATAGGATACAGCGGAGCTCCTGGCTCAGGTATAATAGGGCCGTAAGAGGGCGATGTTCCACGGCCTCTTTGTCTCCTCCTCCGATGTCCGTGAGTCCTTGTGTTCTCGAACGTCCACCAAGTAATATGAACCGTTGTGCAGATTCTTGCTGACCACAAAGGGCCCTTCCCAAGGCGGGGATAACTTGTGCATATCAGTTTGATCTTGGATGAGCCGGAGCACCAAATCTCCCTCCTGAAACGTCCTGGTCTTGATCCGGCGGCTGTGATATATGCGCAAGTCTTGTTGATAAATCGCAGACCGTGCTGCTGCTATATCATGCTCTTCATCCAGCCGGTCTAGACTGTCCTGTCTCACCTGCTCGTTGGCCGCTTCAACATAGGCCGTCACCCTTGGCGAATCATGACGGATATCACTTGGAAGGACCGCTTCAGCACCATACACCATAAAGAAAGGTGTGTAACATGTGGACCGATTTGGCGTAGTATTGATACTCCAAAGGACAGAAGGTAACTCCTCAACCCAGCACCCTGGTGTTCTTTGCAAGGGAGTCATAAGCCGGGGCTTGATACCTCGCAAAATCTCCTGATTCGCTCTTTCAGCTTGACCATTGGATTGAGGGTGAGCTACAGAAGACACGTCCAGGCGAATATGCTCCCGTTGACAAAACTCTTCCATCTCTCCTTTAGATAAATTGATGCCGTTGTCTGTGATGATGCTATGTGGAAAGCCAAACCGGAAAATTACCTTTTTGATAAATTTAACCGCTGTTGCCGCATCACACTTGCTCACAGGCTCTGCCTCAATCCATTTTGTAAACTTATCCACAGCCACCAGTAGATGAGTTTTCTAATCTTGGGATCGTTTGAAGGGTCCAACCATATCAAGCCCCCAAGTCGCAAACGGCCAGGTTATCGGTATCATTCGGAGCTCCTGTGCCGGAACAAGAGCACGTCGTGAAAACTTCTGGCAAGCATCACACTTCCAGACCAGATCCGCCGCATCGGCATGGGCTGTCAACCAATAGAACCCATGTCGAAAATCTTTAGCCACCAAGGATTTTGAACCGGCGTGATGACCACAATCCCCTTCATGGATTTCACGAAGAATATCACAACCTTCCTCAGCTGATACACACCACTGAAACGCTCCAGAAACACTGCGATGATGAAATTCTCCGTTTGCAATTGTCATGGACTTAGAGCGCCGGATTATTTGTCTTGCTTCGATCTCATCGTCCGGCAGCTCTCCCCGGCTTAAATACGCCAAGTATGGGAGCGTCCAATCCGGAATAACATGAAGTGCTGCAACCAGCTGCGCCTCCGGATCAGGAACGGCCAGGTCTTCCTCCGATGGTACTTGGACTGACGGACTGTGCAACTCATCCAAAAAAGTATTCGGTGGTACCGGTTTACGTTGAGAACCCAGCCGGCTTAGAGCATCGGCCGCTTCATTCCTTCGCCGGTCTATGTGATCCACCTGATACCCTTTGAAACATCCTGCAACTGCTTCAACTTCTCGTCTATAAGCTGCCATGAGAGGATCTCTTGAATCCCACTTGCCAGATACTTGCTGTGCCACTAAATCTGAATCGCCAAAGCACTTGACCCGGCTCAAGTTCATCTCTTTGGCCATCCGCAAGCCATGAAGCAATGCTTCATACTCGGCTGCATTATTAATACAAGGAAACAATAAACGGAGGACATAACAAAACTTGTCTCCTTGCGGGGAAGTTAAAACAACTCCAGCCCCCGAGCCTTCTAACTGCCTTGAACCGTCAAAGTGAATCATCCAATATGTAAGGTCCGGCTTCTCCTCTGGTGTTTGCAGTTCTGTCCAATCATTAATGAAATCCACCAATGCTTGAGATTTGATAGCGGTGCGTGGCACATACTTCAATTCGTGTGGGCTGAGCTCAATGGCCCATTTCGCCACTCTGCCCGTAGCTTCCCTGTTCTGGATTATATCCCCCAATGGTGCTGAACTAACAACAGTTATTGGATGGCCTTGAAAATAATGTTTCAACTTTTGGTTTGCCATGAACACACCATATACCAGCTTCTGCCAATGTGGGTACCTTTTCTTGGACTTAATGAGAACTTCGCTGACGTAATAGACCGGACGTTGAACCGGGTATTCCTTCCCAGCTTCCTTGCGCTCAACCACGATTGCTATGCTGACTGCCCGTGCATTAGCGGCGACGTATAACAGCAATGGCTCATTATCAACAGGGGCAGCAAGAATCGGCGGTTGCACCAGTTGCCGCTTCAAATCCTCAAACGCAGTGTTTGCCTCATCGCTCCATATAAACCGGTCCGTCTTTCTCAGCATCTGATAAAGCGGAATCGCCTTCTCCCCCAAACGGCTGATGAACCGGCTCAATGCTGTGATCCGGCCAGCGATACGCTGAACATCATTGATGCAAGCCAGTTTAGTCAAAGATGTGATTGCCTTGATCTTCTCCGGATTAGCTTCTATTCCTCTGTTTGACACCAAGAATCCAAGGAGCTTGCCCGCCGGAACACCAAAAGCACACTTCTCCGGATTAAGCATCATTTTATAGGCTCGAAGATTGTCAAAAGTCTCCTTGAGGTCCTCTATCAGTGTCTCCTCCTTCCTTGATTTCACTACAATATCATCCACGTAGGCATGAACATTCCTCCCTATCTGCCCCTTAAGACAATTCTGTACGCAACGCTGATAAGTTGCTTGGGCACTCTTGAGCCCAAAGGGCATAGAAACATAGCAAAAAGCACCAAAAGGCGTTATGAAGGACGTCTTCTCCTGGTCTTTAACTGCCATCTTGATCTGGTGATACCCTGAATATGCATCCAAAAAATTTAGCCGCTCACATCCTGATGTAGCATCGATGATCTGATCAATGCGAGGGAGAGCAAAAGGATCCGTTGGACAATCCTTGTTTAGATGCGTGTAATCCACACACATTCTCCACTTTCCATTCTTCTTTAACACCAGCACCGGATTAGCCAACCACTTCGGGTGAAAAATTTCCACTATGAACCCTGCGGCCAAAAGCCTGGCCACTACTTCTCCTATAGCCTTGCGCCTTTCTTCGTTGAAGCGGCGCAGCAACTGCTTGACCGGTTTAAACTTCGGATCAATGTTAAGACTGTGCTCAGCGAGTTCCCTCGGTATACCTGGCATGTCAGAAGGTTTCCATGCAAAGATATCCCGGTTCTCACGGATGAACTCGATGAGCGCGTTTTCCTATTTGGGATCAAGGTTAGCGCTGATAGTGAACTGCTTGGATGAATCGCCTAGCACAAAATCCACCTGCTTGGTCTCTTCCGCAGACTTAGACTTCAACGCCGGATCATGCTCCGTAGTTGGCTTTTTCAACGGGGACATATCTTCCGGATCAACATTGTCCTTGTAAAATTTCAACTCCTCCGTAGCACACACTGCCTCCGCGTAGGCAGCGTCTCCTTCTTCACACTCCAATGCAATCTTGTGACTTCCATGAACCTTGATTGTTCCTTTGTGACCCGGCATCTTGAGCTGTAGATAAACATAACACGGCCTGGCCATAAACTTGGCATAAACCGTCCTCCCAAATAGAGCATGATAAGGGCTCCGGATCTTGATGACTTCAAAGGTTATCATCTCTGACATGGAATCCTGTTCATCTCCAAAGGTAACTTCTAGGTCAATTTTCCCAACTGGGTAAGCTGATTTACCTGGCACCACTCCATGAAACACCGTGTTTGATTGTCTTAGCTTTTTATCTGTCAGCCCCATGCGGCGGAAAGTCTCATAATACAAGATATTAATGCTACTTCCGCCGTCCATGAGGACTTTGGTGAACTTGTAGCCACCCACCTGTGGTGCTACTACCAAGGCCAAGTGGCCCGGATTATCAACTCGCAGCGGGTGATCCTCCCTGCTCCACACAATGGGCTGCTCTGGCCAGCGCATGAATTGCGGCGTCGCCGGTTCAACCGCGTGGACCGCCCGCTTCAAAACTTTTTGATCTCGTTTACACAAACTCGTAGTGAACACATGATACTGCCCACTACTCAACTCCTTCGGATTACTCTGATATCCAGATTGCTGCTACTGTTGCTGACGCTGCTGACTACCTTGGTTATTGTGATTACCCTGGCCCTGCTGTTGGTTGTTTTGGTTATTGTAACCACCTTGACCATACTGCTGATTGCCTTGGTTATTATAACCGTCTTGACCATATTGGTTATTGCCTCAGTTATTGTAACCACTGTTGTTGCCACGATATCCTGATCCGGAGCCGTTCCCCTGGTGACCCGGACCATTAAACCCCGGGCCTGAACCGCCGCCTGGAGGCCTGTTGTTGGAGCTGATCCGGCTCATTATGGCTTCCATCATAACCTTGCATTCTCCTATAGTGTGTTTTGCTGGACGTTCCCTTGAGCCGTGTTTCGGACAAGGCTCATTTAACTCTTGCTCCCAGCTAACGGGCCCTCCGCCGGTTTGTGGAGGCGGCTTACCCTTATTGCGTTGAAAACCCCCTTAAACTTGGGTATTGGCCACAAAATCAGAGCCACCCTCCGCTTTTCGCTTGCCTAAGAAGCTTGTACCAGCCGGACTAACCTGCGCCGGTTTACCAGGCTTATTGACTTTTCCAGCTTTGTCTCCCTCCGCTTCCGGATAATTAGTGTTATCGGAGTCCCCGTACTTCACTAGAGCGCTCATGAGTGTTCCCATGTCATTACAATCCCGTTTAAGCCGTCCCAGTTTTAACTTTAGAGACTCAAACCGGCAATTGTTTTCCAGTGTCACTATTGTCGTACTGGGATTGATACCGTTCGAAGAGTGCAAGATTTCTGATACTCGCCGCACCCATGCACTTGTAGACTCCTGTTCCCCTTGTATACAGGCTGCTAAATCTACTACTGACATCGGCTGCTTGCACGTATCCTTGAAGTTTTTGATAAACTGGTGACGTAACTCTCCCCACGATCCGGTGGAATTAGGGGGTAAACCCTTTAGCCAGGTCCGGGCTGTACCTTCAAGCATCATGGTGAAGTATTTCGCACAAGCCGCTTCATCTACGTCCAGCATCTCCATGGCCATCTCGTAACTCTCAACCCAAGCTTCTGGAGCCAAATCTGCTGTGTAATTAGGCACCTTACGTGGACCTTTAAAATCCTTGGGCAGCTTCATGCTCCGTAAAGCAGGGACAAGACACTGCACCCCAAAGGAACTCGTTGTGACCCCTGTCTCGGCTGTGGTTGTGTGAACCGGCGTCGTTTGGCGGACCTCCTCATGGGCCGCTGACCTAACCCGGTTTGCATCCTGAGCTTGTGCATCTGCGTCTGCCGGATTATCTTGTCTGTGACGGTGTCGCCTGCTTTCACTACTAGACACCTCTGGCTCCTCCCAATGCCTAGTGTAACTCCGGCTGTGTCATGGTGTTGAATGAAGCCTCTCCCTGCTATAAGAATACGCTTGCTGTTGTGTTAATGCCGTGTTAAGCAGATCCTTGACCCTGCGTGTCTCCATTGCTACGGGGGATGTCAACTCAATGGGTAAAGCGGCCAGGCACGAAGCGGCAGCAACAATATTATCCAAAGGGTTTGAATAATGACCCGGAGGGGTAGGGACGTGAGGCGCAGACATAACCCGCCGATCTTGCTACACAGTGGGCTGCTGAACCGGCTCATCCCTCGCCGGGGCCGCCCTCCGGTTTAACGCCGGATCATTGCTGGTCCCCGCTCCTGGTGTCCTAAAAAGATTCATTGCCTTGTAAACCGGCGGTAAACGAGACTGGTACTTCCGACTCCTTACTCCCTGTGCAGAGGCCTGTTCCATCCTTAACTGAAAAGCCTGATCATCCAGCTCTGCCTGCCTCATTGCTATCATAGCCTTCTCCGCCTTCAGACTTTCTTTCGCCTGATCAATCCGGCCCTTTAGCTGAAGGAGCTCTGCATCGTGTTGCGCCTTGTCTGCTGGAGCTACCTCTGCAATGGCTCGGGCTGTGAACTCCTCGACCAAGGTGGATAGAACATCAAAGGGCGAGAGGGCCAGGCCGCTCCCCCCTACACCAGCTTCTGCTGTCGCCCCGTTCACCGTGGACTGTGGCGTAGGTTGTGAACCGGCCATAAAGACAGCCACTCGGTTTGGCGGATCAAAGAGGTCCCAAATACTGTCTCCGTCGGACACACCCTCAGACCGGCCGTCCCGCAACTGATACAAAGACTCAGTCTCTCTGGATGAAGATTCATCGTCGGAATAGATAACTGTCTCGCCACCGGAATCCGATCCGTCCTCGGTTTGAACCCCGTGAACTGCTCCAACGAAAACGCGCTTCATGGCGGGCTGAATCCGGGCTGATCTCGCACGCTGAGCCGGCTCCACGATGTTGGGGAAAACGTCTGACTCAGGTCCCGGTTCGCCGATCTTGCCGATGAAGACGTGGATGCCGCCGAAGGGAACCCGGTACCCGTATTCGATTGAATCGGCCTCCGGTCCCCAGCCTTTGTCGTCGATGTAGATCCGGCCGCGGCGACTCTTGGTCATCCGGCCGACCGCCTACCCCTTGAGCCCTTCAAAGCTGCCCTTTAAGAACTCGAAACCATTGTGCGGAGGCCCCACGGTGGGCGCCAACTGTCGTGGAATTAACACGGCAGATGTCCAGTTTAACGGACTTAGTTGAGGAACCATCGCACGGGTTAGCTTAAAGGGGTTAAAAGCACACAAAGGACACAGAGGGTTTATACTAGTTAGGCCCCTTCGATGAAGGTAAAAGCCTACGTCTAGTTTGGTTTTGTATTGCTTGGGCGTCAATGAACAGGGAGCGGATTGCTTGCCTGTGTCTCGACGGGTAGTTTCTTGTCCTTGAACCGTCGCCGGGTCGTCCCTTTATATAGAGGCGACACCCGGTCCGGTTTACAGAGTCTCGAGGCCGGCTCATACTTGTGTCCGCCTTGGTCTCTGTTCTTTCTTCCTTGTCTCTCAAGTTACATGATTAGGCAGTTTACAAATCGTAACTCTACACATGGGCCATAAGCCTTCATGGGCCGTAAGCTCTACTGGATATTTACAAGTATACGACTAAATTACCATAATCCGGTTTACAATAGCCGGTTTATACCTGCTAGTAATATCCCTGACACTGTGAGAAGTTTGATGCTTGATGATTGTTTTGAGATATGAAGATGGTGATATTAGAATTGTGCTAGTTGAGTAATTGTGAATTTGAGAAATACTTGTGTTGAGGTTTGCAAGTCACGTAGCATGCACATATGCTAACCGTTGTGCAACAAATTTGAAGCATGAGGTATATCTTTGATTGTCTTCCTTTGTGTGGAGGTTGGGATCGCGCGATGGTTAACTCCTACCAACCCTTCCCCTAGGACCATGCGTGTAATGCTTTGTTTTGGTGACTTGTAGATTTTTGCAATAAGTATGTGAGTTCTTTATGACTAATGTTGAGTCCATGGATTATACGCACTCTCACCCTTCCACCATTGCTAGCCTCTATAGTTCCACGCAACTTTCGCCGGTACCATACACCCACCATATACCTTCCTCAAAACAGCCACCATATCTACATACTATGGCCTTTCCATAGCCATTCCAAGATATATTGCCATGCAACTTTCCACCGTTCTGTTTATTATGACACACTTCATCATTGTCATATTTCCTTGCATGATCATGTAGTTGACATTGTATTTGTGGCAAGGCCACCATGCATAATTTTTCATACATGTCACTCTTGATTCATTGCACATCCCAGTGCACTGCTGGAGGCATTCATGTAGAGTCATATTTTGTTCTAAGTATCGCGTTGTAATCCTTGAGTTATTAGAGCATTGTCCCTTGTGAGAAAAAAAAAAGAGAAAGAGTCTAAAAAAAGAGGAGTATCCAAAAAAATGAGAGAAAAAGAGAGAAGGGACAATGCTACTATCCTTTTTCCGCACTTATGCTTCAAAATAGCACCATGATCTTCATGATAGAGAGTCTCTTGTTTTCTCACTTTCATATACTAGTGGGAATTTTCATTATTGAACTTGGCTTGTATATTCCAACGATGGGCTTCCTCAAAATGCCCAAGGTCTTCGTGAGCAAGAAAGTTGGATGCACACCCATTTAGTTATTTTTTGTTGAGCTTTCATACATTTATAGCTGCTTTCATACATTTCTAGCTCTAGTGCATCCATTGCATGGCAATACCTACTCACTCACATTGATATCTATTAATGGGCATCTCCATAGCCCATTAATACGCCTAGGTTATGTGAGACCATCTTCCTCCTTTTTTTTCTCCACGACCACCACTCTATTCCACCTATAGTGCTATATCCATGGCTCAGGCTCATGTATTGCGTGAAAGTTGAAAAAGTTTGAGAATACTAAAGTATGAAATAATTGCTTGGCTGAAACCGGGGTTGTGCATGATTTGAATATTTTGTGTGACGAAGAGGGAGCATAGCCAAACTATATGATTTTGTAGGGATGAACTTTCTTTGGCCATGTTATTTTGAGAAGACATGATTACTTTGTTAGTATGCTTGAAGTATTTTTATTTTTATTTCAATATTAAACTTCTGTCGTGAATCTTTCGGATCTGAACATTCATGCCACAATAAAGAAAATTACATTGATAATTATGTTAGGTAGCATTCCACCTCAAAAAAAATGTTTTTATCATTAACCTACTCGAGGACGAGGAGGAATTAAGCTTCGGGATGATTGATACGTCTCCAACGTATCTATAATTTCTGATTGTTCCATGCTATTATATTATCCATCTTGGATGTTTTATATGCATTTATATGCTATTTTATATGATTTTTGGGACTAACCTATTAACCTAGAGCCCAGTGCCAGTTTCTGTTTTTTCCTTGTTTTTGAGTTTTACAGAAAAGGAATACCAAACGGAGTCCAATTGACGTGCCAATTTTTAATGTTTTTTTATGGACCAAAAGAAGCCCCCGGAATAAGAGTTGGGCCAGAAGAGTCTCGAGCCGTCCACGAGGGTGGAGGGCGCGCCCTACCCCCTGGTTGTGCCCCCCTATCTTGTGGACAACTCGGAGACCCACCTCCTGACATGAGCCCGACGCCAGAAATTCCTATAAATACAGAAACCCCCAAAAAGAAACCTAGATCGGGAGTTCCGCCACCGAAAGCCTCTGTAGCCACCAAAAACCAATCGGGACCCTATTCCGACACCTTGCCGGAGGGGACGAGGGAGTCCAGGATTGAGGGGTCCTCGGGTGGCCGGATAAACTCGTGGTGGGCCGGACTGGTGGACCGTGAAGATCGTTGCTGAAGATCATCTCTCGTATACGGATAGGACTCTTGTATACATATAATGGCAAGATTTAGGTTCGGGTGTAATCTTTCCTTCCTCTGCAAGATGGTTATGTACAAACCCTAGGGCCCTCCGGTGCATATATAAACTGGAGGGTTTAGTCCGTAGAGGCTAGTAGAAGAGACAACAGAATCCTAGGCTAGACTTTTAAGGATTTAGCCATTACGATCTCGAGGTAGATCAATCTAGCAGGAAGTAGGGTATTTCCTCGATCGATAGGGCCTGAACATGGGTAAACATCGTGTCCCCGGTCTCTTGTTATAATCGATCCTCAGACGCATAGTTCGGGACCCCCTACCCGAGATCCGCCGGTTTTTACACCGACATTGGTTCTTTCATTGAGAGTTCCACTATGTCGTCGCCCGAAGGACCGATGGATCACTTCGTCAACAATGGTGGCGCTGCCGCCGAAGGGACATTTCCTCCCGGCCAGCTTTTTGTGTTTGGCGGCTTCATGTTTCGTGCGAACACAAAAGTTAACCTCGATAAGGTTGAGAGCTACATCCCTCGCCATCAGGTCAGGTTTGGAAGCTTGAACTACGTTGCTGATATCCGTGGACTCTTACTCTTCGATGGATTCGAGCCCACGGCAATCGCTCCCTACCACCACGATGAACATGAACTAACTCTGTCATCGGACCACCTCCAGGGGATAGCACATGTAACCGCTCTGGACCTAGATCCGGAGCAGATCATGCCACCCGAGGACAGGAAGCTCAACCCCGCCACGGAGGCCACAAACTCAGCAGCGCTGGAGCCGCACACAGACCCAACCATAAGCGGGATCTGTGTTACCGGAACTCCGGACTCGTCTCCGGCTTCATGTTCCGAACCATGTGCACCTGCGTCCTTCGAGCTTGATCAGGCGTCTACTATCAAATTCAGCTCCGCATATATCTTCCGGCACTCACCTCTAGGCGATGTGCTAAACTCATTCAAATCTCTCTCCTTAGCTGGGGACACACAGCCAAATTATATCCGGTTCGAACTGGAGGCTGATGATGGAGAATTTTGCTTCCCACCCACCACCCACTTGATAGACACGGTCGAAGATCTAACTGATCTACTTGACTATGCTTCTGAAGACTTCGAAGGTATGGACCTTGAAGCCGAAGCAGATTTAGACCAAAACCCGCCCGTAACCGGGCGATGGATGGCTACGCCCTCATACGATGTGTATATGGTGGATACACCTAAGGAGAAGGAGGGCACGACGAAAATTACCCTGCAAATAATAAGCCTGTTGATGAACCTCCCAAGCGTCGGCGTCCGAAGCGCCGAACTAAATCTCGTAAAGGGAAAGATAGCAACACTGTCACTAACGACGGTGATAGTCCGGAGCAAGCCGAAGACCCCACAGATCAAGCGATGGAGCAGGTCGAGCGAGAGGACGGCGAACATAGTCCGATACCATTGTCCGATGACAGCAATGCCGAAGACAGCAATTATGAACCTGTCTCCGAAGAGGATGTTAGCCTGCGCGACGACGAATACAATTTCCCAGAAGAACCGTTAGAACAAAAGTGCTTCCACCAGAGGCTTATTGCCACCGCAAGGAGCCTGAAAAAGCAGCGACGGCGGCTTCGAGCTGCACAGGATACGCTCAATGATAGACGGAACGAAGTGCTAGACGCTGAGCGAAAATATGGCTGCAATCGCCAAACCAAAGGCTATCCTAAGCGTAAACTGCTGCCCGAATTCGACGACGAGGCTACTACGCCTATATCGCCAAGAATAACACCGCCAACAAGTCGGACTGACCACCTCGTGGACAGGACAGAGTGGCTAGCAACAGGGTACACAACCCCGCACCCCCGCCATGTAAAGGAAAGGAGGATGTGGCTCAGGGCCGGAAACACGATCTGCGTGAGGACCTGGACAAAAATGCTGGCAAGACCAGATCCATTTACGGATCCAGGGACCGCGCTCCCGCACGGGACGGCGCCTATCAGGCCAAACTTGCCGGTCATATACCAGTTCGGGGTCAATACCAAACATTACAACCGTCGGACATACGCCATGACGTAGCAAAATACAGGGGTGTCGCACACCCTCTGTGCTTTACCGATGAGGTGCTGGATCACGAATTTCCAGAAGGGTTTAAACCCGTAAATATCAAGGTGTATCATGGAACAACGGATCCTGCTGTCTGGATAGAAGACTGTATTCTTCACATCCACATGGCTCATGGAGATGATATCCACGCCATCAAATACTTACCCCTCAAGCTGAAAGGACCAGCTCGGCACTAGCTAAACAGCCTCCCAGAGAACTCCATTGGAAGTTGGGAAGAACTTGAGGATGCTTTTCAGGCCAATTTTGAAGGGATCTATGTCCGGCCCCCGGATGCGGACAATCTAAGTCACATAATCCAACAACCCGGGGAGTCAGCCCGCAAGCTTTGGAATCGGTTTCTCACTAAGAAGAACCAAATCGTCGATTGTCGGGACGCCGAAGCCTTAGCGGCCTTTAAGCACAGTGTCTGGGATGAATGGCTAGCTAGACACCTCAGCCAGGAAAAGCCGAGGACAATGGATGCCCTAACTACACTCATGACCCGTTTTTGCGCGGGCGAGGACAGCTGGTTAGCTCGTAGCAGCACCAGCGACCCTGGTACATACGAAATCACGGATGGCAATGGAAAGCCACGACATAACAAAAACAAACGTTGAAACTATGCTGGAAGCCCAGATGATACGGTCAATGGAAGAAGCCATTAAAAGGCAACAAGGACGGTCCATCCAGCTTGGACAAAATATTACACAGGCCCTACCAGATCCATGGCACCCTAGATAAACCTGCAAACCATACCAACCGTAGTTGTTGGGTCTTCAAGTAGGCCAGCAAGCTCAACGCTGAACAAATAGGAAATGGACCTCAGAGCGAAGACAAGGATGAACCTTGGCAGCCGAACACAGGGGGCGGAAGAAATTTCCACCGGAGATCAAAACACTGAACATGATCTATGCCACTCATATCCCAAAGAGGGAGCGCAAGCGCGCACTCTGAGATGTCTATGCCATTGAGCCTGTTGCCCCCAAATTCAACCCATGGTCGGCCTATTCGATCACTTTTGATCGCAGGGATCATCCGACTAGTATCCTTCACGGGGGTTCGGCTGCCCTAGTGCTCGATCCAATAGTCGATGGATACCATCTCACTCGAGTCCTTATGGACGGCGGCAGCAGTCTCAATCTGATATATCAGGACACTATCCGCAAGATGGGGATAGACCCATCAAGAATCAAGCGAAGCAGCACGACCTTTAAAGGAGTGATACTGGGCGTAGAAGCCCGCTGCACGGGCTCTTTAACATTGGAAGTCGTATTCGACTCTCCTGATAACTTCCAAAGCGAAGAGCTAATTTTTGACATAGCTCCATTCCGAAGTGGCTATCACGCACTACTCGGAAGAACGGCCTTCGCCCGCGTTAATGTAGTCCCATGTTATGCTTATTTAAAGCTCAAAATGCCCCAACCACGTGGCGCATCATGGTCAATGGAAATATGGAGCGCTCTCTTCGTACGGAGGAAGACACCACGGCCTTAGCAGCCTAAGTCCTAAATGGCTTATTCAAGCCGAACAGCCTATCGGTCATTAAGACCGCGGACACTGCTAAACATGTCCGACATACGCCTCAGTGCGGCAGCTCAGACGAACCTGAGCTAGATTAGCAGTTATGCTCCCATCGACTGCCCCATAAGGTGGTAGCATACGTGCCTCATGTACATAATTATGCCCTTAAAATTCTTTGGGCGGCGCTGGGGGCACACTGCATACAAATAGTCCATAGTTCGGCTCGACCCTATTCGGACTCTAAAATTATCCTTCAAGGTTCATTAACTGAACCAGCTTTGTTTACGGCCACACTGGATTTCTTTTCTTTTCTAGGTTTGTTCCTTTTCTTTCATTTTTACAGGTGGCCATCACACTCCCCCTGATTTCTACTACGCACCCTTCTTCTTGTAGATGTTGTTGGGCCTCCAAGTGCAGAGGTTTGTAGGACAGCAGCAAATTTCCCTCAAGTGGATGACCTAAGGTTTATCAGTCCGTGGGAGGCGTAGGATGAAGATGGTCTCTCTCAAGCAACCCTGCAACCAAATAACATAGAGTCTCTTGTGTCCCCAACACACCCAATACAATAGCAAATTGTATAGGTGCACTAGTTCGGCGAAGAGATGGTGATACAAGTGCAATATGGATGGTAGATATTGGTTTTTGTAAACTGAAAATATAAAAACAGCAAGGTAGCAAGTGGTAAAGATGAGCATAAACGATGTTGCAATGATTGTAGACAAGGCCTAGGGTTCATACTTTCACTAGTGCAAGTTCTCTCAACAAGGATAACATAATTGGATCATATTACTAGCCCTCAACATGAACAAAGAGTCACTCCAAAGTAACTAATAGCGGAGAACAAATGAAGAGATTATGGTAGGGTACGAAACCACCTCAAAGTTATTCTTTCTGATCGATCGACTCAAGAGTCTGTAGTAACATTCAATCTATCATAGAGTTCGTACTAGAATAACACCTTAAGACACAAATAAACCAAAACCTTAATGTCACCTAGATACTCCATTGTCACCTCAAGTATCCGTGGGCATGATTATACGATATGCATCACACAATCTCAGAAACATCTATTCAACCAACACATAGAACTTCAAAGAGTGCCCCAAAGTTTCTACCGGAGAGTCAAGACGAAAACGTGTGCCAACCCCTATGCATAGATTCCCAAGGTCACGGAACCCGCAAGTTGATCACCAAAACATGCGTCAAGTGGATCACATGATATCCCATTGTCACCACAGATAAGCACATGCAAGACATACATCAAGTGTTCTCAAATCCTTAAAGACTCAATCCGATAAGATAACTTCAAAGAGAAAACTCAATCCATTACAAAAGAGTAGAGGGGGAGAAGAAGATCCAACTAGAATAGCAAATCTCGCGGTACATCAAGATCGTGCCATCTCAAGAACACGAGAGAGAGAGAGATCAAACACATAGCTACTGATACATACCCTCAGCCCCGAGGGTGGACTACTCCCTCCTCGTCATGGAGAGCGCAGGGATGATGAAGATGGCCACCGGTGAGGGTTCCCCCCTCCGGCAGGGTGCCGGAACGGGGTCTAGATTGGTTTTCGGTGGCTACAGAGGCATTCGGCGGTGGAACTCCCGATCTAGGTTAATTTCTGAAGGTTTCAGTATTTATAGGAATTTTTGGAGTCGAGGCCAAGTAAATGGGAGCTACGGGCCGTCCTCGAGATAGGGGGGTGTTCCCCCTAGGGCGTGCCCTCCACCCTCGAGGGCAGCTCGTGGCTCTCCTGGCCCACCTCTTTTGCTTCGGGGGCTTCTTTTGGTCCAGAAAAATCATAAAAATTTGGCTCGTCAATTGGACTCCGTTTGATATTCCTTTTCTGTAAAACCCTAAAACAGGAGAAAAACAGAAACTGGCACTGGGCTCTGGGTTAATAGGTTAGTCCCAAAATCATATAAAAGTGTATAATAAAGCCCATAAAACAACCTAGAAGGATAATATAATAGCATGGAAGAATCAAAATTTATAGATACGTTGGAGACGTATGAAGCATCTGCAAAAAATTCAAACTAAATTGGTAAATTTGCGGAATTTGTCTACCAATCATATGCAAAAAGAATCAACTAAAAATCACGCTCCAGTAAAATCTGAAAACTACTTTAGCAAGCGCTAACGATTATGTTTTTCACAGCAAGATCACATAAACTTCACACAAGTCTTCCCAAAGGTTCTACTTGGCACAAACACTAAACAAAACATGAAACCACATCTCATCAGAGGCTAGATGCAATATTTATTCACTAACAGCAGCAAAAACAAACAAACTAAAATAAAGTTGGGTTGCCTCCCAACAAGCGCTATCGTTTAACGCCCCTAGCTAGGCATGATGATTTGAATGATGCTCGCATAAAAGATAGGAATTGACGCATAAAGGGAGCATCATGAACAATATGACTAGCACATTTAAGTCTAACCTAATTCATATGCATAGGGATTTTGTGAGCAAACAACTTATGGGAACAATAATCAACTAGCATAGGAATGCAAAACAAGCATAGCTTCAAAATTTTAAGCACATAGAGAGGAAACTTGATATTGTTGCAACTCCTACAAGCATATGTTCCTCCCTCATAATAATTTTCAGTAGCATCATGAATGAATTCAACAATATAACCAGCCCATAAAGCATTCTTTTCATCATCCCCAAGCATATAAATTTTATTACTCTCCACATAAGCAAAATTCTTCTCATTCATAGTAGTGGGAGGAGCAAATTCAACAAAATAACTATCATGTGAAGCATAACCCAATTGAAAACTAAAATCATGATGACAAGTTTCATGGTTATCATTATTCTTAATAGCATACAAGTCATCACAATAATCATCATAAATAGGAGGCATGCTTTCATCATAATAAATATTATCATCAAAACTTGGGGGACTAAAAATATCATCTTCATCAAACATAGCTTCCCCAAGCTTGTGGCTTTGCATATCATTAGCATCATGGATATTCAAAGGATTCACACTAACAATATTGCAATCATGCTCATCATTCACATATTCTATGCCAAACATTCTATGTAATTCTTCTTCTAGCACTTGAGCAAAATTTTCCTTCCCATCATTTTCACGAAAGATATTAAAAATATGAAGCATATGAGGTAACCTTAATTCAATTTTTTTGTAGTTTTCTTTTATAAACGAAACTAGTGATAAAACAAGAAACTAAAAGATTGGAATGCAAGATCAAAAGATATAACTTCAAGCACTCACCTCCCCGGCAACGGCGCCAGAAAAGAGCTTGATGTCTACTACGCACCCTTCTTCTTGTAGATGTTGTTGGGCCTCCAAGCGCAGAGGTTTTTAGGACAGTAGCAAATTTCCCTCAAGTGGATGACCTAAGGTTTATCAATCCGTGGGAGGCGTAGGATGAAGATGGTCTCTCTCAAGCAACCCTGCAACCAAATAACATAGAGTCTCTTGTGTCAAGTAATTTACGAAGGTTTCAGTATTTATAGGAATTTTTGGAGTCGGGGCCAAGTAAAGGGCAGCTACGGGCTGTCCTCGAGATAGGGGGCGCTCCCCCCTTCCCAGGGCGTGCCCTCCACCCTCGAGGGCAGCCCGTGGCTCTCCTGGCTCACCTCTTTTGCTTCGGGGGCTTCTTTTGGTCTAGAAAATATCATAAAAAATTGGCTCGTCAGTTGGACTCCATTTGATATTCCTTTTCTGTAAAACCCTAAAACATGAGAAAAACAAAAACTGGCATTGGGCTCTGGGTTAATAGGTTAGTCCCAAAAATCATATAAAAGTGTATAATAAAGCCCATAAAACATCCTAGAAGGATAATATAATAGCATGGAACAATAAAAAATTATAGATACGTTGGAGACGTATCACCCC
>LR738710.1:52259493-52273217 GCA_902687465.1 Secale cereale | reverse complement strand
ACACATCACAAAGGAGAAAATGGCGGACACGTGTAGCAGGGCCCCGCGTTAAGGTTTCTTTTTTTAGATTAAGACCCCGTGTAAACCTTTTTTCTCTTTTTTGTTTTATACTTTTCTGGCATGTAAAATGTCCAAGGAAGTATCGGCATTATCTGTAAACATACGGCTCGCCGTACTATAACAGGATATTATAGAAATAGCTTGGTTTTTATTGTGTTTAGAGTTTTATTCTCTCACCACCAGTGTTCTCTCCCCACGTCAGATTGCCACATGTGCCTTGACAACAGGGTCCATTACCAGGGGCTGTATCCAGCCTGGTATACGTCGAAAAGTCCGAACACCTGTAGGGAGTGTTCGGCATCCTGGATGTTTGCTTTATATGCATCAGTTCCGATTCATGTCTTGGGTCAATAGTTGGGTTGCCCGGCTCCTGTGCTTACCCCTACGTTCCCGATTGTTCGGCTAGGGTGTAAAGGGAGAACTAATGCGATTTTACTTCTGGCTCATCCGGTCAAGTACCTCGGTAGAGAAAGCCAAAAACCGACTGTCATGATATGCGAGAATCTGGTCTGCGATCCGGTGACTTAGTGTTATACTACGATCGATGGATATCTACCCTATGTCATACAAAGGGTTGGTTTTTGCCCAGCCGCGTACAAATAGATACCTTTATTCGGAAATACCATATATGCACCAGGGGCTAGTACCTAGCCCCACTTGTCAAAACTCCTATGGCTAAGTGAAAGCAATAACGCCGCATAGTATGATTGCCTGGTTTGCTCCGCATACACCTCCTACACGGACCAAGACGTTGGATAAAGAGTGTCTATGCATATGACCGAACACCCCAGTAATATTTACGTGGGGGTTGAAGCCGGCGACTGGAAACTTTCAGAGTTAACTAAACGGCTGCACTGGAGGTGAAAGTCACTCACATTATAATAGCGCAAAAGTTATATACATGGGTTCATATGCTTAAGTCTTTTACAACTGGATACAACTAATCAAAGATAACATCATTTGAGCACTGGCCTTCTACAAGGCAGGCGCCTTCCATGATGTCCTCGAAGTATCTCTTAGGCTTGCGGTGCTCCTTGCCTTCGGGCGGGTCAGCAGTGGCTATGTCATGCGCCTTCATCTTCGCCCAGTGCACTTTTACACGGGCAAAGGCCATCCGAGCACCTTCTATGCAGGCCGAACGCTTCAACGCGTCGACCCGCGGACTCGTTTCGACGAGCTGCTTCACCAATCCGAAGTAGCTATTTGGGACTGGCTCAGCGGGCCACAGCCGGACTATCAGGTCCTTCATGGCCGAACCCGCCATATTGTGCAGCTCGACTGGCTGCTTCATATAGTCGTTTAAGGGCACCGGATGTTTTGGCGCATAGAACTGCGACCAGAATAGCTTCTCCGTTTCATTCCCCTCCTGGGCTCGGAAGTATTGGGTGGCGTCAGCACTGCTCCTCGGGAGATCAACAAACACGCCTGGAGCACTCCATAACCGTGTCAGCCCAAGGTTCTGCCCTCCGAAGATGCTCTGTAAGAGAAAAGTCTTACCAGATGCTATCTCCCGCGCCTGCCTGATTTCTTCGCAGACACTGCGTGACTCTCTTCGCACATCCTGGGCAGCCATAACTTCCGCAGTGACCTCGGATGCTTGTTCCGAAGTCTTCAATTACAATGCCTTGCATTAGCGAATAGCATCTTTGAGTTCATCTTCGACTTCGGACACCCGAGCCTCGTGCTTTTGGCACGTGGCCTTTTCGGCCTCGAGATCGGCAACCGCTTTGTCAATGATTGCCTTGCTCGCTTTGGCCTCCTTCTTGGCCTTCGCGAGTTTACCCTTGAGGGCCTGGAGCTCAGTGGCGCCAACTGTTCAATACAGAATATCATAAAAGAGTTTATACTCATACTCAATTAATTAGTCTTTTTGACATCTCACTTTTTTTCAAAACTGCATACCTTGCGTTTCATCTAAATGTTGGTTGACGCGGTCGAGGTCCGCGTTGGCCAAAAAAAGCTTCCGATTTAGTTCGGCAACTTCTGCATCTCGTGCAGTTGCCGCAACTAGTGAAGCCTGCTCAAATGCAAAAAAAATACAGTCCAACTCTATAACATGCTATACTATGTATACTTCGTCCGATTCTGTTCAGAATCACACAAAGCATCAGGGGCTATTGGCTATATATATGCATATAAAAAAAATAAAAGTTCCATAAAGAACATTACATTGCTTACCTCAAAGCTTGTTAGTAGGCTGTTGAAGGTTCCATTCAGTCCGCCTTTGACAGACTGAATCTTCTTCATCACCGCACCCATCATGGTGCAGTGCTCCTCCACAACGAAAGCACTTTGTAGTGCTCCCTCCAGAGGGTCCGGCACCTCCGGATTGACCCCGGGCACCGTCGTATACTCCCCCTCCTTGGGGATCTGGTCTTTGGACCCCGAAGTCGCGCTAGGCTACGGATCAGTATTCGACGGGGCCCCGGATTGTTTGGGCCCCCGTCTTCGGTCTCCATGGGGATTGTTTCCCCATGGTCAGCAGCAGCCGAGGTGTTACCCTCGATCGCCCTATCGCTTGCCCCGCCCACATCTCCTCGAGCAGGAGACGCATGCTGGGAGGACACTTCGGTGTCCCCACGGGACAAGGGCGATGGAGCTCGGACCAGCGGGTCACTCTCCGTCTCTCTAGGCGCTAGAGAGTTCCCCTCCGATAAGGAGGCGTCGGGGTGTGCTCGGGGAGGGCTGTAGGTCAGCAGGTGAGAAATACTTAAAAAACATTAAAACACTAACTAAACAAGGTGCAGCAATTAATATATCCGAACAACTTACGTTCCGGTTGGGGGCTTCTCCCTAGGATTCACCACAAAACTATGTTCGGACGATGAGTCCAAACTGGCAGGGATGTTTAGCTTCCTCGTTTAGCTTCCTCCGTGGTGCGCCTTTGCCTGCGTCAGCAGGGGCCGCCCTCTCCTTCCCCCTGCCCTGGGCAGGGGACTCTTCTTCTTCATTATCCTCCTCCTCCTCGGATGATAGGATGTTGATCTCCTCGGACTTCGCGTTCATAAAGCGGGGGCCACTCTCGGACTCCTTACTCTTCTTCTTGGACTTCTTGTCCAGCGCCTTGTACGACACCAGAACCAGCATCCCCGTTAGTTGAGGCGTGTTTGGGTCTTCTAGCAAAGGCGCCGGACACTTAATCCAGATTTCCTTCTTCATCCAGCCATGCATATCACGCAAAAACTCCAATTCCTATTATCGTTAAAATAAGAAGGGGATATATGTTCGGCAGAATTTTTGATTACCTCTTGTGCGGTGAACGCAGTGATGTAGCCTGTGTCCTCAGTTTTCTTCGGCCACTCCTTCTGGCTCTTGAAAAGATGCTTCCAGATCTCTTTGTGGTGGAGCCGAAGAGATGCTTCAGGGGCGGGTCTCCTGTCGGATCAAACTCCCATAGGGAGGAGCCCTGGTGTTGGCAAGGAAGGACAAGTCGAGTCAGCATTACATGAACCACGGTCGTGAGTTGGTAGCCCTTGGTGATCATGCTGGACACATGGCCTTGGAGTGCCATCACCTCAGCCTGAGACCCCCAGTTCAGACTCTTTTCGGTCCAGGAGGTTAGCCTCACCGGGGGTCCAGATCTGAAAGCAGGCGCCGCCGCCCAATTGGCATTGCGGGGCTCAGTGATATAGAACCACTCTTGCTACCAAACCTTGTTCATCTCCATGAATGACCCCTTTGGTGAGGTTGCATTCGGGAGCTTGCTTGTCATAGCACCACTTCACTCTGTGTGTTGCCCGTCCACCACCTTCGGCTTCACGTTGAAGGTCTTGAGCCATAGGCCGAAGTGTGGGCGAACGTGGAGGAAAGCTTCACACACCATTATGAAAGCGGAGATGTGAAGGATTGAATTCGGGGCTAGATCATGGAAATCTAGCCCATAGAAGAACGGAAAACCACGTACAAAGGGGTGAAGAGGGAATCCTAGCCCCCTAATGAAGTGCGAGAGGAACACGACTCTCTCACCCACCTCCGGGATGGATACCGCCTGGTCCTGGGTGGGGACTCGGTGCGCGATATTGGCAGTGAGATAGCTCGCACTCCGGATATCCTCCACGGCTTTCTCAGTAACTGTGGAGGCCACCCACTTGCCCTTGGCGCCGGATCTAGCCATTACCCGGGAAGGAAGTGGTGGTTGAGGAACGGAGAACTGCGGGCGCAAGAGATGAGGATGCTGGGGCTAGAGAGATTGGAGAGCTCGGGCTTGAGGAAGGCGTGGGGCTCATGGAAGGGATTGATGTCATTTTATAATGATGCGAATACAGAACATCCCCTCACGTTAGCCGCAGACCTCGTCGGTTCCCAAAGCGGTCGTGCATAATGCACGGTTTGGATGCTCACGTCACATTGATATGGATCCCCTAATAAGTGGGCACGATCTCTGTATTGATAAGACGTGCCAAGTGGGGTTATATCTTGAAACACAAAAGTAGGGCCAAATAAAACGGTCTAGTATGTTAGTGGGATGGACACGACGCTTCACCAAAAAGTTGTCAGTAAAGACACGTTATTAATTTTCTTTCAAATGTCTTGCCTTCGAGGCTAAGGGTTGTACTAACCATGCAGAGTCGAACACAATACACTTTTTGCAGAAGATATATTCGGAAGAAGGAACCCGCCTTGCAATGCCGTAGAAAATACGGAAGTTGAACTCATCGTCATCGAAGACAGGTTCCGGGGCTACTAAGGGAGTCCTGGATCGAGGGGTCCTCAGTTGGCCGGATAAACTCGTGGTGGGCCAGACTGGTGGGCCGTGAAGATCGTTGCTGAAGATCATCTCTCGTATCCGGATAGGACTCCTGTATACGTATAATGGCAGGTTTTAGTTTCGGGTGTAATCTTTCCTTCCTCTGCAAGATGTATATGTACAAACCCTAAGGCCCTCCGGTGCATATATAAACTGGAGGGTTTAGTCCGTAGAGGCTAGTACAAGAGACAACAGAATCATAGGCTAGACTTTTAGGGGTTTAGCCATTACGATCTCAAGGTAGATCAACACTTGTAATCATATTCATCAAGATCAATCTAGCAGGAAGTAGGGTATTACCTCGATCGAGAGGGCTTGAACCTGGGTAAACATCGTGTCCCTAGTCTCTTGTTACCATTGATCCTTAGACGCATCGTTCGGGACCCCCTACCCAAGATCCAACGGTTTTGACACCGACAGGGGGATACCTCACCGGTGGCCATCTTCATCATCCCGGCGCTCTCCATGACGGGGAGGGAGTAGTTCACCCTCGGGGCGGAGTGTTCGTACCAGTAGCTATATGTTTGATCTCTCTCTCTCGTGTTCTTGATTGGCACGATCTTGATGTACCGCGAGCTTTGCTACTATAGTTGGATCTTATGATGTTTCTCCCCCTCTACCTTCTTGTAATGGATTGAGTTTTCCCTTTGAAGTTATCTTATCGGATTGAGTCCTTAAGGATTTGAGAACACTTGATGTATGTCTTGCATGTGCTTATCTGTGGTGACAATGGGATATTCACGTGATCTACTTGACGTATGTTTTGGTGATCAACTTGCGGGTTCAGTGACTTTATGAACTTATGCATAGGGGTTGGCACACGTTTTCGTCTTGACTCTCCGATAGAAACTTTGGGGCACTCTTTGAAGTTATTTGTGTTGGTTGAATAGATGAATGTGAGATTGTGTGATGCATATTTTATAATCATGCCCACAGATACTTGAGGTGACAATGGAGTATCTAGGTGACATTAGAGTTTTGGTTGATGTGTGTCTTAAGGTGTTATTCTAGTACGAACTCCAGGATAGATCGAACGGAAAGAATAGCTTCGTGTTATTTTACTATGGACTCTTGAATAGATCGATCAGAAAGAATAACTTTAAGGTGGTTTAGTACCCTACAATAATCTCTTCGTTTGTTCTCCGCTATTAGTAACTTTGGAGTGACTCTTTGTTGCATGATGAGGGATTGTTATATGATCTAATTATGTTATCATTGTTGAGAGAACTTGCACTAGTGAAAGTATGAACCCTAGGCCTTGTTTCGAAGCATTGCAATACTGTTTACGCTCACTTTTATTACTTGTTACCTTGCTGTTTTTATAATTTCAGATTACAAAAAACTATATATACCATCCATATTGCACTTGTATCACCATCTCTTCACCGAACTAGTGCACCTATACAATTTACCATTCTATTGGGTGTGCTGGGGACACAAGAGACTCTTTGTTATTTGGTTGCAGGATTGTTTAAGAGAGACCATCTTCATCCTACGCCTCCCATGGATTGATAAACCTTAGGCCATCCACTTGAGGGAAATTTGCTACTATCCTACAAACCTCCGCCCTTGGAGGCCCAACAATATCTTCAAGAAGAAGGTTGTGTAGTACACATCACTAGGTTGTTTGGTAATCCGGAGGATAAAACTCCAACGCCACTGTTCCGGGTTGTACGGCAAGCTTCATGCTGCTACTTCTTCAAAAGAAAGTTAGAATCCAAGTGAGCTAAAGGGTGAGAAAAGCTTAATTTTCGGCTTGCTTGTCGGGTTTTCTGTGTTGGTAGAGGTTCTGAGCCGAAGGAAAGAATAATTACCTCTGCATCATCTGCACGCTTGGCGCCCATTTCATCCTGATAATGGTCATTGTCAATAAGATGTACAAAAAATGAGCCAAGGGAATCAAGTTCTACCTCTGACTCATTATCAGATTCATCATCATCAACCACATTATGTGACTCGGCAGGGTTGGTTTTCTTCTTGGCAGGCTTTTTGATAGCCTTTCTCTTCGCCCGGGTTTTCTTTGGTTTCTCTTGAAGCTTCTTGGTCCAAAAGGATGAATCGGCCTGTAAGCGTTTCAGTAAGTATAAGCAGACAATATAAATCAAGATATGAGTTAACTAAGAGCTTGATTCAAAACTTACAGCTGGCGGCTTGTTCAGAATACAGAAAGGACTCAGTCCGAATTGACTGCAATCTTCCAAGCTCTCATTTAGCAGAGTCTTGGTCATGTTATTGATGTCCTTCTCGGTGATTTCGACCTGACAGTGGTGCTGAGGGTCTGATAGCTCGCCAGTGTACTCACACATTAAACCAGGCCGGCGGCTTAGAGGCAAGACTCTCCAGGCGACCCAGCATCGAACTAGACCGATCCCGGTTAGGACGTTGGCCATAAAGGCTCGGACCTTTGTAAAAAATGGCACATATTTCTTCCGTTCTGCTGTACTGATACGATCCGGAAGATGATGCCTACTACTAAGCCGGCTGGCACGGTAACCTGGCAAGGGATTTTTCCCTTCTAGTGAAGTGTCTTGACAATAAAACCAAGTCTGGTTACAATCTTTGGGGTGACTGGGAAAAGAAGCAGCTGGGAAGGTGGCCTCTGTCCAGCGTTGTATGGATATGCCGCCTAGTTCGAGGCTAGGACCGTCAGTAAATTCATTTTGCCGGTTCAAGTAGTAGAACTCCATGAATAGTTCTACGGAGGCTCCTATTGAAGGTACACCTCACAAAACACTTGGAAATTACAGATGTTTGAAATGGAGTTGGGTCCGATATCTTGTGGATGGAGCTTGAAAAAATGCAACACATCACGGAAAAATTTTGAGACGGGAGGGCTGAAAGTCCGGTTTATATGATCTAGGAAAACAATTACTTCACCATCTTTGGGCTCAGGGCGAGTCTCAGCGCTTGGGACCCTCCAATGGATGACGTCCTTTTTGGCCAAAACACCTGTTTGAACATATTCGTTCAAATCTTCCTCGGTAACCAGGGAAACGACCCAATTGCAGGAGGTGACGGTTTTTGCCTTCGACATTTTTTACAACAAATAAAGATATTGTCGGTTAAATCGTTATGATATTAAGACAAACTATTAGTTCGAAATGAAAGGTGCTATAAACATTTGAAATTTTAAGCCGAAGGCTGAACATTTGAAGTGTGCAGATATTCATATTGGCGGCTTAAGTAGGGACTAATGGTACCTACCGGGTTAAGAGTTCTACTGTTAAACCAGGCAAAGTCTAAAAATCAAGATATATTTGCGAATGGCAGGTTATGAATTACCAGTTAAGTCGCCCGAACAATGGGCATATTCCAGATCTATAAGTGAGGAATGGCTAAGTGTTGGACAAACAGATTCTACATATCGGTGCTGAAAATTTGGATCAGTTTGGAAATAAAATAAAATTCTAGACCTGTGAGAGCAGTAAAGGAACTTATGTGTTCAGATGGATCTTGCTTGGGGAAAGTATCTACTACTGTTGGAAAAAGGATGACAAAATTATTACTGTGCGTTTTTCAGTATCATATTCAGGATCAACTACACGATCTAGAGAAAAGCAGAGAAGAAACAGCAAGAACGCCAATGAACAGCGGAACCCTAATGTAGAACTGTAGCAAGGGATAATGAATACCTATTGGTGCTGATGGACAGTGGAGAAGTGACGCGATTTCTGGACACGTTCAGGTTGATGCAGCGGCCTGCCTTCGGGCTGTGGAGGAAGTTCGACGGCGGCGGCAGAGCTCTGGTTGCGTTAGCGTCGAGAGGAAGGATAAGAGGAAGCAGTGGCAGGGGTTAAAAATGAAAACAGGGCCCCTGTCCCTATTTATAAGGCAATGGGTACAAAGCATGCACGGAAATCGAGGAGGCCAAAATTATTATATGGCTATATGGACGCCTCAATTTTCGGGAGATTCATTAAGATAAGTATCAATTAAAATGATCTGGGCTTCATGCGATATTAATGCGAAATGACGTCATGGCGGCTTAAGAAAATTCTACGAGATGATGTCATGGCGGTTTACCGCGAGGTTTATCAAATAAGGCGATGCGAGACTTTGACAAGTGTTGAAGATTGATATGAACAAGTTCAAATCAACGTGTGACCTAATGTTGAGGATATAACTACTGGGTATAAACCGTCCAGGAGGGGTCGGGTTATACCACTGGCGACTCACCGATGAAGATGGCGGATCATACAAGCCCGTCAAACGGTCCAAGACCCAAAGACGATTCAAGGCCCATGAGAGTGAACCGCCATATATGTATGACTTGTACTGTAAGGCAAATGTAAATAGTCACCGAGCCGGACACGTTGTGTATGAGCTGGCCGGGACTCCGTAAACCGTCACACATCAACCTGTGTATATAAATGGATGACCCGGCGCAGCGGTTTAGGGCAAGAAACAAGAGATCGAAAACTAGGTCAAGCGTATTCGCTCCCTGATAATCGAAACCCTAGCAATACCACCTCAAACTGAATTAGGGTTTTACCTTCACCGCAAGGGGCTGAACCAGTATAAACTCTCCGTGTCCTTTGTCCCGATTAACCCCTTTAAGCTAACCTAGGTGTGATGGCTCCACGACTAAGTCCTTACGCTAGTACATCTGCCGTGAAAATCCCACGACAAAACCCCTAAACCCTCCAAAACCCCTAACCCCCGCCCCCCTCCTTTAAAAAAACAAAAAAAAAAACCCAGCGCCGGAGGCTGTTGACACGTGGCGGGCTTTTGGTCCCGGTTGGTATTACAAACAGGGACTAAATGTCCTCCTACCTGAGCGATGCGCCGCAGCCACGTGGAGCCTTTTGGTCCCGGTTGGTAATACCAACCGGGACTAAAGGTCGCCCTACCTGAGCGCTACGCAGCAGCCACGTGGAACCCCTTTCGTCCCGGTTCCTAAGCCAACCGGGACTAAAAGTTTTGGGCTTTTGTCCCGATCGTATTGTCCCGGTTGCAGAACCGGGGCTAAAGGGCCTCTGGACTGGGATAAATGAGCCGTTTTCTACTAGTATGTGTCATACCCATTCAAGATTAGTGTAGCCGTAGACAGTAGGTTAATACAGGAGTATGATGTCTATTTGCAAGTTTTCTTTCTCTTGCGACAATGTCTATTTGCAAGTTGACGGCACCAACGTGACATTTGTACGTATCTCGAGTAAATTATACCACTACTTGTATCAAAGCGTGCACCATGACAACTAGTGGTATGTGTGGTAAGCAACTTCATATGTGAAATTATGCAGTTGAGTTATGAGGCTTTATTTAAGTGGTGTCAAATAATAGAGAATAGAAGTAGATGAAAAATACAAAAAGACAACTATACGCTGGTTTGGTACAGGATCTAGTGTCAATGCCACGTAAGTAGTAGACCTACTAACGCACCACTCATGCAGACCTTATTATTTTGATAACGGAAAGGGAGAGGCGATATATATGAAGTATAATGCAGAAGAATGTCAAAGAAAAGATGCACACCACTAAATTTTTGTCACATGAACACAGTAGAACGTATAAAAAAGTATTATACCACTGGAATACACGCTGCGAATTAAACACATTGTTGTTTGCAGTATCCTACATATCCTTATGAGGAGATTGTGGTTGAGAGCTTGCCCACATGTTCATTTGCAATTGCATAATACTCCTTGTTGTTTGTTTCTTATTAAATTTCCTCGCCGGAGCCGTCGTCGCGTCGCGCTTTGAATATTGCTGCTCAATAATGCACTGATATAGACATCCTCGTAGACTTACTGCTCATCTCCCATGCCTCTGCCCGCATCATCTCGAATGTCCTGACCCGACGGGGTCTCTTGAAGGCCAGGCCGGACGACGTTTTCTCCGTAGATATATGTGCAAGTACGTTCCAGTAAGCAGCTAGCAAGCGTACGTGTATACCTGTCCCTGTCGTCTACGCATTTGACGATCGATCTGTGCATATGGATCGGCCTCTATGCTCCATGCATCTACTGTACGTGGCTCTCAAGTTCCGGTACATACGACAGCTGGTGTTACCCTGTTGTACACACAAATACAAGCTCATCGAGTACAGCTCGGCGGTACTATCGCCATTGCCAATTGTCTACTTAGAATATCTGGTTCAGAAAAGAAGAGAAACATACCTATTAAATTGGTATCTATTTGTAGCGCTAGATCTGCAGAAGCAGTGAGCATGCATGCGTCATCCATCAGAATGGGTCTCACGTGCATTATATGAGACCTGGTCTCATATAATTTTTTTCCCCCGCGGGGTTGGCTTCTCGTGTTGGCAACGTACGATCGACCGGGCTGTTGGTTGCTTCATTGTGTTGGTGAAGGACAAACAATTTGGATCCATCAAACTAACCAAATATATATGCATATATAGTGCCAATGACGACGACATGGTTTGTTAATTAGTGGTTTAATTAATCGGCCTAAGGTACGGTAGGCCGCGTGGCTCGGACATGTGGCCAGGGAAGGGGAGGGGACGCTTGTGCGTGCTGCAACATCTCATGTCGTTGGCATCATGGCGTGCGAGGTGCTATCTAGGCTGCACCGTACTCGGCCACCGCGCATGCGAGCGGGCGCGAACGGCGGCTAAACCTGTCCGACCAAGTCTCGGCGCATAGCCAAGTAGCCAACATTGCATTATTCCCACGCAACTCTGCATCTAAGTCCGCTCCGCTCAAATGCTGAGCTGCATCATGCATGAATCATGGGAGCCGAGAGAAAAAACCCAACCCTGGCCAAGTCATGAACAGCCGCAACCATGACCTCTAGCTACAGTGCATGAGGCGAGGTCTACTTCTAGTACTCACTCCATTTATTTTTATAAGACATTTCAGACATCACACATTGAACTGTTTTGACTGTTGTTTGAAATGGCTACAACATCTTATAAAAGTGAACAGAGGGAATATCATATTTGCCATCTTCGTGGACAATCCTCGACCATGCGCTGTTGTGCACATGATAGTAGCACGTAGGTACGTTGGCAATCAACTCAATCAAGACGTACTACCGAAGGACGTCTGGACAAAGATCGATCTGGGACGATGATTGCATTTATTGCTGCCGTCGATCTCTTCTGTCCATGATGCTCGCATGCATGATTCATGTGTGCCAAAGGATCGATCGGAACGTCATATTCTCTCCTGCCGACATGCTGCATGGTAGTAGCATGCTACAGTAGTCACGGAACCTTGGAGTGTGATCAATCATGGGAGAACCACGTACGTAGTACGAGAGGTCCATACTGTTGTGCCTTTTGCCTTGGCCTTGAAACGTGACGGTCATGTGGATGTGGACGACATTGTTGCCGTGTACATGCATGATGCATCTACTACCACGGTACCACCTAGTTGAAGAGCACTGTAGAAAGAAAAATTGCAGATTGATTATTGGCACTTGGTTGACACGTGTTGACTTACGGTTGAGTCCTTTCGCCTGGACTATGGAGAAAAAGATGCAGAAGTGTTGGGGAGCCCCCACGTACGTCTCTCGGCTCGTCATGTGTCGATTAAACCTGCAACGAATAATCTGTGAAAGAAAGTAGATAAGTAGATCAATTTTGCTAGTCGATTTAGAATTCCCCATGTCTCAGTCCATGCTTTTTTTTTGATCTTATATGAAGATTCGTACAAAAAAATATTTTCAGTTTTCTTCTTCTTATATATTAAATCACTTGACTGAGAGTCTCAGTCGACTAAGACCTATGCATTCTAGATAGATGCCTCCCGTCCTCTTGACAAACAAATAGCGCAAAGAATAGGGTAAACAATACTAACCAAGCCACGCACGGGCAACACATCCCTGTCCCGCGTCTAATCACGTCCTACTTTGCTGCTGGCAAAGAGTTCCCAGCGACGTAATTAAACACCGAGTTAAACATATACTACTAGCCCTATTCGATCCAATACCCCCGGCTGATTCCATCAGCGATTCCATCAGCACCTAGCAATCCGCTCGATGCAAATCATTGACCTGACCGTCGTCGATGCAAATGCCGCCTGTGATTAGCCAATTAATTACGTGAGCACGATCGATCCCGAGGTTGATGCCTCCCTATTCTCCTCTTTTTGCCTACCAAGCCTCATGTCCCATCTAGTTTATCCCTCGACTGACCTGTGCGTCATGGCATGTGCCGGCCGGCCTGCTCTCGGAGCCGCGCCGTACGGGCACTTTCGGCGGCATGGCACGGCGGTGCCCGGAAATTACCGCCGCCGCAGACCCAGCGCGCGTGCGTTGAATTTACTAGTACCCGCTTTCACCTGCTAACAAGGACAAGTGAGGGTAAACAATATAAACTCTGAATGATTAAGCGGGCATATAATTTGCGCATCGGCGTGCCCCTGAGCAATCCAGCATGAGGTTCCGGTAGGCTCTTCTCCGAGATCGAGCCTCGTAACTTGATCCATGTATTAGCGAGATGATTAACGTCGCTATTATTGGGTTTTGTCTTTTGGCGGTTAGGCCAAGAGATGAGATAAGAATACTCAGGTCTCGTTTCGTTACCTGTCGGAAAAAGTCTGAACCTCCTGTCACGAGCCGCTATATTACATACTTGTTCCCTCTCGTTATGCACGTACGTACTTAGGTCACCTACTAAACCATTGACTCGAGGCACTCTCACATCAAGAATACTCAGCAAAGTCAGGATAACACTGGCCGCTTTATCTTACTCAAAACTCAAAAGTCACCAGTTTGACAAAAGGGAAAAAGGAGAGGAAACAACCAAACAGAGAGAGCCAAAATCATACCATCCGTGCTAAAAATGACTTGTTCCAGTTTTTGACATAGAGAAAAGGACACTATTAACCGACATTGCAAGCCAGATCGAACTGTATATATCCATCTTGTTTGTTTTTCAGGATCATATATGTGCATCTTTTATTTAGGGTCATATCTGTGTATCTTGTGGGCAGGGGTGGGGGGGGGG
>LR738710.1:52235660-52259421 GCA_902687465.1 Secale cereale | reverse complement strand
GGGCACGGTTGGTTGGTTGGGTCCGTTGCAACGGAACCGAGAGATCCTCTGGCAAGTTGCCCGTCGCGTCAGGCCGCTTCACCGTCACGTCGCCGGTGTTCCCTCCGCCGCCGCCCGTGCACCCGGTCCACACTGTCCTCTCGGATCCCCAGCCTGCCAGTTTTGCTCGCTCATTTCCGTCTGCAGCAACGGCCTTCCTTGTCTTCCGTGAAACTACACAATTCCGAGTTGGGCAACTTGGCTAGCTAGCTCGCTAGCTAGGCCGGCGCCTCCCAGCTTGGTAAAACCACCTCTCCGATTCACCTATACGGCAATGCGGTTAAGTTTACGTAGCCGGACGCCCACGACACGGAGGCGAGATGAGGTTTCCGTATCGTCTTCATTTCCTCATCATCCGTTTCTTGCTAAATAAGGCTATGTTGAGTGCGTCGTCTTATCCGATCCAACGCAGCCGGACAGACAGCGATCGGCGCGCGGCCATGGTTCCGCCACCGGAGAGGCGACGGTGCCGCCGAGTGCCAAGGGCGGCCCGCGGCACCGACGCTCCGGCCCATCCGAGTGTTCTGGTAGCCTGGCAACCATCGATGCCGACACAGCATACACGGGCCACTGGTCGTCTTAGGACCCACATAGGCTAGCGACATGACGTGTGTTGATGAGCAAGACTCGTTCCCTCGAAAAACCCTCAAAAACTAAAGTAGGTGAAAACTTGCTCCCTCCGTTCTAAAATATATGACTCAGCTTTGTACTAACTTTAGTATAAAGTCAGTATAAAGTTGGGTCATCTATTTTGCAATGGAGGAAGTATTAACACAAACAAATACTACTACTAGGCAAAGGAGGAATTCTACCGCTAGCTGCCTTGACGACAAGTTGGATTCGTTCTTCCAGGAATCATGCACGCCGGGGGCGGCAACCCAACCCAAGAATCCTGGCCTCGTTGAGACCTCGGCAAAGGAGTAGTCTGTCCGTTAGACTACTCATAGTGGGAGTAACATAGGTAGTAACATCACACATATCTAGATAAAAAAGATGATGTGGCAAGCAATAAATGAAGAAAGAGAGGCATGTGGTAACATAGCTAGTTACTACTAGTATGAGTAACATCACACATATCAAGGTAAGATGAGTCTATGACCTAATAAATGAAGTCTTCCATGTTACCACACATATGTTACTCCCCACTATAGAGGTAGTAACATAGAGTAGTAACATGGACATGTTACTACTCTATGTTACTACCCATTATGACTAGTCTTATACACGATCCCAAACCGTCCAGACCGCACGCACGCACGCAGTATCAAACGCGGGATCCGCGGGTCCATATTGCGGCTTCGCTGCTTCCCAGGCCGCACGGGGGGCGAATATGCTTCGATTTCACTGCCGCCCAGGTCAAATACACCACACGAAACCCTATATGCACGCATCGCTTGTCTCCGTGCGTCAAACGATTCGTAATTTTATCGTAGTGTTTCTGCAATCCGGGGAAGTCGCCACGGTACTGCCAGTCACCACCTAGGCGCCTAGGCCATATATGTATCTTGTGTATATCAAAGGTAAAGTCGCGTAAAAAATACGATTAGCCTGCACCGCGTGTACCATGTACGTACAAAGTCAAGCAGAGAGCCCGCGTACAAATAACATATGCAAATGGAAATTCTGAGCCATCTAACCAATCGCTAGTAGCTTGCGAAGTGACGCTTCTATGCCATGCCCCGTTAAGGATTAGTGTAGCTGTAAATCGTAGACTAATGCAGGCAAGTATGCTTTACAATTGCAAGTTCACGGCACTTAACGCGACACTGTTTGTGTCTTGAGTAAATTATACCACTACTTGTGTCAAAGCGTACATCGTGACAATGACACGCTGGTTTGGAAGAGGATCTAGTGCCAATGCCACGACAGTAGACATACCAACGGAACACCTATCTAGACCTTATTTTGACAACGGAAATATAATAAAGGATATTAAAAAAGGCAATATAATTCAGAAGAATGCCAAAAGAAAAGATGCACCGCTAGATTCTTGCCACATGAACACAGAAGAACCTATGGATAAGTTTTTTTAATTAAACGGAAGCAAAAGGTTTGTGTCGTATATTAATTAAGAGAGAGAAATACCTGGTTCTGTTACAAATACACCTGTTATTATAACACAAGTGGTTTACTCTCCCGGCATGAGCGTCCACCCGAAGCAAGGCCTCTTTCTTGTTGTTGTCTAATAAGAATGTCGGTGACGCCCCTTTGTAACGGACAACACGCGTGTTTTTCTTATTTCAATTAGACTGTGAGATGAGCATGGTCAAGGAGGAGGAGAATGAGTTTTAATCTTGTGGAGGCGGAGGAAGAAATTTCTTGGAAGCACGCGACGACGGTTGCCTCTGTCCGTGTCAAAACCAGTAGATCTCGGGTAGGGGGTCCCCAGCTGTAGATCTTGGATCGATGGATTAACAAGGAACACAGAGATATTATTTACACAGGTTCAGACCCTCTCGGAGAGGTAAAACTCTACGTCATGCTTGATTGTATTGGTGTGTATGTATGATGGTTATAAAGTTGATCTACCTCGAGATCGGATGAACTAAACCCTAGATGAGTAGGATGATGGTTCTAGGCTTCTAGCCTCTACGGACTAAACCCTCTGGTTTATATAGACATAGGGATACCTAGGCTTACACATGGTCGGTTACCATTAGAGGATAAGCACACATATTCCATTATCTTGTCTTGGAGGATACGCCAAATCTTCGGAGGTTTCCTTCTATAACACGAAGTTGCCTATAGCTCAACATTCCAAGGATGGATTATGAGCGGCCCACCTGTCCGGCCCATGAGAGATAGGCCGGGAGCCCACGGGAATCCCTTAGTCCGGGACACCCTCAGTAGCCCCCGAACTAGTCTTCGAAGCTGAGGTATATGCGAGGAACCATCGGCTTTGTAGACTAGTTCCATCTGCCTATGGTTATTTTAATAATCTCCGGCCACACGTCCCTTGAGCGACGTCATAACTCCCGAAGTGCATACGTAACTTAGCCCTGAAGGTCAGTCGCTCAAGTGTGAATAGTGCATTTATCTGACAACTTTTGTAGAAAGGTCACGACCCACCGTAACCACTAGCCAGTTACGAAAACTTGATTCGCTATTCGAGGTGGTTTCTCCATTGGCACGTCCTATCAATATGGAGATCGTGCCCTGTTTTAAGGGACATGATGAATGATTTGTACTATCCCACGTGCGCATAATGACACGATTATATCGGGAAGTGGAGAGGTCTGCGGCGTAGTAAAAGGACCCTTGGGCTAACAGTAACCTATAAAAGGGGAGCAGCCACCATTTTCTCCGTACACTCTTACTTCCTCCATTGCCATTGCCTTCCCAATCTCTTGAGCTCCAGCGCCCAGATACATCCTCCCTCCAAAAACTTCTCCGGCCATTTCCTCAATCCGTCCATGGCCAGCTCTGGTTCTAAGGGCATGTGGGAGACCTCCAGGATCACCGAGGACGCCATCCATGAGCTGAAGAGCACGGGCTACATCTAGGCCAACGTCGCCCACCGCGTCCCAGAGGAGGACCAAGTTATCCCCACACCCAGGCCAGGAAAGAGGGTGGTGTTCCTTTCCCACTTCATCCAGGACCTGGGCTCCCCCCTCCATCCCTTTGTCAGTGCCCTGATGTTCTTCTACAGATTAGACTTTCATTATACTACCTCGAACTCTTTCTTGCACATCTCGGCCTTCATCGTCATTTGCGAGGCCTTTCTTCGGGTCCGGCCACACTTCGAATTGTGGCTAAAGATCTTCACCATCAAGCTGAAGATCATCGATGGCCAACAAGCAGACTAGGGGGGGGGCAATGGTTAGCAAACTCCGCCTGGTTGACTGGTCGGAAGGCACCTTTATAGAGACCGTCAAGATTTGACAGAAGGAGTGGTTTTATATCACGGAGTCATGAGGTGTGGATTGGGAAGAGATCCCTGCCTTCAGATTTGGACCCACTATAAGGCTGATCTCGTGGACCAAGAAAGGCCTCGACAGGGGGTTAACAATAGAGGTGGCGTCGCTATAGAGCTGGATATCTCAGATGATAAAAAAGAAGGTCGAATTACCCAACGTGATTCGGATCATGCTTCGCGGGCCTCCCACCCTTCCAAGACCGATCCACCCCCATGTGGTCCTACAATCCCGAAGACCCCACCACCGTGCTCAGCTTCTACTGCACCTCCCACGCCAAGTTGTGGAAGGTGTTGTTCAAGCCTCAAAAGGATTGGCCAGTTGAAGAAGAAGACATCGGCCTTGATGTCGCGACACCCCCTCCAGCGGTATGATGAATTTCAGCATTCTGTTCAGATATTTCTTTTTTACAAAGTGCTTAACTCTTCTTCCTTCCATCCACAGAGCTAGATGAAGAAAGCCAAATAGATCAACAACCCGACTCCGCTGCCTGAGGGCCCCAGGATGGCCTTGCTGATAGAGATGCTGGCCGCGGCGCCGTACAAGGTGTCGGAGAAGAAGGAGAAGAAGAAAGGAGATAAAAGGGAGTCCAAAGAAGGCCTACGTCCCAGAGGACCTCGGGACATTAAGTCTGGGAAACCTGTCACAGCCTGATTCTTGGCCTTTCTTTTTCTTTTGATTTTCTGAGAGTTTTGCTTGAGTTTTCTTTTCCGTGGCTATGTGGTCTGGAAACTAGAGAAGATAAACTCTTCTTCCTTTTCAGAGTGGCTTGTCATCCTCATATCCATCCCTACACCTTGCCATTTCCATCTTGGACCAGCCTCAATATTCTTTTTCTAGGGAATATTCCTTTTTTCTATTAATGGAATAACCCGGTTTGCCCTAGGTTGTGAAGAAACCTATATTTCCATCACTCCTAAAATTCCAAAATAATTCACATAAATTGTTTGGTTCATATCTTCATCAAATATGGAAAAACTTTTCCTTGCCATGTTCAAAAATAATCCTCCACATATTACTATTCCGCCCTAAGTAGCACTTTTTGAAGCAGGTGCTATTTATCTTTGCCCATTTGCGCCCAAACTTTTTGGACACCTTTTAATGTTCATATCATTACCTCATGCACATTTTCATACTCATTTGCCTAGCAAATATATATTTTAGCTAATTTCCAAAGTTTCTATCCTGAAAGAAACTTTGTCAAGGATGTACAAGCTAGGCATATCAAAATAAGTTGCAATTTTTGCATGACCTCAATACCATCAAATCATGACTCTCCTCAAGATTTGAGATCATTCCTTGCATCCATGTGAGCACACCTTCAAATCTTTGTTTCTGTCCAAATTTTCAGTTTGCGAAGCAAGTATAGTTTATCTTGCTTCATTGTTCCTGAAACTTTTCTAGGACCTTCCCCTACCCATATAACCTATGTCCACAAATTTTTGACACATTTCTTTTAGCCATTTTCCCTCAGGATTTTTCCCAAGATTCTGTCCAGAGAGGTGCTGTGTAAAGGAAGTACCATTTTGGCTTGGCCAAATGGCATGAAAGTATTACTGCATCTTCATATGTCCAAATGATCAGGCCTTGCAAAATTTCAGCCCAATCCAACACTTCTAGTGAGTGCTACTTCATGATTCAGTTTCTGGACCAGTTTATGCATTTGCAAAGCAAGTGTATTAAATACTTGTCCTAATCACCTCAAAATTTGCAGGACTGTAGTCCTTCCTAACCTAAACTCCCCAGACATTCTATTTGGCTCTAATCTCACCTATGGTGATGAATGTAGCATGATTAAGATTGATGCAGCAACATCCAAAGCTTAATTCCCACCTTACCACACCATCTTTAACCGAGCTTTAAACTCAGTTGCAACCTCCCCTGGATGGACTCCACCCCAGAAAACTTTTGATAGTCCTTGGCCCATCTTCTCCTCGCCAGTTCACGCGGTGACCACCGCCCTGGCATGCATTAAACGCGTTCTGGCACGATCGCAGCGTTGTGATCGTCCGTGCTCTCCTCGCCTCGACTCAAAGCCATGTCCATCAGGTTCCCCGTGTCGTACCCTTCTCCCTGGACCTATCTTCCCCTCCTACAGTTCGCTCGCTGGCACTCATTGATGCACGCCCACAGACGCGCTGTAGCCGACCGTCCTCTTCCTCCTCTGTCCGCTTCCTCCCCGTACCCCCTTGGACTCCTCTGCTCCGTGACCTATGCATCGATGCGTCGTCGTGTTCCCGCGCCCTCCCGTGATCGCTGAACATCGCCAGAGTCACGGCCGGACGTGCATGGCGGCAACCGGCTCGGCTCCCCGCCCCCACCTCCATTGTTGTTTTTCCATAGCTCTCTCGAGCCTTCTCGAGCTCGCTCGAGTTCTCCTGATCCTCTGTGAATGCCCTGGACTCGCCTCCCCTCCCTCCCCATGGCTCTGCTCGCGCCAGCGCGACGACACACGCGTCACCACGGCCGTGTTCGAGCATCGTGATGCCGCAGCTATTTAAGCCAACCTCGCGGTGTGCTGACCTCCCCAGCCTCCTCACCACTCTCCTAGAGGCCGCCCCGACCACTCCACCAAGCTCGAGGAGCCCCCACTCCTCCTCCACGGCCGCCACGACCGCCGCCCTCCACCACCTAATTTGGCTCGATGCCGGCCTCCCCCTCCCTTCTGACCTCATCCGCGTTTTCCCCAAGCTCCAGCGATCCTCTCCTTCCTCTCAGCTCGCCGCCGGAGGCCGTGTGGCCCTGACCCCAAGGATCGGCTGCCGCCTCCCGAGCTCTCTGCTCCCCGAGTCGCCATAGCTCCAAGCCTCCCCGATGCTTGTTTTTGCTCTAGACGGATGCAACGGTCCCTCCTGAGTCCAACTGTGGCGGGAGCCTCGCCTAAGATGGCCCGAGCCGCTGGGGGTCGCCGCCGGCGTGCGCGGCTCCCTCCGTCCCGCAGGCGGGCGCTGGGTTGAAGAAGAAGGAGGCGGGAGGAGAGAGAAGTTCAACGTGGGTCCCACCCGTCGGCCGCCTGAGGCGCCAACAGACATGGATAAGTAGACACACAATTCCGGTGAGTATGTCTTCATGTGCTGAAAGCGTATTTTCTGGGCGTTTCGGCTCAAAGTACCATTTCGCTTTAGTAAAGTGTATTTCCCGAAGTACACCTCATGTTTTTCTGCCTAAGTCAAGTCTGAAAATCTTTTTATTATAGATGGGTCCCTTGCAGTCAAATTATCACAACTTTTTGCTCATAACTCCGATTGAGGTGAATCCAAAACCTACTTCTTCGTCTCGTCAAGACCGTTCTATTCCTATCATTTTCACAATGGTTTGCCATACTGGAAATGACCTTGCCCTTATCTAGCCCCCTCCGAGAGAGAATATTTTTCGGTGAATCGTTCCACAAGTTCATCGCACTTCTCCCCGGTGAATCTTTCATACCCAGGCAGGACACAACACCCACTAGCATGAGGGCCATGCAATAGCCATGGTTTTCAACTTGAACATTTAATAAATTTCTACTTGTGTTGATACGGTTATTGTTGTTTCGGTGATGCCTGATAACCCACAATTATAGGGGATCGGTTGTAGCCTCTTTCGATAAGTAAGAGTGTCGAACCCAACGAGGAGCTAAAGGTAGAATAAATATTCCCTCAAGTTCTATCGACCACCAATACAACTCTACGCACGCTTAACGTTTATTTTACCTAGAACAAGTATGAAACTAGAAGTACTTTGTAGGTGTTGTGGGACAGGTTTGCAAGAATATAAAGAGCACATAACTAAAACTAGGGGCTGTTTTAGGTAAAGAAGCAATAAAGTTAGTATAAAGAGTGTGGAAAAGTGGTGGTAGCAGTTGCGAAATTGTCCCTATGCAATTGACTATGTTACTAGACCGATTGCAAGTTTTACGTGGGAGAGGCCACTGCTAGCATGTCATCCCTAACTTGGAATTGTATGCAGTTATGATTGGAACTATTAGGAAGAATCCGCAACTACTAACGTTCTTTAAGGTAAAACCCAGCCATAGCATTAAGATATATTGGTCCACCTTCAATCCCGTATGCATCAATTTCTACGCTAGGTTGAAGCTTCTGTCACTCTTCGCTCCAATACATAGTCCTATCAACATACAACTAACCCTATGGTGTGATCCATGCATGCGCTCATATGATGGGCACCAAAGGATAGCAACATAACCACAAGAAAATTAAACCAATCATAGCAATTCACCAATTATCGGTAGGACAACGAAAATCTACTCAGACATCATAGGATGGCAACACATCATTGGATAATAATATGAAGCATAAAGCACCATGTTCAAGTAGAGGGTATAGTGGGTTGCGGGAGAGTGGACCGCAGTAGATAGATGGGGGAAGGTGATGAAGATTTTGGTGAAGATGACGGAGGTGTTGGTGTAGATCGTCGTCGCATGATGATGGCTCCGGTGGCACTCCCGCGCCGCCGGAAGCGAGGGGGGGGGGGAGAGCCCCTCTCCTTCTCCTTCTTCCTTGGCCTTCTCCCTAGGTGGGAGAAGGGTTCTAACTCTGGTCCTTGGTCTCCATGGCATGGGAGGGGCGAGAGCCCCTCCGAGGTTGGATCTGTCTCTCGGTCTCTCTCTGTTTCTGCGTTTTTAGATTCTGGCCTTTCACCGTTTCTTATATTCCCGGAGATCCGTAACTCCGATTGGGCTGAAATTTTGAAACGATTTTTATCCGGATATTAGCTTTCTTGCGAGGAAAGAAGGGCACCAACCGCCTTACGGGGTGGCCACGAGGGCCCAGGGCGCGCCTGACCCCCTGGGGCGCGCCCCCTACCTCGTGGCCCCCTCGGGCATCATCTCGCATTGATTCTTCTTCCCAAAATTCATATATATACCAAAAAAATCTCCATCTATTTTTATCCTGTTTGGACTCCGTTTGATATGGAAATTCTGTGAAACAAAAAACATGCAACAAACAGGAACTGGCACTGGGCACTGGATCAATATGTTAGTCCCAAAAATAGTATAAAAAGTTACCAAAAGTATATGAAAGTTGTATAATATTGGCATGGAACAATAAAAAATTATAGATACGACGGAGACATATCAGCATCCCCAATCTTAATTCCTGTTCATCCTCGAGTAGGTAAATGATAAAAAAGATAATTTTTGAAGTGGAATGCTACCTAGCATAATCTTGATCATGTAATATAATCATGGCATGAATACTAAGACACGAGTGATTCAAAGCAATAGTCTATCATTTGACATAAAAGAATTTAATACTCGGGCGTCCCAACAAACAATCAAGTCTTTCAAAATATCAATGCTAAAGAACGTTATCCCTACAAAATCATATAGTCTTTTATGCTCCCTTTTCTTAACACAAGGTACCCCTCATGCCCATCCCGGTGTGAGCCAAGCAATTGTTTTCATACTTTACTCTGTTGAACCTTTTCAACTCTTCATGCAATACATGAGCGTGATCCATGGACATAGCACTATGGGTGGAATAGAAGGTGGTAGTAGAAAAAAGTAGGGAGAAAGTCTCACATCGACTAGGCAAATCAATGGACTATGGAAATGTCTGTCAACTGATATCAATGTGAGTGAGTAGGGATTGCCATGTAATGGATGCACTAGTGCTATAAGTGTATGAAAGCTCAAAAGAAAACTAGTGGGTGTGCATCAACTTGCTTGCTCATGAAGACCTAGGGCATTTGAGGAAGCTCGTCGTTGGAATATACAAGCCAAGTTCTATAATGAAAATTTCCCACTAGTATATGAAACTGGCAAAATAAGAGACTCTCTATCATAAAGATCATGGTGCTACTATGAAGCACAAGTGTGGAAAAAAGATAGTAGCATTGTCGCTTTTTTTCTTTTTTGGGGGGCTTCCCTTTTTTTGGCCTTTCTCTTTTTTTCGGGACAATGGTCTAATAATGATGATCATCACACTATTATTTACTTACAACTCGATATTACAACCCGGTGCTAGAGCAAAGTATGACTCTATATGAATGCCTCCGGTGGTCTACCGGGATGTGCAATGATCTAGCGTAGCAATGGCGTCAAAAAATGGACAAGCCATGGAAACATCATGCTAACTATCTTACGATCATGCAAGGAAATATGACAATGATGGTGTGTGCCATAACAAACAGAACGGCGGAGTTACATGGCAATATATCTCGGAATGGCTATGGAAATGCCATAATAGGTAGGTATTGTGGCTGTTTTGAGGAAGGATACAAGGTGGTTTGATGCACCGGCGAAAGTTGCGCGGTACTAGAGTGGCTAGTAAGGTGGAAGGGTGAGAGTGCGTATAATCCATGGACTCAACATTAGTCATAAAGAACTCACATACTTATCGCGAAAAATCTATTAGCCCTCGAAGCAAAATACTACGACGCATGCTCCTAGGGGGTAGGTTGGTAGGAGTTAACCATCGCACGCCCCCAACCTTCACGCAAAGATAAACTATCAAAATACAATGCGCGCCAATTTGGTTACATAGTTAGGAGACCATACGTGCATGCTTCGGGAATCACAAACCTTAACACCAATATTTTTACTAAACCACAATCATTCACTAGTACCTCCCACATATTAGCATCTCTATATCGCAAAACTATTGCGAGGAATCAAACTTATCATATTCAGCGATCTACAAGTTTCTGTAGGATTTTATGACTAACCATGTGAATGACCAATTCCTGTCAACTCTCTAAATAGATATAAGTGAAGCAAGAGAGTTTTAATTCTTTCTACAAAAGATATGCCCATGCTCTAACAAATATAAGTGAAGCAAAAGAGCATTCTACAAATTATTGTTTTCTATGTGAGGAGAAATAGGCAATCCAAACTTCAAATGATATAAGTGAAGCTCATGAAGCATTCTATAAATCCAGACTCAAAAGATATAAGTGAAGTGCAAAGAGCATTCTATATATAAACCAAGGACTATCTCATACCAGCATGGTGCATTTATTAAAAGAAAAAAAAACACACGACGCTCCAAGTGTTTACGCCTATCATGTGAACGAAAAGAATCCGAAAACATACCAATACTTCTTGAAGAAAGATGGCATGCCTTCTGGGGCATCCCAAATCTTAGACGCTTCAGTTTCCTTGAATATTTACTTGGGGTGCCTTGGGAATCCCCAAGCTTGAACTCTTGCCTCTCCTCCTTCTCCTCACATCGAGACCTCCTCGATCTTCGAACACTTTATCCACACAAAGCTTAACCGAACTTTTAGTGGCGGAGTTAGTGCATATGATAAATGAAATCACATCATGTACTGCTCTAACATTATTGTATAATTATGAAAAAACATTACCCACTGTATGCTATCACAATTCTATGGCCCCAAGTCAAGGAGGTTTCAACGAGAAATCAAACATATGCAAATAATAAAGCTATAACATCAATGTGTGAAAACAGGACATTCTGTAGTAATCTGAACATTAACCATACTTCTGTAACTCTACAAATTCTGGCAAAATTAGGAAAAATATAAAATCTGTATAGAAAGACCATGCAGAAAGTTTCAGATCCTTTTGCCATTCCAGTAAAAAAATGTAAAATCGCGCACTACAGGCAAAGTTTCTGCTTTTGCACCGCACAAACTAACAAGTAGTTTAATCAGCCTAAAGGAAACTCTTGGCACATTATTTTTATAATACAATGGAACTGTACAAGGGGGCAATTATTTTTGTTAAAAAATTTATGTTATCAAGGTTCACAAAGTTTCCATGGGCATGAACAAAGTTCAAGGCTAGCTCCCCCTTTAACAATGCTCGTCTTTCTCACTTTCGCTTTTCTTTTTGAAAAAGTTTTAGGTTCCCCTCTTTATTTTTTTGTTTTTAAACTTTATAAAAGCACACAACAGAAAGGAATGACTCTCTAATACTTGCGGGTTGTCTCCCTGGCAGCGCTTTCTTTAAAGCCATTAAGCTAGGCACATAGTGCTCAAGTAATGGATCCACCCGGATCCCAAGGTATATCAAAGCCAATTTTAATTAACAGTGATTTATGATTTAGTTGTGAGCACAAAGTAACATATATCATGCAATAACGATGTCTAACTCTCTTCCTATGCATCAGCATGTCATAAAAGAACAATTCATGCACACATAGTAAAGACCAATACATAGCATAAACAATTTCTTGCAATTTTATCGTATTGGAAACATAGAGAGGCGGAGATGTAGTTCCTCTCTCATAATAATTGCAAGTAGGAGCAGCAAGCACATGCATATTATATCTATCAAAATCATCATGTGTAGTAGTGAGACGCAACCCATCAATATAATCCTTAATAAGAGCAAACTTCTCCAAAATAGTGTAGTTGGGAGAATTCAAAAAGATAATAGGACTATCATGCGTGGGTGGAATAGCAACAATTTCATTCTTAACATAAGGAACTATAGCAAGTTCATATCCATAAGCATAATTCATATTAGCATCTTGGCCACAAGCATAGCAAGCATCAAGTTCATCAAAAAGGGATATTTCAAACGAATTCAAGGGATCATAGCAATCATCATAGCATTCATCCTTTGGTAAGCACGAAGGGAAATTAAAAAATGTATAGGATAAAGAGTTAATCTCATTAGAAGGTGGGCACGGGTAGCTAATCCGCTCTTCCTCCTTTTGTTCTTCGCTCTCCTCGTCATCTTTTTCATCTAGTGAGCTCATAATGTCATCAATTTCTTCTTCCATAGTTTCCTGCAAAATATTAGTCACTTCTTGGATAGCGGAGACTTTCTCAATAAGCGCATCAATATTGGAGTTATATTCATAATTCAAATAGCAATATTTCAATATAGCGAGATTTTCAGGCCTATAAACATCATCATCAAAAGCATCATACTTTTTAAATAGAGATTCAATTTCATAAGCACCCTTAAAAGCAATGAATTCTTCTGTTTGTTCCACATCATAATAATAATATATATCATTAGCATAAGAAGCTAAGGTTTCATCATCATTAAATTTGCATGAAAATGGAAGGTGTGGAGCCTTCATCCTAGAGCAACAATTATAATCATATATCAAGCATAGTTGCCGAGCATACCAATACAACATATAAATTTGATCCCATAATAGTTTCCCTTTTTGTGTCAAGCGATAATCCCTAAAGTATTCACGTTGATCCAACGTTACTCCCATTATATGAATGGGGTTATCTTAGGAATATCAAAGTAGTACATAATATTTTTCACATACTGAGCATCGAGGGTTGTAGGAGGTTCCCCATCTCCATGATTAGCAAGTAAACCTATTTTTTTGGTATTTCGTGTTCCATATCCATAACTAAAGATAGAGAACAACTTAGAACAGCAAATAAAATCTACTTAGTTATAAAGCAAACAAGCACACACGAGAATATTCACCCCACGCAATTGCTCCCCGGCAACAGCGCCAGAAAAAGGTCTTGATAACCCACAAGTATAGGGGATCAGTTGTAGCCTCTTTCGATAAGTAAGAGTATTGAACCCAACGAGGAGCTAAAGGTAGAATAAATATCCCCTCAAGTTCTATCGACCACGGATACAACTCTACGCACGCTTAACGTTTACTTTACCTAGAACAAGTATGAAACTAGAAGTACTTTGTAGGTGTTGTGGGATATATTTTCAAGAATATAAAGAGCACATAAATAAAAACTAGGGGCTGTTTTAGGTAAAGAAGCAATAAAGTTAGTATAGCGAGTGTGGAAAAGTGGTGGTAGGTGTTATGAAATTGTCCCTAAGCAATTGACTACGTTACTAGACCGATAGCAAGTTTTATGTGGGAGAGGCCACTGCTAGCATGTCATCCCTGACTTGGAATTCTATGCACTTATGATTGGAACTATTAGCAAGTATCCGCAACTACTAATGTTCATTAAGGTAAAACCGAACCATAGCATTAAGATATATTGGTCCCCCTTCAATCCCGTATGCATCAATTTCTATGCTAGGTTGAAGCTTCTGTCACTCTTGCCCTCCAATACATAGTCCTATCAATATACAACTAACCCTATGGTGTGATCCACGCGCGCGCTCATATGATGGGCACCAAAGGACAGCAACATAACCACAAGAAAATTAAACCAATCATAGCAATTCACCAATTACCGGTAGGACAACAAAAATCTACTCAGACATCATAGGATGACAACACATCATTGGATTACAATATGAAGCATGAAGCACCATGTGCAAGTAGAGGGTACAACGGGTTGCGGGAGAGTGGACCGCTGTAGATAGATGGGGAAGGTGATGAAGATGGTGGTGAAGATGACAGAGGTGTTGGTGTAGATCGCCGTCGCACGATGATGGCCCCGGTGGCACTCCGGCGCCACCGGAAGCAAGGGGGGAGAGCCCCCCTCCTTCTCCTTCTTATTTGGCCTTCTCCCTAGGGTCCTTGGTCTCCATGGCATGGGAGGGGCGAGAGCCATTCTGAGATTGGATATGTCTCTGTGTCTCTCTTTGTTTCTGCGATTTTAGATTCTGACCTTTCACCGTTTCTTATATTCCCAGAGATCTGTAACTCCGATTGGGCTGAATTTCTGACACAATTTGTATCCGGATATTAGCTTTCTTGTGGCGAAAGAAGGGCACCAACTTCCTTACGAGGTGTCCACGAGGGCCCAGGGCGTGCCTGACCCCCTGGGGCGCGCCCCCAGCCTCGTGGCCCCCTCGGGCATCGTCTCGCATTGATTCTTTTTCCCAAAAATCATAAATATTCCAAAAAAAATATCTCCATCCATTTTTATCCCGTTTGGACTCCGTTTGATATGGATATTCTGCGAAACAAAAAACATGCAACAAACAGGAACTGGCACTGGGCATTGGATCAATATGCTAGTCCCAAAAATAGTAAAAAAAATTGCCAAAAGTATATGAAAGTTGTATAATATTGGCATGGAACAATCAAAAAATATAGATACGACGGAGACGTATCAATGCCTAAGGATTTGTTTTCACTTTCATGCTATGTTTTATGCACATGGTTATCATGTACTAGTTGCTAGTATTTCTGTCATATGTCAGGCTTGGGGGTAGTACATGGTGGTGTTGGTAATGGTCTTCGGTGCATGACTATCATCTGCTACCAAGTACTGTGAATATGCATGTTCCTTTGCATCTAGATGGTTATATGCTTACTTGGTAGTATTCTTGATACGTTATTGCTTAATATTTATTGTTGATGTTAGTGGTCATGTTATGCTATGAGTAGTGCTATACTTGTGATATTCCTGCTCGTCAGTATGCCATGCTCATCCGGATAAATGGTTAATGTTGTTGTTATACTCGTTAATTGTGTTGCACCTCCATGCTTATGATGATATCATGTTCATGCTTTATAGTTGCATCATGTTATTTTATTATGGCTCAACTCATTGCATTCAAGTTTAACCGGATAATAATGAACTTGAACAACTGTTGGCTGAGCCATGGTGCCACCAAATCGAGCTGACCAATGCAACCACATTTGCCTTTTATGGGAAAGGTCCTATCTGAGCCTATTGTCATGCCTCTCGCTGGTGCCTCCAACGAGGGAAGGTTATGTGCGGGTGCTACCTTGGCCGGGTAGGACGGCATAAGCCTTGTGTGCCCATGTTTAGTTTTGAGCTCATGTCCCCGTTTGGGACCGCTTATATTTTGCTACGACGGTGGCCGTTGATGCCTTTGGTAGTCACGGGGCCACCGATGACTTAGCCCAAAGGGGAGTTGGTCGGAGTGGCCAGGAGAGTGTCATGGCAGTAGATTGGTTTGGTTGGAAAGCCGTTTCTCAGGGATATTACTACCAAGTATAAACCGCCCAGGAGGGGCCGGTTTATACTTGGTAAGATTACTTCTACTAAAGCCCAGCAGAGCATGGAGGAAGACGCCTTAGCCCAGGAAGCTTAGAGCCCAAGTGTTAGGGCCCATGATTTGTAAACCGCCATACTACGTGTAACTTGTGATGTAAGATAGGAAGGATAGAGACCAAGCATGACACGTTTATGAGCCGGCCTCGGGATTCTGTAAACTGGACCGGGTGTCACCTCGTGTATATAAACGGACGACTCGGTGATGGGCCTCTAGCCCCTTGTTGGTTACCCCAAGTGGAAGGCGTGAGATGTAGTGTTGCGGAAGTTTTTCCCTTGGCAAGATACAAAGGATTGAATCCCCAGAGACTCCTAGGTTCAACAAGAAGGTGTCAACTGCTACGGCGCCAGATATTAGCAATCAATGTGGACCTGCACACAGATACAAATAACTTTGCTCCCAACGAGTACAGAGAGGTTGTCAATCCCTCCGGCCTTGTAGTTCACAAAGGATTAAACGCAAATGATAGTAGTGATAGATAATGTTTGCAATAGTAAATAATAGCGAAAAGTAAATAGAGGATGTGATCAATGATGGTAATATGGACCGGAGTCTCATGATGTTCACTAGTGATGTCTCTCTCCCAAAAGACGATAAAACATCTATGTGAGGTAAACGAATTACAGCTGGGCAATTGACAGGACCACGAACGCAAACCAATGCTGACTACATTGCAAGAAAGGTTGAGGTTCAAAGCATGGGCGGTACGCCAAAGTAAGTAGACCGAAATCCATCAATATCTACTACTAATCATCCACATTGAGATATCTATCCAGAACATCTCGCTGGTATTAAGTTGCGAGTCCCACCCATAGTGTAAACTCAATGCAACAGACAATTGCATTAAAAGAACTTTGCGTAAAGTAAACAATCCTTGCACCCGCGGGCACAAACACCGTTGTTTTCCCCCTTGTGGCAACAGCATATCCCCTAGACTCACGTTTCTGTCACTCAAGCTAGTCATCGAGGGGCATGAACCCACAATCAAGCATAACGTTCCCTCTTGGAGTCACTACCTACTACTTGGCCAAAGCAATAAATAACAACGGAGAACATGCAAGAATTACTTATGAACATAAATATAAAAGAGGTAGATCAAATATATTACTCAATCACAATCTGAACATAATCTCATAATCCATCGGATCCCAGCAAACTCATCATAGCAACAGCATAAGGATTACATATGTGCCTCGATCATGTAGGGCAGCTCACGAGGACTAATTAGTGAAGCACAAGAACGAGAGGAGAACATCACATAGCTACTGGTCATGGACTCATGGTCCAAGCGAGACTACTCACAACTCATCCGGGAGGCGTCCATGGTGGTGGAGAGGCTCCCGATGATGATCCTCCCCTCTGGCAGGGTGCCGGGAAGAGTTCTCCTGGTGCTCCCGATCTTGGAAGCAGCGGCGGCGGTGGAACAGAGATGAGATCGCGAAAAAGAGTTCCCGTCTCGAGGGTTTCGGGAAACGCTCTAAGGATATGCCAAAGGGGGGCACCAGACGGGGCTCGGGGGGCCCAGGCGCCCCCCCCCCCCCCGGCGGCGCGGCCCAGGGGTGGGGGGCGTCGCCAGGGCGCCTGGAGCCCTGGTGCCCCCCCCAGCTGTCCTTCGGACGCACGGTAGGTTCTCGAACGCTGATTTTTTATATAATTTTTCTGGATTTTTCCTGACAGTTCTCGTAATGTGAAAACCTGAAATACAAAAACAGCCGAAAACAAAAACTGGCACTGGGGTGCACTGAGTTAATAGGTTAGTCCAAATATGATCAAAAGTGTATGGAAGTGTATGAATATCATAGCAATATCACCCAAAAGAGGCATGGAGCAAGCAGAAATTATAGATACGTTTTGGACGTATCAACATCCCCAAGCTTAATTCCTGCTCGTCCTCGAGTAGGTAAATGATAACAAGAATAATTTCTGTGGTGACATGCTATTAAACATATAGGACTTTTTCATAGTCATATGACAAAAGCTTACTTAGACAATGATTCTATAGTAATTAAGTTGCCTCATGAGAAAATCACAAAGAACTGAAAGTTTTACAATATGAAACTGAATCATCAAGAAGATTTGCAACGAACATGGTGTGCAAATATGATAAAGTGATATCTAGCTTGCCCCCTTTAGTGAAGCAAAACATAAATGCAGGGGCACCTCCAAGGTTTAAGTGATGACTAGATACAATGATTTCAAAATAAATGATATCACAATCATGCAAAAGACAATGCTACTTTGGGACAATGCACATTACACTCAGAATGACAATCATGCTCTCAGTAGTTGGTGCTTTAAAAGAAGGTGGAGACTCAACATAAAAGTAAAAGAATGGTTATGTGCTAGAGCTTTTTATTTTGAAAACATAGAAGCAATTTTGTCAACGGTAGTAGTACTTCATATGTGTCATGCATAAGACATCCTATAAGTTGCAAGCCTCATGCATCGAATACCAATAGTGCTCGCACCTTGTCCTAATTAGCTCGGATTTCCATGAGTTATCATTGCTTTACATATGTTTCAACCAAGTGTCACAAAGGGGTACCTCTATGCCACCTGTACAAAGGTCCAAGGAGATAGATCTCATTTGATTTCTCGTTTTTGATAGATCTCAACTTAAGGACATCCATACCGGGACAACATAGAAAATAGATAATGGACTCCTCTTTAATGCTTAAGCATATTCTCATAAGAGATTGAGGATTAATGTCTAAGCTAAAACTTCCACCATGATACATGGCTTTGGTTGGCGGCCCAATGTTCTTCTCTAACAATATGCATACTCATTCAACTCATGGCAAATCACCCTTACTTCAGACAAGACGAACATGCATATCAACTCACATGATATTCAACAAAAAGTGTAACAGTTGATGGCGTCCCCAGAAACATGGTTACCGCTCAGCAGGCAACTTATAAGAAATAAGATACATAGGCAACAAATTATTTACCACAATAGTTTTTAAGCTACTTTCCCATGAGCTATGTATTGCAAAGTTAGTCCGCTTAGTACAGGTGGAGGTTAGCAAAAGACTGGGAGCGACCAACTAAGAGAGCAATGACGGTCATAATCATGCAGAGCGACAAAGCAATATTGAATCAGGCATGGAAGTTATATCGCTACTCAGAAATAAAAGATCATCAAGGCTTGACAGACTTTCTTTACAGTCTTAAATATGCGTGAGCATACGCCAAGTCGATCAAAATAAATTCTTGAAGGAAGATATTACTAAACCATACCACATCATAGGCAAACAAATCATGTGGGTACTCCAATAACACATTGGGAACCCCCCAGCTATTTGAGACTAACCATAAGAAAACCTGAACTACTAAGCGCCATCATGCACGTAGCATCTTTATCATAGACATATCAACCAATGCAACAGAAGCAAACTCTCTTAATAAGATAAGCATGATAATTAAAGAGAGTTCAAGCAACCAACTAAACAAAAGCTCTTTGAAAAGATAAGCATGAATACTAAGAGCTGAGCATGATAGTAGCTATTAAAAGACAAAGAACACACACAGCAAAGATAGACATGAAAATTCTATGTTATGTTCTAGGTAGAAGTGGAGCGTGTTTCTCTCCCACATAAAGAACGCTGAGTTCCGACTCGTTATGGAAAACTAAAAAGGAAACTAAAAGCAAGACGCTCCAAGCATAACACATAACACATGAAGTGATTAAAATATAGTGGAACGAAAGACGAACTGATAATGTTGATGGAGAAGGGGATGCACGGGGGCATCCCCAAGCTTAGACGCTTGAGTCTCCTAGAATATTTTTTTGGGGTGCACGGGGGCATCCCCAAGCTTGAGCGCTTGACACTCCAGAATCTTTTTATCATCTTCCCTCGCACACTTGAAAACTCCCTTCATACATAACTCATCATAATCTGATTAGCGAGGTTAGTACCCTTAATAAAATAATTGTTCTTTGCTGGAAATAAAGATATTCTTGAATTTCTACTGTTTTTCAAGATTGCCAAAAGGTTTTTGCAAAGAAAAAGCAAGCTCTTGATTTGCAAAATGAAGGAAAGGCAAAACAGGACAGAATCTGTGAAAAACAGAACAGCAGGCAGTAAATGATTTGTTCGGGGTACTTCTGCAACTCAAATAAAAAAACTCAGAACAGATGCACGAAAGACAATTATATATAGAACGCTGTCAAAAAAATTCAGACCAAAAAGATGATCTGGTGATTTTATACGAATTTTTCTATCCAAGGACAGAATCTGTTTCCTGGACAGCACCTCACAACTTTTGAACTTTCTAGCAATCAGAGGCTATACTTGGCACAAAATTGAAAAGCAAAGATACAATGATGATGCTACTGTAGTAAACAACATCAAGACACAACAAAAGCAAAATAAAAATTTTATTCATTGGGCTGCCTCCCAAAAGCGCTTTCTTTTATGCCTTTAAGCTAGGCATAATGCATAGAGATCAAGTTTTATCAAGAGTAAAAGAATAACTAGCCCGTACAATGGACTCAAAAGGTAACTTGATCTTCTTTCGAGGGAAGTGTTCCATCCCTTTCTTGAGAGGAAACTGAAATTTTATATTACCCTCTTTCATGTCAATGATAGCACCAACGGTGCGTAAAAAGGGACGTCCCAAAATAATTTGACATGAAGGATCACATTCAATATCCATAATAGTGAAATCAACGGGAACATAGTTGTCATTGACAACGATGAGAATATCGTCGATCGTCCCCAAAGGTTTCTTTATGGATGAATCAACAAGACGAACACCAAAAGAACAAGAATCATAAGGTTTCAATTTATGCATATCATATATTCTTTTGGGCATAACAGAAGTACTAGCTCCAACATCACATAATGCATAGCAAGAGAAGTCATTCAATTTAATTTTTATCATAGGATCCCAGCCATCTTCTAGCTTTCTAGGTATGGAGGCTTCTACTCTAAGTTTCTCCTCTCTAGCTTTGATGAGAGCATTAGTGATATGCTCTGTGAAGGCAAGATTAAGCGTGCTAGTGCGGGGGTCTCTAGACATCTTGTGAAGGAAATCAATAACTTCGGTAAGAGTGCAATTATCAAAATCAAGATCACTAGCATCAAGTAAAGTGGTAGTGGTGCCCTTAAGGTTCACTTGTTTGGTAGTTTCTATAGTCATAGCATCACCATTAATAGGTCCAATGGGACCAGGAGTACATTGGGTGCTAAGATTTTGAACATCCTTATCAACTTGGATAGTAGCAACAGTGTGGTGGGTAGGAAGGTTCTTAATTCTATCTTCTTCCTCCCTTTCTCTAGCCCATCTTTCTTTAAGTTTAGCCATCATCCTAATATTTTCATTAATTTGCACTTGAGTAGCATTAATAGGAGTGACCTTCCTCTCCTCAAGAGGAGAAGTTTTAATTTTAAGCAATTCTATCTCATTGGCTAAGTGGTCTACCTTCAAAGAGAGATCATCTAGTTTATGTAGTTTTTCTTCTACACTCTTATTAAAGGCTTTTTGGGTAGTGATGAAATCTTTAAGCATAATCTCTAGTTCAGTAGTGGAGTTCTTGGTGCTAGGATAAGCATTGTTGTTCCCATAAGAATTAGAGGGGAACGGTCTAGGATTGCTACCAAAATTACTCCTATAAGCATTGTTGTTAAAATTGTTTCTAGAGATAAAGTTCACATCTACTTGTTCTTGAGCAATCAAAGAATTTAAAGGAACATCACGAGGATCAATAGAGGATTGCTTCGAAAGTAGAGACATGATCAAGTCAACTTTTTCATTAAGGGAGGAAATCTCCTCAACAGAGTTTACCTTCCTACCTGTTGGAGCACGTTCGGTGTGCCATTGGGAATAGTTGGTCATCATCTCATCGAGAAGCTTTGTGGCAGCACCAAGTGTAGTTGACATAAAGGTTCCTCCCGCGGCCAAATCTAACAAGTTCCGCGAGGTAAAGTTCAAGCCTGCATAAAAAGTTTGGATAACCATCCAAGTAGTCAAACCATGAGTAGGGCAGTTCTTGATAAGAGATTTCATACGTTCCCAAGCTTGGGCAATGTGTTCATTATCCAATTGTTTAAAATTCATTATGTTACTTCTAAGTTGGATAATTTTAGTAGGTGGATAGTATTTTCCAATAAAAGCATCTTTGCACTTGTCCAATGAATCTATGCTATTTCTAGGCAAAGACTGAAACCAAATTTTAGCTCCTCCTCTCAAGGAGAAAGGAAAAAGCTTAAGCTTAACAATATTACCATCTATTTCTTGGTACTTTTGCATATCACAAAGTTCAACAAAGTTGTTTAAGTGTAAAGCAGCGTCATCTCCAGCACCGGAGAATTGATCTTTCATGACTAAGTTCAGTAAAGCAGGTTTAATTTCATATGAAGGTGCTGAAGTGGCAGGTGTAGTGATAGGTGTGCTGATAAAGTCATCGTTGTTGTGACTAGTGAAGTCACACAACTTGGTGTTCTCGGTGGAACCCATAGTAGCAAGCAAGCAAGATTACTATTTTTGTGATTTTCGATAAAAAGGTACTAAAGCAAAAACTGAAAGGTAAACTAACAAGACTAAAAATCAAAGGTAAAAGATAGCATGCAACTCCCCTATCCTGAAGAGTGGAGTCCCCGGCAACGGCGCCAGAAAAACTCCTTGATGGGCCTCTAGCCCCTCGTTGGTTACCCCAAGTGGAAGGCGTGAGATGTAGTGTTGCGGAAGTTTTTCTCTTGGCAAGATACCAAGGATCGAATCCCCAGAGACTCCTAGGTTCAACAAGAAGGTGTCAACTGCTACGGCGCCAGATATTAGCAATCAACGTGGACCTGCACACAGATACAAATAACTTTGCTCCCAACGAGTACAGAGAGGTTGTCAATCCCTCCGGCCTTGTAGTTCACAAAGGATTAAACGCAAATGATAGTAGTGATAGATAATGTTTGCAATAGTAAATAATAGCGAAAAGTAAATAAAGGATGTGATCAATGATGGTAATATGGACCGGAATCTCATGATGTTCACTAGTGATGTCTCTCTCCCAAAAGACGATAAAACAGCTATGTGAGGTAAACGAATTACAGCTGGGCAATTGACAGGACCACGAACGCAAACCAATGCTGACTACATTGCAAGAAAGGTTGAGGTTCAAAGCATGGGCGGTACGCCAAAGTAAGTAGACCGAAATCCATCAAGATCTACTACTAATCATCCACCTTGAGATATCTATCCAGAACATCTCGCTGGTATTAAGTTGCGAGTCCCACCCATAGTGTAAACTCAATGCAACAGACAACTGCATTAAAAGAACTTTGCGTAAGGTAAACAATCCTTGCACCCGCGGGCACAAGCACCGTTGTTTTCCCCCTTGTGGCAACAGCACATCCCCTAGACTCACGTTTCTGTCACTCAAGCTAGTCATCGAGGGGCATGAACCCACAATCAAGCATAACGTTCCCTCTTGGAGTCACTACCTACTACTTGGCCAAAGCAATAAATAACAACGGAGAACATGCAAGAATTACATATGAACATAAATATAAAAGAGGTAGATCAAATATATTACTCAATCACAATCTGAACATAATCTCATAATCCATCGGATCCCAGCAAACTCATCATAGCAACAGCATAAGGATTACATATGTGCCTCGATCATGTAGGGTAGCTCACGAGGACTAATTAGTGAAGCACAAGAACGGGAGGAGAACATCACATAGCTACTGGTCATGGACTCATGGTCCAAGGGAGACTACTCACAACTCATCCGGGAGGCGTCCATGGTGGTGGAGAGGCTCCCGATGATGATCCTCCCCTCCGGCAGGGTGCCGGGAAGAGTTCTCCTGGTGCTCCCAATCTTGGAAGCGGCGGCGGCGGCGGAACAGAGATGAGATCGCGAAAAAGAGTTCCCATCTCGAGGGTTTCGGGAAACGCTCTAAACATATGCCAAAGGGGGGCACCAGACGGGGCTCGGGGGGCCCAGGCGCCCTCCCCCCCCCCCCCC
>LR738710.1:52126197-52235604 GCA_902687465.1 Secale cereale | reverse complement strand
GGGGGCGCCGCCAGGGCGCCTGGAGCCCTAGTGCCCCCCCCCCCCCGGCTGTCCTCCGGACGCACGGTAGGTTCTGGAAAGCTGATTTTTTATATAATTTTTCTGGATTTTTCCTGGCAGTTCTCGTAATGTGAAAACCTGAAATACAAAAACAGCCGAAAACAGAAACTGGCACTGGGGTGCACTGAGTTAATAGGTTAGTCCAAATATGATCAAAAGTGTATGGAAGTGTATGAATATCATAGCAATATCACCCAAAAGAGGCATGGAGCAAGCAGAAATTATAGATACGTTTTGGACGTATCACTCAGCGACGGTTCAAAGGGAGAACAACAGTTCGAGACACAGGCAAAGCGGATTCGCTCCCTGGTCATCGAAACCCTAGCAATATTATACCAAACTAGACGTAGTCTTTTACCTTCATTGAAGGGGCCGAACTAGTATAAAATCCTTGTGTCTTGTCCGCTTTAACCCCTTTAAGCTAACCCATAGCGATGGCCTCACGACTAAGTCCTTTTGCTAGGACATCTACCGTGACAAAACCACTACAGTTGGCGCCCACCGTGGGACTATCGCATGATGGTTCGAGTTCTTGAAGGGTAGCTTTAAAGGACTCAAGGGCTATGCAATGGGCCGGATGACCAAGAGTCGTCGCAGCAAGATCTACATCGATGATGCAGGCTGGGGCCCCGTGGCCGATTCAATCGAATACGGGTACCGGGTCCCCTTCGGCGGCATCCACGTCTTCATCGGCAAGATCGGCGAACCGGGCCTTGAGTCGGACATCTTCCCCAACATCATCGAGCCGGCTCAGCATGCGAGACCTGCCCGGATTAAGCCCGCCGTGAAGCACATCTTCGTTGGAGCAGTTCATGGAGTGCAAGCTGAGGACGGATCGGACTTTGGAGGTGAAACTATTGTCTATTCCGGCGACGAATCATCCTCTGGAGAAACAAAATCTTTATACTTGTTGCAGGATGGTCGGTCTAGGGGTTGTTTCGATGGTGATAGTATTCCGGACCCCCTTGATCCGCCGAACCGGGTTGCCGTCTTCATGGCCGGATCACAACCCATGCAGCAGTCATCAACTACAGCAGCATTATCATCGGACACGGCGGGAGCTAGGGCTGGAGGTTCTGATCCGTCGCCGGCCGAAACTTTGTCCGCCGTTGTCGATACTTTAGCAACACTGTTAACGGCAGAGGTAGCCCAGGCTAATAAGGAGCAGCATGATGCGGAAGTCGCTCAGGTGAAAAGCCAGATAGATCAAGCCAAGTTGGACCTAGCTCCTGAGAAAACCAGGATGGCTGAGAAGCAGGCCGAGCTAGATGCTCAGGCTTATCGACACATGTTGGATCGGACCGCTTCACATGAGGTAATGAGGAGAAGGCAACGATCTCGCCTGCCACCGGTTTACGAAGCAAGGAACCTTTTTAGCACGCCAGGAGCAGGGACCAGTAACCAGCCAAAGGTAAACCGGGGAGGAGCGCCGGGCACAGGAGCATCAGTCCAGCCGCAGCCTGTGGAGCCAACCCGCCAGGTTGTCCCATCACAGCATGTACCCACCCCTCCCGGCCACTACTCTAATCCATTGTATAACATAGTTGCCGCCGCTTCACGACTGGCTGCCCTTCCCATTGAAGGAACGTCCCCCGTAGCGGTGGAGGCACGACGGGCCAGGGAGTTTTTGGAGACGGCGCTAACTCAACAGCAAGCTTATTCCCACAGCCGTGAGAGGATTCATTCAACTCCTCGCCCAAGCCGGAGTTATACTAGGCACCTGGATGAACCGGCTATGTCAAGCAGCGCGCGAAGACATAAACCGCCGCAGAGGGATGATCCGGCAGGGCAAGATGCAAATGCTCAGGACATGGTGGATCAGGGCAGGCAGCGCCGGGAGGCCGAGTTAGCAGCGCAGTACGAAGCCCGTCAGCCGACGCTGGTTCGTCCTTCTACCTCAGTTGAACCGGAGGTTATGTCTAGCTCCTTGGGGGTGCCTTGTCTCACTCCCGCTTTACGCAACGTAAAACTACCCAAGGATTTCAAAGAACCGCGTAAGGTGCCCAACTATACGGCAGATCTATCCCCCGAGGCATGGGTTGAAAGCTATGAGATGGCAATGGAGATGCTGGATGTAGATGATGCAGCGTGCGCTAAGTACTTCACTATGATGTTGGAGGGCGCAGCTCGCACTTGGCTGAAAGGCTTGCCACCCAACTCCGTTGGATCATGGGCCAAATTGCGCCACCGGTTTATTAATAACTTCAAAGACACGTGCAAACAACCAACGTCTGTCGTCGTTTTAGCTGCATGTGGTTAAGGAGAGCACAAGTCAACAAGTCTTTGGGCGCGTCGAGTGTCAGAGATCCTACATTCATCCAACAGCATCAACCCAAGCACAATAGTTGTAACCTTGGAAGGCAATTCCCGGTTTGAACCTTTGAAATCGAAGTTGGGACGGCTTAAATACAATTGTGATGGTATGGGGATGCTCATGAGCGCCTTTGTGAAGTATGCGGATTCAGATAGTACCAAATACCCAGACTCTGATGAGGATAAGTCAGGGAAGGCAAAGAAGAATGGTAAAGCTCCACAGCTCAACCCAGCGAATCAACGATACAACGGTAAGCGTAAAGTGGATAGTAACTCAGATTTCGTGGCCAACACCAATGCTCAGGAGAATGGCCAGCGCCGCAAGGGTAGACCGCCCCCACGAAATGGGAGGCCGCCTATTAATCTGGAACGCCAGATGGACATACCTTGCCCAAGGCACGGTACAGCAGAAAAGCCAGCTACGCACCTATGGAACGACTGTTTTATTATGGAGGAAATCATGAACCGGTCTCAGTACAAGAATGCACTGTCCGGCGGATCAGGCCCTGGTTTTCGCGGGCCGGGTTATCAAGGCAGTGGATCCGGTTCAGGGTTCCAAGGTAATAACAGCAACAACAACGGGCACAATCAGCACAGCCAACAGCACGGTCAGGGTGGTTATAACAATCAGGGAAATCAACAGCGCCAACAGCAGCTGCAGTCCGGATATCAGAGTAATCAAAAGCAGTTGAGCAGGGGGCAGTATCATGTCTTCACCGCGAGCTTATGTAAACGTGATCAGAAAGTTTACAAGAGGGCAGTACATTCTGTTGAACCAGCGGTGCCGCACTACCTGCGTTGGTCAGAACAACCCATTGTGTGGAGCCGAGAGGATCATCCACCCCGGGTTGACAATCCGGGTCAGCTGGCTCTAGTTGTGGCACCTTAGGTGGGTGGCTACAAGTTTACCAAGGTGCTTATGGACGGAGGCAGCAGCATCAACATTCTATACTATGAGACTTTCCGTCGCATGGGGCTGACAGATAAGAAGCTTCGGCAATCCAACACAGTTTTCCATGGTGTGGTGCCTGGTAAATCGACATATCCAGTTGGTAAGATAGACTCGGAGGTCACTTTGGAGATGAGCATGATTCCAGGTCTGAGACTTTGAACTTTGAAGTGGTAAAGATCAAGAGCCGTACCACGCCCTGTTCGGGCGGCCGGTTTACGCTAAGTTCATGGCGAGGCCTTGTTATGTTTATCTACAGCTCAAGATGCCGGGCCATAAGGGAACCATCACGGTCCATGGGAGCCGCAAGATTGCTTTGGAGTGCAAAGAAGGTGATCTAGCTTACGCTGAGGCGGTTTTTGCAACTGAGGAGCTGAAGTTTTATAAAGATAATGTTGATCCGGCAGATATGTCTCCGTTGAAAAAACCAACCACAGAGCATGATCCGGCCTTGAAGTTCAAATCAGCTGAAGAGACCAAGCAAGTTGACTTTGTTCCTGGCGATTCATCCAAGCAGTTCACCATCAGCGCTAACCTAGATCCAAAATAGGAAAGCGCGCTCATCGAGTTCATCCGTGAGAATTGGGACATTTTTGCATGGAAACCTTCTGACATGCCAGGTGTACCGAGGGAACAAGCTGAGCACACTCTCAATATTGACCCTAAGTTTAAACCGGTTAAACAATTTCCACGCCGCTTCAATGAAGAAAGGCGCAAGGCTATTGGTGAAGAAATGGTTAGGCTCTTGGCGGCAGGCTTAATAATTGAGGTGTTTCATCCAGAGTGGTTGGCTAATCGGGTGCTGGTGCTTAAGAAAAATGGCACTTGGCGAATGTGTGTGGATTACACAGATCTGAACAAGGCTTGCCTAGCTGATCCATTTGCCCTCCCCCGTATTGATCAGATCATTGATGCTACGGTGGGTTGCGACCGCCTAAGTTCTTTGGACGCCTATTCAGGTTATCATCAGATCAAAATGGCAGTTAAGGACCAGGAGAAGATGGCCTTTATAACTCCCTTTGGAGCCTTCTGCTATGTATCTATGCCGTTTGGGCTTAAGAGTGCCCAGGCGACCTATCAGCATTGTGTACAGAACTGCCTTCATGGACAGATCGGGCGGAATGTTCATGCGTATGTGGATGACATTGTGGTGAAATCCAGGAAGGAGGAGACATTAATAGCAGACTTGAAAGAAACCTTTGATAATCTCCGGGTTTGTAAAATGATGCTTAATCCGGACAAATGTGTCTTTGGTGTTCCGGCAGGCAAGCTCCTGGGATTCTCGGTATCAAACAGGGGAATTGAAGCTAATCCGGAGAAGATCAAGGCGATTACGTCCTTGGCTAAACCGGCATGCATCAACGATGTCCAACGCTTGGCGGGCCGCATTGCGGCGCTCAGCCGGTTTATCAGCCGTTTAGGGGAGAAAGCCATCCCGCTTTATCAAATGATGAAAAAGACAGACCGTTTCGTCTAGAGTGATGCTGCTGATGCTGCGTTTGAAGATTTGAAGAAGCAATTGGCAGAGCCACCAGTCCTTGCTGCCCCAGTTGATAATGAGCCGCTGTTGTTATATGTGGCTGCTAATGCCCGAGCAGTAAGCAATGCCATTGTGGTAGAGCGCAAGGAGACAGGCAAAGAATATCCGGTTCAACGACCGGTTTACTACATTAGTGAGGTGCTCATTGAATCAAAACAGAGATACCCGCATTGGCAGAAGTTGGTGTATGGAGTCTTCACGGCAAACCGGAAGCTCAAATGGTATTTTCAAGGCCATCCAATCACTGTGGTCAGTTCAGCTCCTCTGGGGGATATAATCCAGAACAGGGAGGCTACTGGTCGGGTTGCAAAGTGGGCTATTGAGCTTACTCCTCACGGATTGAAATATGTGCCCCGCACTGAAATGAAATCCCAAGCACTGGTGGACTTCATCAACGATTGGACGGAGCTGCAAGCACCAGAGGAGAAACCGGATCACACGTATTAGACTATTCACTTTGATGAATCCAGGTAATTGGAGGGCTCGGGGGCTGGAGTCGTATTAACTTCCCCACGAGGTGATAAGTTTTGTTATGTCCTCCGTTTAATGTTCCCTTGTACTAACAACGCAGCTGAGTATGAAGCTCTCCTCCATGGGCTACGGATGGCTAAAGAGATCAATTTAAGCCGGGTTAAATGTTTCGGTGATTCGGACCTGGTGGCTCAACAGGTGTCCGGTAAGTGGGACTCCAAAGATCCACTTATGGCAGCATATCGACGAGAGGTAGACGCTGTTGCTGGACATTTCAAGGGTTATCAAGTGGATCATATAGACCGACGAAAGAATGAACCGGCTGACGCGTTAAGCCGACTGGGTTCTCAACGTAAACCGGTACCACCCAATACCTTCCTGGATGTATTACATAATCCATCGGTAAAATTACCTTCAGAAGAGGACTTGGCCGTTCCTGATCTGGAGGCTCAAATGGTGGCGGCACTTCATGTTATTCCGGATTGGACACTCCCCTACCTGGCGTACATTAACCAAGCTGAGTTACTGATACGTCCAAAACGTATGTATAATTTCTGCTTGCTCCATGCTTCTTTTGTGTGATATTGCTATGATACTGATGCACTTCCATACACTTTTGATCATATTTGGACTAACCTATTAACTCAGTGCACCACAGTGCCAGTTCCTGTTTTCTGCTGTTTTTCTATTTCTGGTTTCCCCCATATTAAAAGTGCTCCAAAAATTCCAGGAAAAATATAGGAAAAATCAGCGTACAGGAAGCTTCACGAAGAACCAAAGATGGGCGAGAGGGGAGCCAGGGGAGGCCCAGGCGGCCACCTGGCGTGGCCCCACCCCTGGCCGCGCCAGGGGGGCGCCTGGGGCCCCTGCTCTGCATCTGGCTGCCCCCCTTCGCATATATATCCATCTCGTCCCGAAACCCTCGAGGACAGAACCCTTTTTCGCGATCTCGCCTCTGTTCCGCCGCCGCAGCGCTTCCAAGATCAGGAGCATCAGGAGAACTCTTCCCGGCACCCTGCCGGAGGGGAGAACCACCATCGGGAGCTTCTCCACCACCATTGACGCTTCCTGGATGAGTCGTGAGTAGTCCACCTTGGACCATGGGTCCATGATCAGTAGCTATGTGATGTTCTCCTCCCCTCTTTGCTCTTCATGGTTTAGACCTCGTGAGCTGCCCTACATGATCGAGGCACATATGTAATCTTTCTGCTGTTGCTTGCTGAGTTTGCTGGGATCTGATGGATTATGAGACTATGTTCAGATTGTGTTTGAGTAATATATTTGATTCACCTCTTTTATATCTTTGTTCTTGAGTAATTCTTGCATGTTCTCCGTTGCTGTTTATTGCTTTGGCCAAGTAGTAGGTAGTAACTCCAAGAGGGAACATTATGCTTGATTGTGGGTTCATGCCCCCTGATGACTAGCTTGAGTGACAGAAACATGAGTCTAGGGGATGTGTTGTTGCCACAAGGGAGAAAACAACGGTGCTTGTACTTGCGGGTGCAAGGATTGTTTACTTTACGCAAAGTTCTTTTAATGCAGTTGTCTGTTGCTTTGAGTTTACACTTTGGGTGGGATTCGCAACTTAATACCAGCGAGATGTTCTGGATAGATATCTCAAGGTGGATGATTAGTAGTAGATGCAGATGGATTTCGGTCTACTTGCCTTGGCGTACCGCCCATGCTTTTGATCCTCTACCTTTCTTTGCAGCATAGTTAGCATTGGTTTGCGCACATAATCCTGTCAATTTCCCAGCTGTAATTTGTTTACCTCGCTTTGCTGTTTTATCATGTTTTGGGAGAGAGACATCACTAGTGAACATCATGGGACCCCGGTCCATATTACCACCGCTGATCACACCTTCTATTTACTTCCTGTTTTTATTTCCTAGTTGCAGTCATAGCTATCATTATTATCTCTTGTGTTTGATCCTTTGTAAACAACAAGGCCGGAGGGATTGACAACCTCTCTGTACTCGTTGGGAGCAAAGTTATCTGTATCTGTGTGCAGGTCCCGTCAACCGCTAAGTTTCTGGCGCCGTTGACACCTACTTGTCGACCCTCGGAGTCTCACGGGATTCGATCCTTAGTATCTTTGCCAAGGGAAATTTGCCGCTACGCTACATCTCAACCTTCCACTTGGGGTAACCAACGAGGGGCGAGAAGCCATCAAGCAAGTTTCTGGCGCCGTTGCCGGGGACTCCACTCTTCAAGATAGGGGAGTTGCACGCTATCTTTTATCTTTGCTTTTTAGTCTTATTAGTTTACCTTTCAGTTTTTGCTTTAGTGTCCTTTATCAAAAATCACAAAAAAATTATTTGCTTTTCTGTTAGTAGTCCTTTATGTTTAGTCAAGCATGTTAGGACTTGGTGCTTTGAGGGAATCAGAAGTTCTAGATTTCCATCAAAGGGATGGAGAAAATATGAAGAAGGCATGGGACAGAATTTCTGATGCACATAGGAGAATTATGCCTTGGATACCTATAAAAATTGTGCTTAGAAATTTTTACCATGGTCTTTTTAAATGGTGTAAACACTCTCTTGATATTATAGCTGAAGGAGATTTCCTAGAGTGTGATGAAGCTAGAGCTCTTGAAATTATACATGGTCTATCTAGTTACTTTGTTTATGATCATAGTTTTGATACTGTCATAGATAGACTTGCTACTATTGAGAAGAGAATGGATGCTCTAGACATGATGAAGGTAGAGAAACCCAAACCCAATAAGAGAGATATTTTGGAAATAGACAATGATTGGGAGCCTTTTGTTAGGATTAGCATCTCTAATCAAGACTTCCTTGCTTATTGTGATATTGGATCTATGGTTTCTACTATGCCAAAAATTGTTCATGATTCTTTAAAATTTAACATGGACAAATTATCATCCTATCATGAACATGCTAATGGAGATATTTTCGAGATCCAGGGAAGAATAAAAGACGTACCACTTACATTCCTTAAAGGGATTGCAATGGTTGATTTCTTCATCATGAAGCCAAACCAAGGAAATATAGTGCTTGGAAGGGACTTCCTCCGAGCCGTAAAAGGCTTCATCGATATAGGTAAGGGACAAATGCGCCTACGCGGGAAGGCAAAAGGTACGTACCCCTTTCCTAGAAGGAACAAGGATGAACTTGTTGAGGAACCATTTGAAGCAATTTATAACTCCGATTATTATGATGACTTTTGATTCCTCCTTTTTGCATCATGCCTAGCTTAAAGGCATAAAAGAAAGCGCTTTTGGGAGGCAGCCCACAGCGAATTAGGTTTTATTTTGCTTTTGCTGTGTCTTGATATTTATTACTACAGTAGCATCATCATTGTATCTTTTCTTTTCAGCTTTGTGCCAAGTTTAGCCTCCGATTGCAAGAAAGTTCAAAAGTTGTGACGTGCTGTCCAGAAAACAGATTCTGTCCTTGGACAGTAAAATTCGAATAAAATCACCAGATCATCTTTTTTATCTGAATTTTTTTGACAGTGTGATCTATACAATTGGCTTTCGAGCGTCTGTTGTGAGTTTTTTTATTTGAGTTGCAGAAGTGCCCCGAAAAAATTATTTACTACCTACTGGTCTGTTTTTCACAGATTCTGTCCTGTTTTGCCTTTTCTTCGTTTTACAAACCTTGAGCTTGCTTTTTCTTTGCAAAAACCTTTTGGCAATCTTGAGAAACAGTAACTCTTCAAGATTATCTTTATTTCTAGTAGGGAAAAAATTATTTTATTGTGGGTACTAACCTCGCTAATCAGATTATGATGAGTTATGTATGAAGGGAGTTTTCAAGTGTGCGAGGGAAGATGATAAAAGAAGATTTAGGAGGGTCAAATGCTCAAGCTTGGGGATGCCCCCGTGCACCCCCAAGAAATATTCAAGAAGACTCAAGCGTCTAAGCTTGGGGATGCCCCCATGCATCCCCTTCTCCATCAACAATTATCAGTTCGTCTTTCGTTCCACTATAATTTTATCACTTCATGCGTTATGTGCTATGCTTGGAGCTTCTTGCTCTTAGTTTCTTTTTTTGTTTTCTTTAGCTTTGCTTGCTGTTCATAACAAGTTAGAACCCAGCTTTCATTGTGTGGGAGAGAAACACGCTCCACTTTAACCTAGAACACAACATAGGATTTTCATGCTTATCTTTGCTGTGTGTGTGCTTTGTCTTTTCTTAGCTGCTGTCATGTTTAGCTCTTAGTTTTCATGCTTTTCTTTTTAAATAGCTTTTGTTTAGTTGGTTGTTGAACTCTCTTGAGTTTTCATGTTTATCTTGTTAAGAGAGTTTGCCTGTTGCACTGAGTTGTGTGTCTTAACTTAAAGTAGGTAATTGAGGTTGCTATTTAATTTTAGTAGTAACTTGCAATAGTTTTGAGGTATTGCCATGAGTAATGTCTGAACTTTTGGTGTCAAGAGCTTTAGCCTATTAGTAATAGATGTCGTATTTTGGGCAATCCGTGTTTATTTTCGAAAACCTACAAAATAGTTGAGAACTTTAGCTACTAGATGGATCACTAATCTTTGGAGGGATCGAATATTAGAGTACACTCACGTACCATGAGTCGAGGATGCGCAAGGATAACCAAACCCCCATACACTCCTCCTCGGGGTACTTGTCTCTTTGTGAACCTCCTAATTAGATTGAGAGTTACCGATAATAAGTGCATGAGTTCTTCGGACTAATGTGAGTATTCGAAAGTTGACACTTCCACCTAGCCATATTTTTCTAGCCTCTTCGGTACCGTGCATTGCCCTTTCTCACCTCGAGAGTTGGCGCATACTTCGCCGGTGCATCCAAATCCTTGGCATGATACGCTCTGTCATCATAAGCCTCATTATATCCTTCCTCAAAACAGCCACCATACCTACCTATCAAGGCATTTCCATAGCCTTTCCGAGATACATTGCCATGCAACATCCATCTTCTCATGACTTGATCTTCATGTCATACATGCTTTTTGCTTGATCGATGAGCCGCATGCTAGTTGGGCCTTGCCCTAATCATTGCTACATGACGCGCTAGTATCATTGCATATCCTGCTACACTGGCAGAGGCATATATTTGCATACATCATGATAATTTCATCTTCTTTATGTTGAGTACTTTTGTAAAGTGTGAAAGATCTTCTATACTTCTTGTAATATATAGAGTGTTGCCCCTAAAGTGAGGAAAAGATCCCAAAGAGGACAAAATCAAAAGATCCCAAAGAGGACAAATGAGAGTTAAATAGAAAGAGCCATTGAGGCCACAAAAAAATAAAAAAAATAGAAATAAGAGAAAAAGAAATAAAAAGAGAGAAGGGGGCACACTACTATTCCTTTTGAGAGATCCACACTCGTACTCCATCTTATACCTTGTACTCCATAGAGATTATCATTGATGCATATAGCTATGTGGGGACCTTCACACTATAGAACTTGGCTTGTATATTCCAATGATAAGCCTCCTCAAAAGAGCTCTAGGTCTTCTTGAGCGAGCAAGTTGGATGCACCCCCACTAGTTCCATTGGAGAGCTTACCTTAGCTCATATGTGCATCCGTTGCATGGCAATCCCTACTCCTCACATCATATCTATCATTTGGATTTTCTCTCGCCTATGATTGTCCTCATTGATGTGAGCCTTTCACACCTTTTTTGTCTTCCCCCTTCATCATTTTTCTCTCTTTTCCATCCTAAGTGTCAACTTTCTTGCTTACGCTCATCCATTGCATGAGTGCTCAAAATATCAAAAGGGAGTGGATCATTTTGACTTGTACCTGGCTAGTGGTCTGGGGATGAGTCAAGATAAGATTCCAAAGAAGACCAAGTGTGAGACTTTAGTAGATTAAGTTCTCAACAATACAAAAACTATGTTTTACTCTCTCGTATATCCCTATCCCCTTTCTTGCACGCAAACACCATTTGGAGACATTCGAGTCACGGACAGCGTGAGCTCTTGCACCTTTATGTTCTTATGTTGCTTGTTACAATGCTAATATAGACTCTTGCTTGTTATGACTTGAATTGAATTACATGCCTTGATTGCTTTACTTAAAAAGTTCTTATATGGTTGGTAGCATGTCACCACAGAAATTATGCTTGTTATCATTTACCTACTCGAGGACGAGCAGGAATTAAGCTTGGGGATGTTGATACGTCCAAAACGTATCTATAATTTCTGCTTGCTCCATGCTTCTTTTGTGTGATATTGCTATGATATTGATGCACTTCCATACACTTTTGATCATATTTGGACTAACCTATTAACTCAGTGCACCACAGTGCCAGTTCCTGTTTTCTGCTGTTTTTTATTTCAGGTTTCCCCCATATTAAAAGTGCTCCAAAAATTCAAGGAAAATTATAGGAAAAATAAGCGGACAGGAAGCTTCGCGAAGAACCAAAGATGGGCCAGAGGGGAGCCAGGGGAGGCCCAGGCGGCCACCTGGCGCGGCCCCACCCCTGGCCGCGCCAGGGGGCGCCTGGGGCCCCTGCTCCGCCTCTGGCTGCCCCCTTTCGCATATATATCCCTCTTGTCCCGAAACCCTCGAGGACAGAACCCTTTTTCGCGATCTCGCCTCTGTTCCGCCGCCGCAGCGCTTCCAAGATCGGGAGCATCAGGAGAACTCTTCCCGGCACCCTGTCGGAGGGGAGAACCACCACCGGGAGCTTGTCCACCACCATGGACGCTTCCCGGATGAGTCATGAGTAGTCCACCTTGGACCATGGGTCCATGATCAGTAGCTATGTGATGTTCTCCTCCCCTCTTTGCTCTTCATGGTTTAGACCTCGTGAGCTGCCCTACATGATCGAGGCACATATGTAATCTTTCTGCTGTTGCTTTGCTGAGTTTGCTGGGATCTGATGGATTATGAGACTATGTTCAGATTGTGTTTGAGTAATATATTTGATTCACCTCTTTTATATCTTTGTTCTTGAGTAATTCTTGCATGTTCTCCGTTGCTGTTTATTGCTTTGGCCAAGTAGTAGGTAGTAACTCCAAGAGGGATCGTTATGCTTGATTGTGGGTTCATGCCCCCTGATGACTAGCTTGAGTGACAGAAACATGAGTCTAGGGGATGTGCTGTTGCCACAAGGGAGAAAACAACGGTGCTTGTACTTGCGGGTGCAAGGATTGTTTACTTTACGCAAAGTTCTTTTAATGCAGTTGTCTATTGCTTTGAGTTTACACTTTGGGTGGGATTCGCAACTTAATACCAGCGAGATGTTCTGGATAGATATCTCAAGGTGGATGATTAGTAGTAGATGCAGATGGATTTCGGTCTACTTGCCTTGGCATACCGCCCATGCTTTTGAGCCTCTACCTTTCTTTGCAGCATAGTTAGCATTGGTTTGCGCACATAATCCTGTCAATTTCCCAGCTGTAATTTTTTTACCTCGCTTTGCTGTTTTATCGTCTTTTGGGAGAGAGACATCACTAGTGAACATCATGGGACCCCGGTCCATATTACCACCGCTGATCACACCTTCTATTTACTTCCTGTTTCTATTTCCTAGTTGTAGTCATAGCTATCATTATTATCTCTTGTGTTTGATCCTTTGTAAACAACAAGGCCGGAGGGATTGACAATCTCTCTGTACTCGTTGGGAGCAAAGTTATCTGTATCTATGTGCAGGTCCCGTCAACCGCTAAGTTTCTGGCGCCGTTGACACCTACTTGTCGACCCTTGGAGTCTCACGGGATTCGATCCTTGGTATCTTTGCCAAGGGAAATTTGCCGCTACGCTACATCTCAACCTTCCACTTGGGGTAACCAACGAGGGGCGAGAAGCCATCAGTTACCAGAGGACGAAGTCTTGTCTAGACAGATAATCCGGCGATCCAAGTCAATGACTATTGACAATGGAGAATTACATCATTGCAGCGTCTCTGGGGCGTTTCAACGTTGTGTGTCACCAGATGAAGGCCGTGATATTCTTAGAGAGATCCACAAAGGAGATTATGGTCATCATGCCGGTTCAAAATCTTTGGTGGCTAAAGATTTTCGTCATGGGTTCTACTGGTTGACAGCTCATGCTGACGCAGAGGACTTGGTCAGAAAATATGATGCTTGCCAGAAATTTTCACAGCGCGCTCATATACCGGCTCAGGAGTTAAGGATGATTCCAATTACTTGGCCGTTTGCGACTTGGGGGCTTGACATGGTTGGACCCTTCAAGAGATCCCCAGATAAGAAGACCCATCTTTTGGTGGCAGTGGATAAGTTCACCAAATGGGTTGAAGCGGAACCAGTCAGCAAGTATGATGCAGCAACGGCGGTTCAGTTCATCAAAAAGGTGATCCTCCGGTTTGGCTTTCCACACAGTATTATAACTGATAATGGTACCAATCTATCCAACAGGGCTATGGAGGAGTTCTGTCAATGAGAGCATATCCGCCTTGATGTATCATCAGTAGCTCACCCTAAATCTAATGGTCAAGCGGAAAGAGCCAATCAGGAGATCTTGAGAGGCATTAAACCCCGGCTTATGGTCCCTTTGTAGAGGACACCATGTTGTTGGGTGGAGGAATTACCATCTGTGTTATGGAGCTTCAACACTACACCTAACAGTTCTACAGGGTACACGCCTTTCTTCATGGTATATGGAGCTGAAGCGGTCCTCCCTAGTAATAACCGTCATGATTCGCCACGAGTGGCGGCTTACGTCGAAGCTGATAACGAAAAAACATGGCAAGATGCATTAGACCGGCTGGATGAGGAACGGGACACGGCAGCAGCTCGGTCGGCGATTTATCAGCAAGATCTGCGCCGGTGCCACAGTCGCCGGGTTAAAACCATAACGTTTCAAGAAGGAGATCTGGTGCTCCGGCTCATCCAAGACCAGACACACATGCACAAGTTATCCCCATCTTGGGAAGGACCCTTTGTAGTTAGCAAGAACCTGCACAATGGATCATACTACCTCGTTGACGTTCGAGAACACAAGGACTCACGTCCGGCGGAGGAGGAGACCCGACGGCCGTGGAACATCGCTCTTCTTCGACCTTACTACACCTGAGCCATAGACTCCGCTTTATGTACATATATTTGCAATGTATATACTATGATCAATATAATAAACCGGCGCCCCCGATAAAGCGGGGTATCAGCCGTCTTTTTCCATAAGAGTTTGTACATGGGAGCTTCTGTGTGCAAGGAAGTTCCTATGGCCTCTTAAACCGGCGGTCACATCAAGGCCATGATAAGAGCATAGCTCTGGTTGCTTCGGCAATTCCCACATGATGATGAGGGGCAAAAGGCAGTTTTGATGCCTAGCACAACTCAAACATAGGCCCTAACGAGCATAGCTCAAATGCTACCCGGGGGCTCCTGATGCATAGCATCAACGAGTTGACAACCCTTGTAGTAGGCTATCAAGCCATGGCTTGGAAGCCTGGTGTATACACCTAAAACCCCGGATTAGCCTGCCTGCATTAAGTAAGTCACTCCGCCCAGGTAAACCTGGTATGACCCGTCGAACGTATACACAAGTCAATCTTTACAGACCCTGAACTTGGTAACGTTAAATTGACGATCATCGAGTAATTACACAAGTCAATCTTTACAGACTTTGAACTTGGTAACGTTAACATTGATGATTTGGTTAAGGATTAAGGACCATCTTAACAAGCTTTGTGAAATGGTTAATGACAGTAGCCTGGCAGCTCATAAAAAGCCTCGAATTTGGAGCCTGGCAGCTCGTAAAAAGCCTCGACTACACGGTCTTATTTGCCCAAAAATTTCTTTTTGATTTTTTATAATAAAAAAATATTTTCAAGGTCATTGGTGTTCATCCAAGTCCATTGATTCAGGGAGTGGATGACTATAAGTTGCCACTACACCTGTGGTTATAGAGCCTGGTCTGGTTTTGATTATTATATCACCAGTGCTATCTATAGTTAAACCGGAGTTTATCATAACCCGATACGGTTTCATCATGAACCGGCAAATGATCAGGGGAGTCATCGATGCTTGCATCTTGGAACATTATCTTTGCTATCGACTATTGATTAAGGTTAATTGTGACACACTTAATCACACGTATGATACATACTTTATATTTTATACACAGTTCAAGTTATAAACTTAGACCATGTGTTTGGGCATCATGACCCGTCCGGCGATAAACCGCCAGGACACTTTAAACATTGTTTTATGCAGAAACAGGTGGAGTAAACCGTCAAAGGCATTATAAGCAAATAATTATGAAGTCGCAAACTGAAGCAATTTCATACAAAGGACAGTGCGTGACAACATAAAGTGTTTCAGCTATCCTATTACAAAGGCGCTGGAAAGCCCAAAAAGAATATCAATACTTTCTTAAAGTACTAGGCCATAAAATTTAAACCGGCGCCAGCTTAGGACTCTGCGTCAACTTGGTGTGAAGGTTGTTGATCAGCTTGCTCCGGTTCTTCGATGGTCTTTTCCAGCTACTGGAAGTCAGTGGTTGTCCAATCAATCTTGGTTAGCGCTCGGAATACAACTTCATCATTCACGAGTTCAGACGGATCAATATCAGGAGCAAAGGTGTGCTTACGGACGGGCGGAATAAGATTTTCAATGTCGTAAGCCGGAGGATCGACCCGCACATTTTCACCATCATAACCCGGATGATATCGAGATAAATCAGCTTCATCAGCCAGTTTGCTGGCCAGGGGCCGCATTTCTTTGGTTAACGCACGTAAGTCGTCGTTTGAGAATGCTGATCCGTCTTCTTTCATACTTGGATAGCCGTTCATCACCTCTGCCGGATCAAGGTCAGGCACCCAAGCTTTCGCTCGAGTTAAGGCCATCAGAGCACCCGCCCTAGCAGATGATTTTTTCAGCTCTACAAGGCGGGCAGGTAGAATGGATAATTTCTCCAAAGTACCCTTGATCGTTGTGGGAGCCGGTTTATTGTGTGAGGCAGCACAGACAATCCTCTGGGCGCCGGAATACAGCTGCTCCACCAGAGTATACGCGGCCTTCAATTTTTTCAGCATATCTTTGCCCAGATGAGCAATGCATTTTCCTGCATCAAAAAGTATGAGTTAAACCGGAAAAGGGCAGGCCTGTGATATTCAGGGCTATAATAACAACACTTACCGAAAATAGCAGTTGTCATGGCATTAATATATTGCTTTAATCCGGACAATTCTTCTGTCACCGGATTAAGAGCAGCCTCTGCATCAGTGGCCCTCTTCTCCAAGATAGTTTTCCCAGCATTCCAATCTGACCGTTCCTTTTCAAAGCCTTGCTTTAGCTTTTCTAACTTTGCTAAAGCAAGGGTCAGCTCATCTTTGACTTTGATAGCAGCAGTTTCTTGGAACTTCAAAGTATCCCGGAGCTCGGTCACTTCAGAGGTTCTTCGGTTCAAGTCAGTCTACCAAGAGGAGAGCACATTATATATTTATGAGACATCTCAGTCAAGTCCCAAGCACATAACAAGTTATGCACATGACACTTGGGGGCTAATGTATATTTTCAGTTAAACAGACCTTTTTCAATCAAGTCCCAGGGACAAAAAAAGTTATATAGTTGGCACTTGGGGGCTAATGTGACTTTGTTCAGAACGGAATACAAGTTGAAGTCCCGGTTCATCCTAAAGGAGTAAAATGGCCCTTGGGAACTACACATGTGCAAAATAAACTATATACTGGATCTACTCAAGTCTCGGTTCACCCTAAAGTTCTAAACTGGCACTTGGGGGCTACGATGGAGTAAAGATAGGCTATGAGAAATAAGCAGGAATAGAGTGTGAATCAGAAAACAACAAAGGTTACCTCATAGCGCTCCTTCATCATATTTACCAAGCCGGCTTCATGATCACGACTGGTGAATAGCCGGTTTAGATAGCCGGAATGGAGTTCTTGGGCGCTGAGCTGAGCATAACTGAATAAATCAGTACTCCATTTTCCTTTTTCCTTGCTGGGAACTTCATCCTTGGCAGTATGCTTGGATAAACCGACAAGCTCACTAGGAGTAGTATAGCCAATCCCAGTGATTTCAACATCTTCAGTTGGAGCGGCCGTTTGCTTAGCCGAACTAGCAGGAGTAGTGCTGGCTTGTGCAAGATTGGCCGTTTCAGGATCATGATCCATTGGATCACTCCCGTGGTCAACAAAGGCTTCATGATCCGTGGGAATAGGATAGTCACGCAAAGTATCAATAGGATCTTCAGCAGGTTCAGGATCCTTTGCCGGTTCAATAATTGTGTCATCATCTACCGGCTTATTCAATTTGGCCTTCTTGCTAGGCCCGGGTTTACTGCGGAAAGTTAAAAATGGTGAAAATCAGAAGAGTCAAGACAAAAAATTAAAACCGGCCATGCGAAAAAACTTACCCAGGATCAGTCTTGAGGGGAGGAATCTGTGTGGCTGTTGACTCGCCGGAAGAGGAATGAGGAGTTTCCTGATAATTCGAATCAGACGGATTAAGAGGTTGTCGAATAAGACCTGCCTTAGGATAAAGAACGTCTGGAGTGTGTAAAACCTCGGAACGACGCCTCCGAGTTGGAGTGTGTGTTAATCCGGTGGACTCAATGGCGTGGCCACTATGCCGCGTGGTACGGCGAGCTTCATGTTGCTGTTTCTTCAAAATAAAGTTCGGATCCTAATAAGCGAAAGGATGAAAAATTGTACTTTCCGGCTTGTTCGACGAATTTTTGGTAGCGGCAGCGGTTCTGAACCGGAAGAAAGAGTAATTACCTCAACATCGTCCGCTTTACTGCCTTCAGCGCGTCCCTGGGTACGGTCATTGTTAATAAAATGCAGAGAAAAGTCAAAGAAATCAAAAGAATCAGGTAGTACCTTGGAGGCCGGTTCATCATCCTCCAAATTGGACCCAGACGCGCCTATGGTTTTCTTTTTGACGGTTTTCTTAATAGCCTTGGTCTTTTGGCGAACCGCCTTCGCTGGTTTATCCTGGGCCTTCCTCTTCCAAAATGGATCATTGCCCTGTTGTAAAAATGAAGACATTCAAAATACGAGTACTAAAGACGGATTACAACAAAGCAAAGCAATATGAAAGAAGTTTTTACCGATGGTGGTTTGTTGAGTGCGCAGAATGGATCCCATCCAGTTTGACTGCAAGCTTCCATAGGTTCATTTAGCATTGTCTTGACGGATTCGTTGATCTCGTTTTCTGATAGCACCGCCTCTGTATGGCGCAAAGGGTCTTTGGCGTTCCCGGTATACTCACACATTAAACCAGAACACCGTCTTAGCGGGAGAATACTCCAAGAAATCTAGCAGCGGACAAAGTCAACCCCTGTCAAACCATCGGCCGTAAAAGCCCTGAGCTTTGAGGGCTGAGGAGAGTACTAAGCTCATTCCTGGGCACTTAGCCGCTGTGGAAAGGGATGATTCTCCGGAAGACGGTGGGAGCGATAACCCGACAATGGATTCTCTTTGTCAGGGGAAGTATCTAGGCAGTAGAACCAAGTCTGATTCAACTCTTTGGGATGGCTGTGGAGAATGGCGTGAGGAAAACTAACGTCCTTCCTGATGGCTTCTCGCCCCTCGTTGGTTACCCCAAGTGGAAGGTTTGAGATGTAGTGTAGAGGAAGTTTTCCCTTGGCAAAGAGACCAAGGATCGATTTCCCCTGAGACTCCTAGTTTCAACAAGAAGGTGTTAACTACTAACGGCGCCAGATATTAGCAATCAACGTGGACCTGCACACAGATACAAATAACTTTGCACCCAACGAGTACAGAGAGGTTGTCAATCCCTCCGGCCTTGTAGTTTACAAAGGATCAAACACAAGTGATAATAGTGATAGGTATTGCTGCAATAGTAAGTAAAAAGCGGAAAGTAAATAGCGGATATGATTAGTGATGGTAATATGGACCGGGGTCCCATGATGTTCACTAGTGATGTCTCTCTCCCAAAAGACGATAAAACAGCTATGTGAGCTAAACGAATTACAACTGGGCAATTGATAGAACCATGTGCGCAAACCAATGCTGACTATGTTGCAAGAAAGGTAGAGGTTCAAAGCATGGGCGGTACGCCAAGGCAAGTAGACCGAAATCCATCTGCATCTACTACTAATCATCCACCTTGAGATATCTATCCAGAACATCTCGCTGGTATTAAGTTGCGAGTCCTACCCATAGTGTAAACTCAAAGCAACAGACAACTGCATTAAAAGAACTTTGCGTAAAGTAAACAGTCCTTGCACCCGCGGGCACAAGCACCTGGTTTCCCCCTTGTGGCAACAGCACATCCCCTAGACTCATGTTTCTGTCACTCAAGCTAGTCATCGAGGGGCATGAACCCACAATCGAGCATAACGTTCCCTCTTGGAGTCACTACCTATTACTTGGCCAAAGCAATAAATAACAACGGAGAACATGCAAGAATTACTTACGAACATAAATATAAAAGAGGTAAATCAAATATATTACTCAAACACAATCTGAACATAATCTCACAATTCATCGGATCCCAGCAAACTCATCATAGCAACAGCATAAGGATTACATATGTGCCTCGATCATGTAGGGCAGCTCACGAGGTCTAATTAGTGAAGCACAAGAACGGGAGGAGAACATCACATAGCTACTGGTCATGGACCCATGGTCCAAGGGAGACTACTCACAACTCATCCGGGAGGCGTCCATGGTGGTGGAGAGGCTCCCGGTGGTGATCCTCCCCTCCGGCAGGGTGCCGGGAAGAGTTCTCCTGGTGCTCCCGATCTTGGAAGCGCGGCGGCGGTGGAACAAAGATGAGATCGCGAAAAAGGGTTCCCGTCTCGAGGGTTTCGGGACACGATATAAATATATGCCAAAGGGGGTCATCAGCGGAGGCCTGGGGGGCCCAGGCGCCCGCCCGGCGAGGCCAGGAGGGGGGCCGCGCCACCAGGGCGCCTGGAGCCCTGGTGGCCCCCCTCCGGCTCTACTTCAGGTGCCGGGAAGCTTCTGGAATGCTGATTTTTTATATAATTTTTCCGGGATTTTTCTGGCAGTTTACGTAATGGGAAAACCTGAAATACAAAAACAGCAGAAAACATAAACTGGCACTGGGGTGCACTGAGTTAATAGGTTAGTCCAAATATGATCAAAAGTGTATGGAAGTGTATAAATATCATAGCAATATCACCCAAAAGAGGCATGGAGCAAGCAGAAATTATAGATACATTTTGGACGTATCAACATCCCCAAGCTTAATTCCTGCTCGTCCTCGAGTAGGTAAATGATAACAAGAATAATTTCTGTGGTGACATGCTATTAACCATATAGGACTTTTCATAGTCATATGACAAAAGCTTACTGAGACAATGAATCTGTAGTAATTAAGTTGCCTCGTGAGAAAGTCATAAAGAACTGAAAGTTTTACAATATGATACTGAAACATCAAATAGATTTGTAATGAGCATGGTGTGCAAATATGATAAAGTGATATCTCGCTTGCCCCCTTTAGTGAAGCGAAATATAAATGCAGGGGCACCTTCAAGGTTGAAGTGATGACTAGATACAATGATTTCAGAATAAACGATATCATAATCATGCAAAAGACAATGCTACTTTGGGACAATGCACATTACACTCAGAATGACAATCATGCTCTCAGTAGTTGGTGCTTTAAAAGAAGGTGGAGACTCTCGAACCGTGGCTTTTGTTGGCAAGGTTGAAAACCCATAGTCGAAAACAAAGACAAAGCATGTACCAGAGCTCTTGGTTTTAAAAACAGCGGTAATAATTATTTTTTTGATTATGCATGTTCCGTCAACGAATGCTAGCAGACAACTCAATCACTTCTTGAGATGGACAAGTTTCGAGGAACGGCTCCCGAATGAGGGCGATCACATCCTCTTAATCTCCTTTGTTTATCACTGCCAAAGTTTTCTGATTTCTCATGAACAAAGTGTGAAGGAGAGTTTGTTTGTTATATTATTTTTGAGCCGGGCGCACTCTTTGCCAGTTCCTTCTCGTATTATGGGTTTGCACATTAGACATGCAATCCCGAGGTGAAGCTTGTCCAACTTAAAAAGATCATGAATTAACTACTACTTCCTCATGAACTTAAAACAGAGGCACAAAACAGAAATGCATTTTTTTTGGAATAATTTCGAGATGGTACATGAAAGTCTCCGTTAGGAATGGCAGGTAAATACCATGTATAGGAAGGTATGGTGGACTCATATGGCATAACTGGTTTAAAAGATTTTGGATGCACAAGCAGTCAGTCCGCTTAGTACAGGTGGAGGTTAGCAAAAGACTGGGAGCGACCAACTAAAAGAGCAATGACGGTCATAATCATGCAGAGCGACAAAGCAACATTGAATTAGGCATGGAAGTTATATCGCTACTCAGAAACAAAAGATCATCAAGGCTTGACAGACTTTCTTTACAGTCTTAAATATGCGTGAGCATACGCCAAGTCAATCAAAATAAATTCTTGAAGGAAGATATTACTAAACCATACCACATCATAGGCAAACAAATTATGTTGGTACTCCAATAACACATTGGGAACCCCCAGCTATTTGAGACTAACCATAAGAAAACATGAACTACTAAGCACCATTATGCACGTAGCATTTTTATCATAGACATATCAACCAATGCAACAGACGCAAACTCTCTTAATAAGCTAAGCATGATAACTAAAGAGAGTTCAAGCAACCAACTAAACAAAAGCTCTTTAAAAAGATAAGTATGAAAACTAAGAGCTAAACATGATAGTAGCTATTGAAAGACCAAGAACACACACAGCAATGATAGACATGAAAATTCTATGTTATGTTCTAGGTAGAAATGGAGCGTGTTTCTCTCCCACATAAAGAAAGCTGAGTTCCGACTCGTTATGAAAAGCTAAAGAAAACTAAAAAGGGAAACTAAAAGCAAGACGCTCCAAGCATAGCACATAACACATGAAGTGATAAAAATATAGTGGAACGAAAGACGAACTGATAATGTTGATGGAGAAGGGGATGCACGGGGGCATCCCCAAGCTTAGACGCTTGAGTCTCCTTGAATATTTCTTGGGGGTGCATGGGGGCATCCCCAAGCTTGAGCGTTTGACACTCCTGAATCTTTTTATCATCTTCCCTCGCACACTTGAAAACTCCCTTCATACATAACTCATCATAATCTGATTAGCGAGGTTAGTACCCTTAATAAAATAATTGTTCCTTGCTGGAAATAAAGATATTCTTGAAGGTCTACTGTTTCTCAAGATTGCCAAAAGGTTTTTGCAAAGAAAAAGCAAGCTCTGGGTTTGCAAAATGAAGGAAAGGCAAAACAGGACAGAATCTATGAAAAACAGAACAGCAGGTAGTAAATGATTTTTTCGGGGCACTTCTGCAACTCTAATCAAAAAACTCAGAACAGACGCACGAAAGACAATTATATGGAGCACGCTGTCGAAATAATTCAGACCAAAAAGATGATCTGGTGATTTTATACGAATTTTTCTATCCAAGGACAGAATTTGTTTCCTGGACAGCACATCACAACTTTTGAACTTTCTTGCAATCAGAGGCTACACTTGGCACAAAGTTGAAAAGCAAAGACACAATGATGATGCTACTGTAGTAACAACATCAAGACACAAAAAAAGCAAAAATAAAATTTTATTCATGTGGGCTGCCTCCCAAAAGCGCTTTCTTTTATGCCTTTAAGCTAGGCATAATGCATAGAGATCAAGTTGTATCAATTGAACCATCATCAAGATCATCAAAAAGCTCTTCAATAATACAACTAGTCTTAAGAGGACTTTCAAATAAAGGCCTCATAGAGATACTTCTAGGGAGAAGACCAAAAGGATAAAAGTCAAGGGAAGATTCATTTATAAATTAATCAAAGAGAGGTGTTTCTTCCAAAGTCTTTACAGTTTCAACCCCTTTGGCACTAGACGGATTACTTTTAGAACGGGGAGCCTTTGGAACGTGAACGAACTTAGGCTCCTTCTTTGCCGGAGTTTCTACCTTTTTGGTTTTGATTGAGGAGAAAGTAGTTCCTAGAGTATCAAAGATTTCCTCAATCTTGTCTATCCTAGAAGAGTCCAAGTCATGGGATTTGATGGTCTCCAAAGTTTTGAAAATTTTATGCATGGAGCTATCAAGCCTATTCAAATTCCCTTGGATCTTACGATGCAACTCATTTATCTTATTAATGTTTGGCATCTCTAGCTCTATCTTTTCAAGTTTTTTCATAATGTGAGCTAGGGTGATGTCCTCTTGAATGCTAACAACAGGGGGATTCCCAACAAGATTTTCAATAATACTAAGAGTCTCCCAAACTGGGGCCTCTAGGAAATTTCCATTGATAGCAGTATCTAGAATAAACCTATTCCAAGAAGTAATTCCAACATAAAAATTTCTAAGCAGGATAGTAGTAGATTGCTTCTTGGTGGCCCTTTTTTGAGAATCATTAATTCTATACCAAGCATCTTTCAGACTTTCCCCACCTCTTTGTTTAAAGGTGAGAACTTCTGCCTCGCCAAAGATAAAAGGACCCGACATAATGACAACTAAAGAATGAGATAACTATTTTTGTGATTTTCGATAAAAGATACTAAAGCAAAAACTGAAAGGTAAACTATCAAGACGAAAAGCAAAGGTAAAAGATAGCGTGCAACTCCCCTATCTTGAAGAGTGGCGTCCCCGGCAACGGCGGCAGAAAACTTTGCTTGATGGCTTCTCGCCCCTCGTTGGTTACCCCAAGTGGAAGGTTTGAGATGCAGTGTAGCGGAAGTTTTCCCTTGGCAAAGATACCAAGGATCGATTTCCCCTGAGACTCCCAGTTTCAACAAGAAGGTGTTAACTACTAACGGCGCCAGATATTAGCAATCAACGTGGACCTGCACACAGATACAAATAACTTTGCTCCCAACGAGTACAGAGAGGTTGTCAATCCCTCCGGCCTTGTAGTTTACAAAGGATCAAACACAAGTGATAATAGTGATAGGTATTGCTACAATAGTAAGTAAAAAGCGGAAAGTAAATAGCGGATGTGATCACTGATGGTAATATGGACCGGGGTCCCATGATGTTCACTAGTGATGTCTCTCTCCCAAAAGACGATAAAACAGCTATGTGAGGTAAACGAATTACAGCTGGGCAATTGACAGAACCATGTGCGCAAACCAATGTTGAATATGTTGCAAGAAAGGTAGAGGTTCAAAGCATGGGCGGTACGCCAAGTCAAGTAGACCGAAATCCATCTGCATCTACTACTAATCATCCACCTTGAGATATCTATCCAGAACATCTCGCTGGTATTAAGTTGCGAGTCCCACCCATAGTGTAAACTCAAAGCAACAGACAACTGCATTAAAAGAACTTTGCGTAAAGTAAACAGTCCTTGCACCCGCGGGCACAAGCACTGTTGTTTTCCCCCTTGTGGCAACAGCACATCCCCTAGACTCATGTTTCTGTCACTCAAGCTAGTCATCGAGGGGCATGAACCCACAATCGAGCATAACGTTCCATCTTGGAGTCACTACCTATTACTTGGCCAAAGCAATAAATAACAACGGAGAACATGCAAGAATTACTTACGAACATAAATATAAAAGAGGTAAATCAAATATATTACTCAAACACAATCTGAACATAATCTCACAATTCATCGGATCCCAGCAAACTCATCATAGCAACAGCATAAGGATTACATATGTGCCTCGATCATGTAGGGCAGCTCACAAGGTCTAATTAGCGAAGCACAAGAACGGGAGCAGAACATCACATAGCTACTGGTCATGGACCCATGGTCCAAGGGAGACTACTCACAACTCATCCGGGAGGTGTCCATGGTGGTGGAGAGGCTCCCGGTGGTGATCCTCCCCTCCGGCAGGGTGCCGGGAAGAGTTCTCCTGGTGCTCCCGATCTTGGAAGCGCGGCGGCGGCGGAACAGAGATGAGATCGCGAAAAAGGGTTCCCGTCTCGAGGGTTTCAGGACACGATATAAATATATGCCAAAGGAGGGCATCAGCGGAGGCCTGGGGGGCCCAGGCGCCCCCCCGGCGCGGCTAGGAGGGGGGCCGCGCCACCAGGGCGCCTGGAGCCCTGGTGGCCCCCCTTCGGCTCTACTTCGGGTGCCGGGAAGCTTCTAGAACGCTGATTTTTTATATAATTTTTCCGAGATTTTTCTGGCAGTTTACGTAATGGGAAAACCTGAAATACAAAAACAGCAGAAAACAGAAACTGGCACTGGGGTGCACTGAGTTAATAGGTTAGTCCAAATATGATCAAAAGTGTATGGAAGTGTATAAATATCATAGCAATATCACCCAAAAGAGGCATGGAGCAAGCAGAAATTATAGATACGTTTCGGACATATCACTTCCTCTTTTGAATGGACATCCCGCTGAGCTCAGTATTTGGACCGTCATGAAATTTGGTGCGACGGTTTAAGTGAAAGAAATCCCGGAACAACTCAACTGATGGTTCCTCTTGCAGATAAGCTTCACAAAAAACTTGGAAGTTGCAAATATTTGACACAGAGTTGGGACCAATATCTTGCAGATAAAGTTGGAAATTGGCTAGCACATCACGGAAGAACTTCGACCCGGGAGGACTGAATCCCCGGGCTAAGTGATCAAGAAAGACAACAACTTCTCCCTCTTTGGGCTCTGGAGGACATTCTGACCCGGGGACCCTCCAGTGAAGAACATTTTTTCGGCATAAAGCGCCAATTTCGACCAGTTTCTCTAAGTCCTCCTCAATAACCCGGGATTGGACCCAGTTGTAGGAGGTAAACTGCTTGGCTTGAGTGGTCATTTTTGAAGGGGAAGTCTGAAAACATAATGAAGAGACACTTTATGATCTAAAGCAAGCTAAACCGGCAACATCTAGAAAGGTACTTATTTAACGGCGATTTAGGCAGGGGCCTAATGGTATCTACCGGTTTATAAAATCTGAAACGGCAAAACCGGCAACAAGAGTATATAAGATTCAGATATGAAGTTATGAAGAAACAGTTTTCGCACGGGTAGCAGTGAAAATATGGATCTACCGCACGCTGGAAATTCAGAAATATTTAGTTTATATTAACCAAATGCGATGAAGGTTCTAGAAGATGCAATCTAACTAGTAATATTGGGAAAGATGAAGGTATTACTAAGAAATGGAGTTACTTCTACAGCTATCAAACAGAAAAGTTAGATCTGCACTAAAACTATCGGGCTATGACGAAGAACTATGAAGAACATCGTCTACCTATAGGTTCCTATGAGGAAGGAAACCCTAACGAGATCTACGTGCGGGATAAGAAGGAAACTGACCAGAGCAAACGAATGCGGAGGCGCGCCGGCGTTTTTTGGTCCGGTCAGGTTGATGCAATGGCCAAGCTTGACGATGACGCGGAGCTTGACGGCGGCGGCGGAGCTCGAGTATGAACAGGCGTGAGGAAGGAGAAGGCAAGGGAGCAAGGGGGAAAAAGAGATGCCCCCTGCCCTATTTATAAGCCGCAAAATGAAACGGCAGGCGCGGGAATCAAGGAGCCAAAAGAGTGGATATGGCAAGATACTGTTACCTCGATCTCCGGAGCTTTTAATGAATAAAAGATAAAAAAATAGGTACAAGTGTTAATTGGACAGATGACGTCACGACGGTTTAATGCGATCTGGGAAGATGACGTCACGCCGGTTTATGAAGCACTTGAAGCCGTGGAAGGGAAAATCTTTACAAGACGTTGAAGATTGACATGAACAGGTTCAAATCAATCTGGGGCCTAATGTGTGGGATATTACTACCAAGTATAAACCGGCCAGGAGGGGCCGGTTTATACTTGGCAAGATTACTTCTACTAAAGCCCAACAGAGCATGGAGGAAGACGCCTTAGCCCAGGAAGCTTAGAGCCCAAGTGTTAGGGCCCATGATTTGTAAACCGCCATACTGCGTGTAACTTGTGATGTAAGATAGGAAGGATAGAGACCGAGCATGACAAGTTTATGAGCCGGCCTCGGGATTCTGTAAACCGTACCGGGCGTCACCTCGTGTATATAAAGGGACGACCCGGCGACAGTTCAAAGGGAGAACAACATTTCGAGACACAGGCAAAGCGGATTCACTCCCTGGTCATCGAAACCCTAGTAATATTGCACCAAACTAGACGTAGGCTTTTACCTTCATCGAAGGGGCCAAACTAGTATAAAATCCATGTGTCTTTGTCCGTTTTAACCCCTTTAAGCTAACTCGTAGCGATGGCCTCACGACTAAGTCCTTTTGCTAGGACATCTGCCTTGACAAAACCACGACACCGTTGGTCCACCCGAATGGGAGTGCGAGGCCATGGATTCCATGGTGTGGGTGAAGTGTGCTAACCTCTGCAGAGTGTGTGTTAAACCTATCGATAGCTGCGCCCACGGATATGGGCCAAGTTCATAGTCGGTCACACTATGGGGCAACAGTAATAATGATAACTTGATTAATAACAACCCTGGTTCAAGGATGATAAAGAAGTTGGTAGTGACCGTGACAGGATCACCATGATATCGTGGATACCGAGTTGTTGGATATTTGTGGTGTTATGCGAGAATCACGGGTAAAGGTCAAGCTCCTTGTGCTCATGTAATGATTATTACGGTATTGTTAATACTAAGATTGATTGGATCCTAAGATGATCGTGTGATGTCCGCGATGGTAAGTTATGCATGTGATGGTTATGAGGTAACGGAGCAGAGTAAGTTGGTGCATGATATTGTCAACATGTTGCATGCTAGTATTGTCTGGTTCATATGCTCATGCCATGCTCATATTGTTCTAGATGTATCATGTTCATCTTGTTTATGCTATGATTGATCTGATAGTACCATGTTAATCCTTGTTAACCTGTAGTTGCCATCCTGTTGTCCGTCTTAATTGTTCTTGGTTGCTGTGAGCTTGCAAGTACATTCAATGTACTGACCTGGCGTGTCATGCCAATTTGCAAGTCATGCCGGATTTGATTGCTTGTTAGCCGTGGATCCCTTGTTTGCGAGCTAGGATAAGTATTCCAGTCAGAGTCCCTGTGGAGTGGAGTTCACCACCTTCATCGTTGTTCCGCTGCTAGAAGTCATTCCGCTACTTTGTGTTGTTCTGCTGCTTGCATGGAGCAACCGTGGCAGGCGTAGTGTTGCCGTGCCAATATAATCCCCTTGTACCCATATAGACTGTAATAAAGAGTTGATTCGTTCTATGCTAAGCAGTGCCATATTATAGAAGACTTCTCCTTGATCTCTGGGATGGAATACGGGGCTTTCCGGTTTCTCTATGCTGGGGTGCCATAAGGATTGGTATCAGAGCAGGTCTGGATGTCGGACGCCCTAGCCCGCATGAGCGTTAGAATGTGGTATTATAGAGTCTGGTTGGTATGTTGCACTTGATTGTTGCATTTGTTTGTTGCATAGTATGCATATAGATTAGCATCTGGTTGTTGATAGTAATCTTGTGAGTGTAGGCATTATCTGTTTTGATTCACTGCCTGCACCATTCCTCTTTGCATACCTGCTCTTCAGTGTTTGGCGTCATCTCTGTCCCAGCAGAGTGATGCCTTGGTACCGAGTGTTCTAGACACAATTTGCAGGAGTTATGCTCGGGTATCGCTTCGATATCTTTCCGCCATCCACCCATATTATTTTGGTGATAGATTTGTTTCTATCCCGAATCGTGCCATCGATCTCGTCCCATTGGAAATCCTTACTGATCTTTGTTATCAGTAAAAGGGCAATGCTAGTAAGCCCAGTTTTTCACCGCTATCCTACCCCGTCATCCTAATTCTTTGGACGTGTATGGTTCCCCTCCGTACGCTTGATGATGATGTGGTCGTAACCTTTGTGTTTCGCTACATGATCACCAAGTCCGTCCTCGCCTCCATATTCATCTAGATCCAACTAGAGTTCAGCCAGCGACTGGAGTAGCCTTAGTTACGCCAACTCCTTCCACACGTGGACTCACTTTCCTGCACACCGCCACAACATATTAGACCGCAATACCGGAGTTTTCACGAGATTGATGTGCTTAGGTATGAATGTATATTATTATAGGGAATAGCAGTAAAATGTGATGTTGCTTTATTATTTATGTTATTTGAATGCTTGTGTGCTTTTGTTTTCGTTGTTTCTTTTGGCTCTCTCTTTGGGCCTTCAGTTGTTACATATTTTGCCCTTATTAAAGTTGCTCGTCAACTAACATCGAACCCAAAGAATCAGCAAGGAATTCACGTATTTGGAAACTCAGATAAACAAAATGGAATTATCAGCCAACTCCAGTGAAATGGGGAATATCTGATCTTGATACGGATAATCAAGTTTGCATTAGCGTGCACTACTCACAATAGAACGGATAATCAAGACTACCTCAGTATGCACTCTTCATAGCAGTGATGATCAAATCAGCAAGAAGATATATGGTTTGCAAGATCGACAGTACATTACCAGTCAAAGATAATCACCAGCAGGAATATTAAGATGATATTTATCTGGCACTCAGTCCGCATGAGAAGCTTCTGTTGTAAGCAAACCAGTCTTTCCTCGCAAGTTACCAGAGAAGATTCCAGTGCAAGATTCCTCCCTCTTCTGCAGTACGATACATGGATGACTTCCCATGCAAGGTACTCTGTCTTCTGCAGTGAGCAACTGCAAAAGCTTCCGGCCTAAGGAATCGAGTCCTGCCCCAGCAAGTATTTAAGGGGGGAAGCTTCAGAAACACGATATCTAGTCTTCCTCATCAAGATACCCCCGATGGCTTCCAGCATATGCCATCCAATCTCCCTCAGTACGACATTGGTGCAAAATAGTACACTATGAATTGACAGTACAAGGCAGTGCATCCCGAGAACCAGATCCGCAATAGTTGGGTCAGAAGCAAGAATTGGTCAGAAAACAAGTCTGCCTCAGGAATCAAATTATCATATTGTGATCATGCTGCCAAGTTCTTGCAAGACACGGGTATGCAGATGAAGTCAAGGCAAGAACCCAACAATCTTACGAGTCATGCATGAGAAAGAAATCCAGTTATATACCTCCGTTGGTGAAGAACCGACAAGTTTTGGGAGAATAGCAACATGGTCAACAAATTTTGGAAGTACTCAGCAAGGCCAGTTTCCTCAACCCTTGTCACTACCTAGTATGCTGGACGACAACAATGAGCTATAATCAAGTCCATGTGAACCCGGTATAGTTCCTACTCACAAGATGTATGAACGAGGATAAGTTATGATCGCCGAAATATTGCACCCGACAGTATCTATGGTCACACGAAAAAGTAATATGACCAAGCTCTTTCAACAAAGGATCGAGAACAAGACAACAGTAATGAAGGAGCAAGACCAGCAAGGCAGGTAGGATAATTGTTGCATGACCCACATGATGCAGATACCCCGGACAGTCTGAGTCAGCATCGATCACCATGAATATTTACCTAAAGGGGTCTGCTCAATTTTGGTAAGGACCCCAACTCTAGACAATCCGCTTAGTTAACAGTATATGCTCAGATTTGTCAGTATCAAATATTTGAGTCTGTCATGTCAGAATCCGTCAGGAGAACGGAAAATTTTGACCACAACTTCATGAAAGGTTTTCATTGCTGGATGACACATCCATTGGAAATCACTCTTGGACTTGTGAGATGGACATATGTTTCAGTCATGGTAATCTATCACACTCAGCTAAGTCAGCAGAGATGAAAAGGAATTGGAGCCTGTATAAGCATGAACATGTGAGGTAAGATCTGTCAGAATGTGGATACAGTGAAGCAAACCACACCGAGCTAGAAAAGCAATCAGATGAAATTCAGTGGGGAACAATCAATAAAGGAAAAATGATACCCGAGTTGGAAACGGTTTCCTTAAGACTATATATTCATACTTGTTCCCTGAGCAATCAAATTTCAAGGACAAGATTTCTTTAGGGAGGGAGTTCTCACAGCCTGATTTTTGGCCCTTTCATTTTCTTTTGATTTTCTGAGATTTTTGCTTGAGTTTTCTTTTCCGTGGCTATGTGGTCTGGAAACTGGAGAAGATAACCTCTTCTACCTTTCCATAGTGGCTTGTCATCCTCATATCCATCCCTAGAACTTGCCATTTCCACCTTGGACCAACCTCAATATTCTTTTTCTAGGGAATATTCCTTTTGTTTCTATTAAAGGAATAACCCAGTTTGCCCTAGGTTGTGAAGCAATCTATATTTCCATCACTCCTAAAATTCCCAAATAATTCTTATAAATTGTTTGGTTATATCTCCATCAAATATGGCAAAAAATTTCCTTGCCATGTTAAAAAATAATCCTTTTCCTATTTTACCCTAAATAGCACTTTGTGAAGCAAGTGCTATTTATCTTTGCCCATTTGCCCCCAAAATTTTTGGACACCTTTTCATGTCCATATCATTGCCTCATGCAAATTTTCATATTGATATGCCTAGTAAATATTTTTTTAGCTAATTTCCAAAGTTTCTGTCCAGAAAAAACTTTGTCAAGGAGGTACAAGCTAGGCATATCAAAATGAGTTGGAATTTTTGCATGACCTCAACATCATGAAATCATGACTCTACTAAAGATTTGAGCTCATTCCTTGCATCCATGTGAGCGCACCTTCAAATCTTTCTTTGTGTCCAAAATTTCAGTTTGTGAAGCAAGTATAGTTTATCTTGCTTCATTGTTGCTAAAAATTTCTAGTACTTTCCCCTACCCATATAACCCATGTCCACAAATTTTGGACACAATTATTTCGGCCATTTTCCCACAGGATTTTTCCCAAGATTCTGTCCAGAGAGGTGTTGTGTAAAGGAAGTGCCATTTTGTTTTAGCAAAATGGCTTGAAAGTTTTACACCATCTTCATATGTCCAAATGATCAATCCTTGCAAAATTTAAGCCCAATTCAACACTTCTAGTGAGTGCTACTTAATGATTCAGTTTCTGGACCAATTTATGCGTTCGCAAAGCAAGTGTAAATACGTGTCCTAATCACCTCAAAATTTGCAGGACTGTAGCCCTTCCTAACCTAAACTCCCGAGACATTATATTTGGCTCTAGTCTCACCTATGGTGATCTACGCATCATGATTAAGATTGATGTAACAACATTTAGAGCTTAATTCCCACCTTACCGCAGCATCTTTAACCGAGCTTTAAACAGAGTTGCAACCTCCCCTGGATGGACTCCACCCCAGACAAATTCTGCGAGCCCTTGGCATCTTCTCCTCGCCAGTTCACGTGGTCACCACTGTCCTGGCATGCATTTAACGCGTTCTGGCATGATCGCGGTATTGTTCTCGTCCGTGCTCTCCTCGTCTCGACTCAAAGCCATGTCCATCAAGTTCCCCGTGGCGTCGCCTTCTTCCTGGACCTAATTCTAACTCCTGCAGCTCGCTCGCTGCCGCTCATCGTTGTGCACCCACGGACGCGTTGTAGCCGACCGTCGTCTTCCTCCTCTGTCAGCTTCCTCCTCGTGCCCCCTTAGACTCCTCTGCTCCGTGATCCCTGCATCGATGCGTCATCACATTCCCGCGCCCTTCCGTGATCGCTAAACGTTGCCAGAGCCTCGGCCGGACGTGCATGGCGGCAATCGGCTCGGCTCCCTGCCCCACCTCCATTGTTGTTTTGCCAAAGCTCTCTCGAGCCTTCCCGAGCTCGCTCGAGTTCTCCTGCTCCTCCGTGAACGCCCTTGACTCGCCTCCCCTCCCTCCCCATGCCTCTGCTCACGCCAGCGTGATGACACACGCGTCACCGCAGGAGCGTTCGAGCACCGTGTCGCCGTGGCTATTTAAGCCAACCCAATGGTGCCCCAACTTCCCCGGCCTCCACGACCGCCACCCTCCATCGCTTAAATTGGCTCGATGCCGGCCTCCCCCTCCCTTTTTAGCTGTCCGCATCTTCCCCAAGCTCCAGTGATCCTCTCTCTCCTCTCAGCTCACCACCGGAGCCCGTGTGGCCGTGACCCCAAGGATCGGTTGCCGCCTCCCGAGCTCTCTCCTCCGCAAGCTACCGTAGCTCCAAGCCTCCCCGATGCCTATTTTTGCTCCAGACGGATGCGGAGGTCCCTCCCGAGTCCAGCGGTGGCCGGGGCCTCGCGTGAGATGGCCCTAGCCGCCGGGGGTCGCCGCCAGCGCACATGGCTCCCTCTGTCCATCTCTGGTACTCCGTGGGCTTCTTCTGGTCCAAAAACAATCTCCGTGGAGTTTCAGGTCAATTGGACTCCGTCTGGTATTCCTTTTCTGAGATACTCAAAAACAAGGAAAGAACATAAACTGGCACTAGGCTCTGGGTTAATAGGTTAGTGCCAAAAATCATATAAAAGTGTATATTAAAGCCCGTTAAACATCCAAAATTGATAATATAATAGCATGGAACAATCAAAAATTATAGAAACGTTGGAGACGTATCAAGCATCCCCAAGCTTAATTCCTACTCGTCCTCGAGTAGGTAAATGATAAAAAACATAATTTTTGATGTGAAATGCTACCTAGCATATTTACCAATGCAATTTTCTTTACTATGGCATGAATGTTCAGATCTGAAAGATTCAAGACAAAAGTTTAATATTAACATAAGAGTAATAATACTTCAAGCATACTAACAAAGCAATTATGTCTTCTCAAAATAGCATGGCCGAAGAAAGTTCATCCCTACAAAATCATATAGTATGGCTATGCTCTATCTTCATCGCACAAAATACTTAAATCATGCACAACCCCGGTTTCAGCCATGCAATTGTTTTATACTTTAATTTTTTCAAACTTTTTCAACTTTCACGGAATACATGAGCATGAGCCATGGACATAGCACTATAGGTGGAATAGAGTGGTGGTTATGGAGAAGACAAAAAGGAGGAAGATAGTCTCACATCAACTAGCTGTATCAATGTGCTATGGAGATGACCATCAATAGATATCAATGTGAGTGAGTAGGGATTGCCATGCAACGGATGCACTAGAGCTATAAGTGTATGAAAGCTCAACTAAAGAAACTAAGTGGGTGTACATCCAACTCCCTTGCTCATGAATACCTAGGGCATTTTGAGGAAGCCCATCATTGGAATATACAAGCCAAGTTCTATAATGAAATTTCCCACTAGTATATGAAGATGACAAAACAGGAGACTCTCTATCATGAAGGTCATGGTGATACTTTGTGAAAGGATCGATATGGTTGACTAGAGGGGGGGGTGAATAGGCAACTAACAATTTTTAGCTTTTCTTAACCACTTTAAATTAAGCGTCAAAGTAAGTTGTCTAGATAAGCTACTAAGATGACAACTAATAGGAAGTAAAGATAACAACCTCACAAGCAAGCTATATAAGATAAACAAGTAAAGCTTGCACGAGTAAAGGGAAGAATTAACCACAAATGGAACTGGTGAAGACGAGGATGTGTTGCCGAAGTTCCTTCCCTTTGAGGGGAAGTACGTCTCCGTTGGAGCGGTGTGGAGGCACAATGCTCCCCAAGAAGCCACTAGGGCCACCGTATTCTCCTCACACCCTCACACAATGCAAGGTTGTGATAGCCTGGCTTATTAGGGATGATAGACTACTCATATCAATAAGGAATTCCTTCTTTTCCGGAAGCCCATTCGGATAGAACTGCAAAGTTAAGCGTGCTCAGCTTGGAGTAGTTTCAGGATGGGTGACCGACCGGGAAGTTGCTCCCGGGTGCGCACGAGTGAGGACAAAGTGTGCAGAAAAGACTAGTATTGATATGTGTGGCCAGTCTAGATCCTGCCAGGAGTAACGACCACCGGCGGGTGTGTCCGGGGCGTTACAAGTTGGTATCAGAGCCGACCCTCGCGGTTACACGGATGTTTGCGGACAGTTTGCAGTCATGTTGTGCATGACGTTTGTGACCCGTCGTGGCACACGACATGGCACATGTGCTGTCCTGGAAGCACAGATGGTTGTGCCAAGAGGGAACGTTCCTGTGGCCCGACGAGGACGTCGGTTCCTCTGAGTGTGGGTGTATGTGATAGCCTGGCTTATTAGGGATGATAGACTACTCATATCAATAAGGAATTCCTTCTTTTCCGGGAGCCCATTCGGATAGAACTCCAAAGTTAAGCGTGCTTAGCTTGGAGTAGTTTCAGGATGGGTGACTGACCGGGAAGTTGCTCCCGGGTGCGCACGAGTGAGGACAAAGTGCGCAGAAAAGACTAGTATTGATATGTGGGGCCAGTCTAGATCCCGCCAAGAGTAACGACCACCGGCGGGTGTGTCCGGGGCGTTACAAAGGTGCCGTGATTCCACTAGAGGTGCCCTTGAAGGCGGCAACCGAACCTTTACAAACAAGGTTGGTGCTATCTCTACAACCGAATTGGAGGCTCCCAACGACACCACGAAGCTTCACCACAATGATATATGGCTTCGAGGTGACCTCAACCGTCTAGGGTGCTCAAACACCCAAGAGTAACAAGATCCACAAGGATTAGTGGGGGAATCAAATATATCTTGGTGGAAGTGTAGATCGATGCCTTCTCAAGCAATCCCGAGGAAATCAACAACTTTGATTGGCTAGGGAGAGAGATCGGGCGGAAATGGAGCTTTGAGCAACAATGGAGCTTCGGGATGGAAGAGGTAAGTCTTCTTGGAGAAGAAGACTCCCTATATATAGTGGGAGAACAAATCCAACCGTTATCCCACATTTCTGCCCGCAGAGCGCGGTACTACCGGACGTAAGTTGCGGTACTACCGCTTGGCCGGCGGTACTACCGCTCTGGGTGCGGTACAACCGCTGGAGCAGTACTAGCTTAGAATGCACTCTATTGCGAGGGCACACGGGCGGTAGTACTGCCTGAGCGGTACTACCGCTCGTCCCTGCGGTACTACCACAAGGCAGAGACAAGCAGGCTCAGGACAAGCACGGATGAAATAAAATACATCCGTAGCTACATCAGCAGAAATATGGTACTAGCAAAAACACGGCACTGTACTACCGCTTGTCTCAAGCGGTACTATCGCGTAGGATGCGGAAGTAAAAAATTACTTCCGCACCTACTACCGTACTAGGTGCAGTGCCGGGCCAGATACACGGTACTACCGTCCTGGTGATGCAGTACTACCGCTGATGCGGTACTACCGCGTCCTGAGGCGGTACTACAGTGTGGTTGTGCGGTACTACCGCTAACATGAGCGGTACTACCGCCTGCCAGGCAGCTGTACTAGAAGGAAGCCATGGTTTGTACTTATGAGGAGAACGGCCGGAGCTCCAGAGAAGCAAAGGAAAGGTGGTGTGAGAGTATAGATGTGTACGTGTTGATTCCACCCAAACCTTTCCGAAGCGGACCCCCTCTTAATAGTACGGCTTTCCTATTACTCAAAACCACCGAAAGAGAGCAAAAAGGAAACACCGTCTTCCATAGATTCCGAGGGGCACACAATCGTCTTGTGTCTAGGTGAGATATATCTGAAAGAGCTTAGAGCACACGATTAGTCCGCAAATGCATTGTCATCAATCACCAAAACTACTTAGGGAGAAATATGCCCTTACAGTCTCCCCCTTTTTGGTGGATTGATGACAATACGGGATTTGCACAAGGATATATATGATAGTATGCAGTCCTAACAAATGCTAGAATATAGGCAAGCTCCCCCTAGATGTGTGCATACAAGAGAGAGTGCTTTGGACTGCACAACACACATACTAGGATCAATGCTCCCCCTATATTCTACAGATAATATACTCCTTGCATATAAATAATAAGAGTCTACGCACAGTAGTAAGGAGGATAAGGTGAGCACATAAACAAGGGGAAGTAAACTAACTGCTCACAACATAATATATTAGAGACATAACAACGAGTTTAACGGTAGAGGAGCATATGTCTTACACCATACGATAATCTCACGCACACGACACAAAAGCAAACAAGCAAATAGAGTTCGACGACCGAAACGCAAAAAGAACGGCACAAGACACAAATCCCACTCTCTCCCCCTTTGGCATCGAGACACCACAAAGGGAAAGAGGACAACTAAGAGAGGTGGTAGCTCTAGAAGAAGATCTCAGTCGTCACGCTCGCCATCGGACTCCTGCTGCTCCTCCTGCTGCTCCTCGTCAGACTCAGACCACTTGTACCCCTGACGGGCCATCCATTCTGCCTCAGGAGTGATGATCTCCTCTGACCCACTGGACACATGCTCACCAAAGATCCTCATGATCTTCTTGTCACGCTGGCGAGATTGCTTGTGAGTGACATGTGCCTTGTACTGACCCTGAGCTTGCATACAGAAGAGGGCCTTCATCTTTTTCTTCAGCTTCTTAGCCCAAGAGGGCTCAGACGAGGGAGCAGCATATCCTCCAGAACTATCCTCAGCTGGCTCCTCCTCCACAGGCTCCTCGTCAGTACCCATCTGTGCTGCAGCAGCTTGTGCATGAGTAGCCGTGTTGGCCCAACGAGTCTTGATGCGAAGACGGATGGGTTCATGTTGAATACACTCTGCCTCGAACTCCTCGTCAGGGTAAAGTTTCTCCCAAGTCTTGGAGATGAGCAGAAACAGGAACGGACCATAGATGGCCACCTTGCGAGTGTATATCGCAAAGCAAAGCTCACACCATATGATATGGGATATGTCAAGTGGTGGAGACTGAGCTGTGCGAGCCGCCTCACACATCAGCAGCATGTCGACGAGGTATGCATGAATCTTTTCCTTGTCCCCAACTCGAGGAAACAAGGTGTTGAGGAAGATCCGATGCATTATGTCGAGGAAGGGGTTCAACACCCATGACTTCTTACCACTTGCAAGTGTCTTCTCCGTATAGAAAGGTAACAAACGGTCTTTGTTGGCAGCTTCCGGGTTGGCATGAGGCCGAGCTCCAATTGGGTTGTGGAGTCCCTCATCAGCAACTTGAATCAGATCCATGAAGTCCTTCCAAGTAGCAGTCATCTTGTGACCATTTGTCATCCAAGTCATTAGGCGATCTTCCTTGGTATGAAAGTGCACCGAAGCATAAAACTGAGCAATGATTTCTAGGTCAAAATCATTCTGAAAAGTCATGATGTGCTCAATCCCAAACTGCTCTACCAGATCCAGAGCCTCGGCAAAGTAGGCCAGGTTATCAGACCTCCGCATGTGGACCATGTCCACCCAATGAGCATCCACATACAGGCTCTGCTGCTTGGTCGAAAAAAGTTCATCACCATGAAACTGAGCCCGGGGTTCTCCATAAGGATTGATCTTCCTCCTTGCCATGAACTCATTAGCTGGCATTTCTTCCATGGTCATAGATGATTCCTTTTGCTTGTTGGAGGCGGTCTTGAACTTGCGTTGGGGATTGGAGCCCTCTGGCACATCACTGGGGGTGCGCAAATGCTTGGACCCGGTGTCACGGACGGGATTGATGCGACGAACATCGGAACCGGAGCCAGCACCTAAGACAGAAACACAAGAACACGACAGAAACACAAAGAGAATCAATGCAAAAGCCACAAAAAGCATATGAAACGAATAGAAAGGAGAATATGTAAGTGCTACGAAGGAACTATGAACCAAGCGGTAGTACTGCTTGACGAACACAGAAGTAAAAAATTAGTACCGCTTAGGGAGCAGTAGTACCGCTTGGGGGTTGCGGTAGTACCGCACAGTATGCGGTAGTATCGCACAATATGTGGTAGTAAAAATTTACTTCCGCGTAGTTACGGTAGTACCGCTCAGCAGAGCGGTAGTACCGTTTACGCGACAGAGCGGTAGTACCGCGGTTAGCCATTGGTAGTACCGCTCGGGTCAGATCTGAAAAGAACAGATCTAGACTAGAACGCGTCGAACGACGAACGGTACTACGGCTGATCATACTAACTTGGTAGCATCATACTTACTAGCATTTCTAGTGCAAAACACTCTCCTACATCCTAATCTTCCATGGATAAGAACAATAAGAACACTAGAACAACATGCATCTCCCCAAACCCTAAAAACAACAACTAGGCAAAAAGACGAGGGGATTTGGGGAGAAACCTTCATCCATGGCAAGAGGTCGAGGTGGGGAACGATCCCACCGGTCGGAATGCAAGGAGAGTGGCCAGGGGAGGAGATCCGGAGAGGTCCTCCGGCGGCGTTCTTGAGAGGGAGAGAGAGAGAGACGACGTGGGGATATGAGATGAATGGGTATGGGGGAGTTGAAACTCCCCCTGCCCGCTTATAACCCTCACCCGCTCGGATAAGTGCGGTAGTACCACAGTCATCGCGGTAGTACCGCCCGGGCGGAAGTACCGTACACGGAGCGGTAGTACCACTGACCAGCGGCAGTAAAATATTACTGCCGTGCTGGAATTGCGGTAGTATCGTAGTCTCCTTGCGGTAGTACCGTGACCGCTCACGATAGTACCACCCCTCCGAGAAATTGCACGTTTTGACAAGAGGCTTTTAGCAAGGAGAAAAAATGCACACGCAAGGCAAGACACTACTCCAAAGAGGAGGTCGGTGGCCGAGGCCACCTATGTTTGAGTTATTTGGTATTGCACCGCAAAGAACTATCCTTGGGCCCATGACCAATACTCGTCTTGAAGCACTTATACCATCTAATCATGGCAAATGACAAAGACTTGATCAATTTATGCATAATGGGGGGAGGAATAGCTCATTGAGAGAACAATACTCCCCCTATGTCCATGCCTACATCTAGACAAGATAACTATATTGAGTGGGAGGTGTGTGTGCAAAGTCTCAAGCCACATTGCTCAAATCGATGATATTTAGCTCATGCCTTAACTCGCGAAATCTTGCTTCATCCAACGGCTTTGTGAAGATATCTGCAAGGTTATCATGAGTGTTGACATAGTGAAGCTCGATCTCTCCTTGCCGTATATGATCCCGGATGAAGTGATACCGAATCTCTATATGCTTCGTCTTGAAGTGTTGCACCGGGTTGAGAGAAATCTTCATGGCACTTTCATTGTCACACCAAAGAGGCACTTTGTCACAAGTGACACCGTAATCCTTTAAAGTTTGCCTCATCCATAATAGTTGAGCACAACAACTGCCAGCTGCCACATACTCAGCTTCGGTGGACGAGAGAGACACACAACTTTGCTTTTTGGAAGACCAACTAACGAGAGAGCAACCAAGGAATTGGCACCCTCCGGAAGTGGTCTTCCTATCCACTTTGTCTCCCGCCCAGTCCGAATCAGAGAACCCTACAAGGTTGAAGTTTGCTCCTCTTGGGTACCATAAGCCAAAGTTTGGGGTATGAGCCAAATATCGAAAGATTGGCTTGACTGCCACAAAGTGACTTTCCTTAGGTGAGACTTGAAACCGTGCACAGATTCCCACACTCAACATAATATCCGGTCTATATGCACAAAGGTAAAGCAAGGATCCATTCATAGAACGATATACCTTTTGATCCACTGCTTTACCATTGGGATCAATGTCAAGTTGGCACTTGGTTGGCATTGGAGTAGTAGCCGGCTTGACATCACTTAGATTGAAACTCTTGAGCATGTCTTGAGTATACTTGGTTTGTTTGATGAAGATTCCTTCTATTCTTTGCTTGATCTCAAACCCAAGGAAGTACTTCAACTCTCCCATCATGGACATCTCAAAATGTGTGGTCATGAGTGAGGTGAACTAATCCTTGAAAGCTTTCTTAGGAGAACCAAAGATAATATCATCAACATATAGTTGGCAGATAAACAACTCCCCTTTGACCTTCTTAGTAAAAAGAGTGGGGTTGATTTTCCCAATTTCAAACCCACGATCTTGTAACAACTCGGTAAGATGCTCATACCACGCACGTGGGGCTTGTTTAAGGCCATAGAGAGCCTTATCGAGTTGATACACGTGATTGGGGAACTTGGGATCCTCAAACCCCGGGGGTTGTTTGACATACACTAATTCATTAATAGGACCATTAAGAAATGCACTTTTCACATACATTTGTTGTAGCTTAAAGTTATGATGAGAAGCATAGGCAAGCAACAAACGAATAGATTCAAGGCGAGCAACGGGGGCAAAGGTTTCACCGTAGTCGATACCCTCGACTTGGGAGTAGCCTTGAGCCACCAGACGTGCCTTGTTACGGATGACAATGCCGTGAGCATCCTGCTTGTTCTTAAAGATCCACTTGGTTCTAATGACATTATGGTTCTCCTTTGGCCTTGGCACCAGACGCCACACTTTGTTGCACTCGAAGTTATGGAGTTCTTCATGCATGGCATTAAGCCAATCAGGGTCTTCGAGCGCCTCATATACCTTCTGAGGTTCAACACAGGAGACAAAAGCTTGATGAGCACAATAGTTTGCTAATTTTCTATGAGTGCTTACCCCCCTTTTGATGCTTCCTAGAATATTCTCCATGTGATGTTCTCTGGAAGCAAGCCTGGAGGCAACTTTTGCAACATGACGCTCCAATTGCTCTTCAAGAGATAATTGAGGAGCACTGAGTTGATCATCTTGAGCGACGTCAGGAGCTAGATCTTGATCTTGAGCTTCCTCTTGATCTTGATCTTGCTCGGAGGATAGAACTTGGCCTTGTGCATCATTTGGTGGCTCCCCACCATCTTGTGATTGATCTTGCACTTGGCCTTGTTCGTCCGGTTGAGGGCCTTCACTTTGTTCTTCAGAAGCGTGTGGGTCTTGGGTTGGTGATGGTTCCACTTGAGTGGAACATTGTCCTTCTCCTTCGGCCACGAGGGGTTCCTCAATGGGTAGGATATATCCAACACCCATTCTTCTTATGGCTTGAGGAGGAATTTCATCACCTACATCACAAGTACCACTTTGCTCCACTTGGGAGCCGTTATTTTCATCAAACTCTATGTTACTCGTCTCCTCAATGAGTCCATTGGACTTGTTGAGGACACGGTAAGCATGAGAGTTTGTAGCATAACCAACAAATATGCCCTCATGAGCTCTAGATTCAAATTTAGGCAAACGAACACCTTTCTTGAGGATGAAACATTTACACCCGAACACCCGGAAGTACTTGAGATTGGGCTTGTTACCGGTAAGTATCTCATATGGAGTTTAGTTCAAGCCTTTGTGGAGATAGAGCCGATTGGATGCATGACACACGGTGTTGATGGCTTTGGCCCAAAAGTTGTATGGAGATTTGAATTCCGCCATCATGGTCCTTGCCGCATCCATCAGTGTCCGGTTCTTTCTCTCCGCTACACCGTTTTGTTGAGGGGTATAGGGTGCTGCATACTGATGTTTGATCCCTTCATCACTAAGAAACTCATCCAAGGTGTAGTTCTTGAACTCGGTCCCGTTGTCACTTCGGATCATCAAAATCTTTGCTTCATGTTGTCGTTGAGCTTCATTTGCAAAGTTGATGACGGTTTGTTGGGTCTCATTCTTCTTTTTGAAGAAGTATACCCAGGTGTATCTTGAATAATCATCCACAATCACCAATCAATACTTTCTACCACCAAGACAATCAAAAGATGGAGGCCCAAAGAGATCCATGTGAAGGAGCTCTAGGGGTCTTTTTGAATAGATGATACTCGTGGGAGGGTGATCCGTCTCATGTAACTTTCCTTCAATGCAAGCCCTGCAAGCAAGGTCTTTGGCAAAGCTAACATTTGTTAGTCCACGGACATGGTCCCCCTTGAGAAGACTTTGCAAAGATTTCATATTGACATGGGCTAATCGGCGATGCCAAAGCCATCCCACATCAACTTTAGCCATTAGGCATGTCGCAGTCTTTGTGGGTTGCTTCGAGAAGTTAACCACATAAAGACCGTTCTCGACATGTCCAACATAGGATACTTTAAGAGTCTTGCTCCACAAGAGGGCCACGGTATCAATATCAAAGAATGTAGCGAAACCCATGAGTGCAAGTTGGCGAACAGAAAGTAAGTTATATGCAAGGGACTCAACAAGCATGACTTTCTCGATCGTGAGATCATGAGAGACAACAACCTTGCCAAGCCCCAATACCTTAGAAGATGAAGCATCACCCCATTCGACGTTGGTGGCCATAGATGAACCTAGATGCATGTCCACCACCAAGTCTTTGCTTCCGGTCATATGATTTGTGGCTCCACTATCGAGCAACCATGATCCCCCACCGGAAGCAAACTCCTACAAGAGATCAATGCTTGGATTTAGGTACCCATTTGGTAATGTGTCCTTTGAGGTTAGTAACAAGGGTCTTAGGAACCCAAATAGACCATTCAATGTACTCATAAGAAGAACCAACAAATTTAGCAAACACATGACCATCACTAGCACGACATAAAACATATGAAGGATTAAAGTCGCCGGCCATTTTGATGGTAAGGTGGGGTTTTTCTTGACACCACCACCTTTCAAAATTTTCTTCTTCTTAGAGGCGCCCTCTCCCTCTTTCACAAAAGTTTGTCGGAGAGGGGGAGGTAGCTTGGTCTTGTCATTCTTCTTCTTCTTGGTCTTAGGAACAAACACAATTCCTTCCTTTTCCACAACCTCCTTTTGATTGCTCAAAAGGTTGTTGAGGTTCTTCTCACCTTGTATGCATGTCACAAGGCCTTTCTCAAGTTGCTTCTTCAACTTGGCATTTTCTTCAACAAGATGCACATACTCGCAACATGGGTTAGTAGGATTTGCATTATCAATTAACACCATGCGAGGAAAGATAGCCTTTTCCTTGGTTAGCGAAACTTGGAGTTGATCATGAGACTCCTTGAGAGAAGCATGCATACCTTTCAAGGCCTTGTGAGCCTTGTCGAGTATAACAAAATCCTCCTTGATTTTAGTATGGTCAACCTCAAGTTTTTCCTTCTCGGAATTAAGCATACGAGAGACAACTAAAGCATGATCGAGATCTTTCTTTAATTTAGCATGATCATCGTTGTGTGACTCCTCAAGAGCCAAACGAAGACCACGCTCTTCCTCTAGGGTGTTAGAGAGATCCGATATTGAAAGTGCAACTAATCCCCGGGTGGTTTTGGTAATTAATAACAACATATATATCATTGAACTAATAGTTACTTGAGAATCATTTCAGATAAGTTCAGTGATATGGGTATGGAAATGTCTGAAGAAGTGGACCCCTCAAAATGCTAAGGCAAGCATTGGCAAAAGCTCAAGACTCCATTTTTGGTTTAGTGATCAAAGATCACATTGAGTCCATAGGAAAAGCCAATACTATTAAAAGGGGATGAGGTTGTGTTGATGATCTGGTTGCTCAAGTGCTTAGTGATATATCTCCTTCAACTATCAGCAACTTTCACTACAAAACACACTCATAAGTAATCTCGGACAAACCGATTCTTCCAACTCAGTCCCACCGAGATGAACCACCTCAGCCATAAGCCAAACCCTAGAAATATCGGTCAATCCGAGTTTGAGTTCGGTATCACTGAAATACGGGCTGCCAACCTTCTGTAACCGTTTGACATCATTTCGGAATATCCGAGTTGATAATTTCGGTCTCACCGAAACTGGCAAGTTCCTATCTTTGACTCATATCGGACAAACCGAGATGGTATTTTCGGTCCCACCGAAAACCCCAACGTTCACTATATTTGAACTTTCGGTCTGACCGAGTTTCCACTTCGGTCTCACCGAGATTGCTCAATTATGTGTGTAACGGTTGGATTTTGTGTGGAGGCTATATATACCCCTCCACCCCCTCTTCATTCGTGGAGAGAGCCATCAGAAAGAACTACCACTCCTACCTTACACTTTCTGAGAAGAGAACCACCTACCCTTGTGTTGAGATCAAGTTGCTCCATTCCTACCATATGAAACTTGATTTCTAACCTTCCCAAGTTGCTTTCCACTCAATCCTTTCTTCCACCACAGCCATATCAGTGAGGAGAGTTGAGTGTTGGGGAGATTATCATTTGAAGCAGAAGAGCAAGGAGTTCATCATCATCTGCAACATCTATTACCTTTTGGAGGGTGGTGCCTCCTAGATTGGTTAGGTGTCGCTTGGGAGCCTCCGTCATCGAGATGTGGAGTTGAACCAAGAAGTTTGTAAGGGCAAGGAGATCGCCTACTTCGTGAAGATCTACCCCGAGTAAGGCTAGCCCTCCGTGGGCGTAGGCCATGATGGAATAGACAAGGTTGCTTCTTCGTGGACCCTTCGTGGGTGGAGCCCTCCGTGGACTCGCGCAGCCGTTACCCTCCGTGGGTTGAAGTCTCCATCAACGTGGATGTACGATAGCACCACCTATCGGAACCACGAGAAAAATCTCCGCGTCTCCAAATTGCGTTTGATCTTCTCCACCTCTCTTTACTACATGTGCAATTTACTTTCCGCTGCTTATACTCTAGAATTGCATGTGTAGGGTGATACTTGTCTTGATCATAATTGTGAAACTGCCAAAAATTGTTCATGATCAAAAGGCAGAATTTTTATATTTACAAGTAGTCTAATCACCCCCCCTCTAGACATACTTTCGATCCTACAGATATCCCATCGGCATAGTCTCGACTATGTCCTTCCATTTTAGCAATGGTCTCCTCGTGAGCCCCAATCATGTCATTGGCCTCACCGAGTTGTTCCAAGAGAGCAACAAAGTGCTTCTTGGGTTTGCCCTTAAGTTTGCTCATAAACAACTCAAATTCATTCTCTCCCTCCTTAGTTCCCTCACTCTCATCAATACAATCCGTCAATGAAGGAATAGAAGGGATGGTAGTATTGATGTTTGGGGTTACCTTGTTGGTGGCCTTGGCCATGAGACACTTGGCAGTGATGTTCGCATTAGGCGAGTCGAAGAGAGATGAGTGTGGAGTAGTAGCAATAGCAACTGTGGCCATGGTGACCACCTCATCATCTTCATCATTATCATCATCCTCAACATATTCTTCTTGGGCCACCAACCCTTTAGGAGGGGTATTCGTGTTGAAGTTGTTCTTGTTGGGATAAGACTTGGCCTTGTCCTTCCGGATGAGCTTGCCTCCAAAGTCTTCTCTTTTCTCATATGGGCAATCTACAACAAACTGGCTTACATTCCCACAGTTGAAGAAAGTCCTCACTCGTTGCTTGCCCTTGTTGCCACTTGAGTTGTTCTTGTTGAAGTTGGGTCTTGTGTTCTTCTTGTTGCCCCAAAATTGCCGTGAAGCAAGAGCCATGTGCTCATGATAAGCATATTTGGTGTCCTCGGAGAAACTCTCATCATCACCCTCCTCCTCCTCTTCTTCCACACAAGCCTTGGCCTTCAAGGCGAGGTTAGACTTCTTTGATCGTTGAGCTCTTAAAACCGCATTGTCGCGGTCTTGTCCAACATCCTCATGGCAACGAACTCGTCCAACACTTCATTTGATGACAAGTGGTGGAAGTCCGGTCATTGATGGATGACAGAGGACATGTCCTTATGATAGGGCATCATGACCTTGAGAAACTTGCGCTTGATCCAATTGTCATCCGTGTCCTTGCTTCCATGATCTCGAAGAGAAACCGCAAGAGTGGTTAATCTCCGATAAAGTTCGCGAGGATCTTCTTCTTCGATCATAGCAAACTCATCGGCTTCATCTTGCACAACTTCATAGTTTGAGCGTTGAATGCTAGCGCTCCCCTTTTACATAGTGCCAACATGCTCCCAAGCTTCCTTGGCCACAGTGAAGGGTTAAAGATGTGCAATGTCTTCGGGAGGGATTGCATCTTGAAGTATGCAAAGAACGGACTCGTTGAATTGATGATATGCAGTTTCTCTCGGAGTCATGTTGTCGGGATCACGTGGATAAAAACCTTGCTCAATGATTCTCCAAAGATTAGTAGAGCAATGATTTAAACGACGTTTAAAGCGAAACATCCAAGTAGCATAATCAGAATTTTTTATAAACTTAGGAGGACGCCCAACGGAATTTAAATGCGGTGTGGGAACGGGTCCTCCATAGTGAGTAGGAGGAGCGGAGTGGGCAAAGATGCCATTCCATTCTTAGTAACTGGGGCTTGTCCACTACTAGCTTCTCCCTTGTCGGGAGTAGCCTCCGACACGATGGTGGCGGGACGAACCACCTCCAACGGTGTGGTGGATAATTTAAGCCCCTCAATTAAATCTATAAACATGCCTATGACCTCGGTCGCTAGTGATTCTTTCAATGTGGTCATAAACACATTGAACTCCTCACGAGAGATTGAGGCTCCCCCATCGGACGTAAGCAAGGACGGAGTTCCACCGGAATGTTCCTCCGTCTCGACTAAGCTGTCACTCATACTCTTTGGACGGTAAAGTCCTTAAAATGAGACGAGGCTCTGATACCAATTGAAAGGATCGATATGGTTGACTAAAGGGGGGTGAATAGGCAACTAACAATTTTTAGCTTTTCTTAACCACTTTAAATTAAGCGTCAAAGTAAGTTGTCTAGATAAGCTACTAAGATGACAACTAATAGGAAGTAAAGATAAAGACCTCACAAGCAAGCTATATAAGATAAACAAGTAAAGCTTGCACAAGTAAAGGGAAGAAATAACCACAAGTGGAACCGGTGAAGACGAGGATGTGTTGCCGAAGTTCCTTTCCTTTCAGGGGAAGTACGTCTCCGTTGGAGCGGTGTGGAGGCACAATGCTCCCTAAGAAGCCACTAGGGCCACCGTATTCTCCTCATGCCCTCACACAATGCAAGGTGTCATGATTCCACTAGTGGTGCCCTTGAAGGCGGCAACCGAACCTTTACAAACAAGGTTGGGGCTATCTCCACAACCGAATTGGAGGCTCCCAACGACACCATGAAGCTTCACCACAATGGAATATGGCTTCGAGGTGACCTCAACCGTGTAGGGTGCTCAAACACCCAAGAGTAACAAGATCCGCAAGGATTGGTGGGGGGAATCAAATATCTCTTGGTGGAAGTGTAGACCGATGCCTTCTCAAGCAATCCCGGGGAAATCAACAAGTTTGATTGGCTAGGGAGAGAGATCGGGCGGAAATGGAGCTTTGAGCGACAATGGAGCTTTGGGATGGAAGAGGTAAGTCTTCGTGGAGAAGAAGACTCCCTATATATAGTGGGAGAACAAATCCAACCGTTATCCCACATTTATGCTCGTAGAGCGCGGTACTACCGCACGTAAGTTGCGATACTACCGCTTGGCCAGCGGTACTACCGCTCTGGGTGCGGTACTACCGCTGGAGCAGTACTAGCCTAGAATGCACTCAGTTGCGAAGGCACACGGGCGCTAGTACTGCCTGAGCGGTACTACCGCAAGACAGAGACAAGCAGGCTGAGGACAAGCACAGATGAAATAAAATACATCCGTAGCTACATCCGCAGAAATACGATAGTAGCAATAACACGGCACGGTACTACTGCTTTTCTCATGCGGTACTACCGCGTAGGATGCGGAAGTAAAAAATTACTTCCGCACCTACTACCGTACTAGGTGTAGTGCCGGGCCAGATACACGGTACTACCGTCCTCGTGATGCGGTACTACCGCTGGTGCGGTACTACCGCGTCCTGCGGCGGTACTACCGTGTGGCTGTCCGGTACTACGGCTAACATGAGCGGTACTACCGCCTGCTAGGCAGCTGTACTAGAAGGAAGCCATGGTTTGTACATACAAGGAGAACGGCCAGAGCTCCAGAGAAGCAAAGGAAAGGTGGTGCGAGACTATAGATGTGTACGTGTTGATTCCACCCAAACCTTTCCGAAGCGGACCCCCTCTTAATAGTACGGCTTTCCTATTACTCAAAACCACCGAAAGAGAGCAAAAAGGAAACACCGTCTTCCATAGATTCCGAGGGGCACACAATCGTCTTGTGCCTAGGTGAGATATATCTGAAAAAGCTTAGAGCACACGATTAGTCCGCAAATGCATTGTCATCAATCACCAAAACTACTTAGGGAGAAATATGCCCTTACACTTTGAAGCACAAGTGTGGAAAAAGGATAGAAGCATTGCCCCTTCTCTCTTTTTATCTCATTTTTTATTTTTTTAATTTTATTTTGGGCCTTTTCTCCCTTTTTCTCCTTTTTTATGGCCTCTCCCTTCTTTCCTTTTTTTGGTCCAGAGTCTCATCCCGACTTGTGGGGGAATCATAGTCTCCATCATCCTTTCCTCACTGGGAAAATGCTCTAATAATGAAGATCATCACACTTTTATTTACTTACAACTCAAGAGTTACAACTCGATGCTAGAACAAAATATGACTCTATGTGAATGCCTTCGACGATGTACCGTGATGTGCAATGAATCAAGAGTGACATGTATGAAAAATTATACATGGTGGCCTTGCCACAAATACAATATCAACTACATGATCATGCAAGGCAATATGATAATAATGAAGCGTGTCATAATATACGGAACGGTGCAAAGTTGCATGGCAATATATCTCGGAATGGCTATGGAAATGCTATAATAAGTAGGTATGGTGGTTGTTTTGAGGAAGATATATGGTGTGTGTATGGTACCGGCGAGAGTTGCGTGGTGCAAGAGAGTCTAGCAATGGTGTAAGGGTGAGAGTGCGTATAATCCATGGACTCAACATTGGTCATAAAGAACTCATATACTTATTGCAAAAATCTACAAGTTATCAAAACAAAGCACTAAACGCATGATCCTAGGGCAAGGGTTGGTAGGAGTTAATCATCGCGTGATCCCGACCTCCACACAAAGGAAGACAATCAATAAATAAATCATGCTCCAACTTCATCACATAACAGTTCACCATACGTGCATGCTACGGGACTTGCAAACCTCAACACAAGTATTTATCAAATTCACAACTACTCTACTAGCATGACTCTAATATCACCATCCTTAAATCTCAAAACAATCATCAAGTATCAAACTTCTCATAGTATTCAATGCACTTTATATGAAGGTTTTTATTATAACCCTCTTGGATGCCCATCATATTTAGGACTAAATTCATAACCAAAGCCAATTACCATGCTGTTATAAAAGACTCTCAAAATAATATAAGTGAAGCATGAGAGTTCATCTATTTCTTAAAAATAAAACCACCGTCGTGCTCTCAAAAGATATAAGTGAAGCACTAGAGCAAACGACAATCTACTCCGAAAGATATAAGTGAAGATCAATGAGCAGTTGAATAATCATGTAACTATGTGAAGACTCTCTAACATTTAAGATTTCAGATCTTGGGATATTATTAAAACAGCAAGCAAAACAAAATAAAATAAATTGACGCTCCAAGCAAAACACATATCATGTGGTGAATAAAAATATAGTCTCAAGTAAAGTTATCGATAGACGAAGACGAAAGAGGGGATGCCTTCCGGGGCATCCCCAAGCTTAGGCTTTTTGTTGTCCTTGAATATTACCTTTGGGTGCCTTGGGAATCCCAAAGCTTAGGCTCTTTCCACTCCTTATTCCATAGTCTATCGAATCTTTACCCAAAACTTGAAAACTTCACAACACAAAACTCAACAAAAAACTCGTAAGCTCCGTTAGTATAAGAAAATAAAACCACCACTTAGGTACTGTAGGGAACTCATTCTAAATTCATATTGCTGTAATATCTAATGTATTCCAACTTTTCTATGGTTCATACCCTCCGATACTACTCATAGATTCATCAAAATAAGCAAACAACACAATGAAAACAGAATCTGTCTAAAACAGAACAGTCTGTAGCAATCTGTAACTTTCGAATACTTGTGTAACTCAAAAAATTCTGAAATAAATTGGTGGACGTGAGGAATTTGCCTATTAATCTCCTGTGAAAAGACTCAACTTAAATGCACTCTCCAGTAAAATATGGCAGCTAATATCGTGAGCGCAAAGTTTATGTTTTTTACAGCAAGATCACATTAACTTTCACCCAAGTCATCCCAAAGGTTCTACTTGGCACTTTATTGAAACAAAAGCCATAAAACATGATTACTACAGTAGCTTAATCATGTGAACACACAAAAACAGTAGGGGTAAATATTGGGTTGTCTCCCAACAAACGCTTTTCTTTGATGCCATTTAGATAAGAATTGAAACATAATAAGAGTATCATGAAGAATATGACTTGCACATTTAAGTCTAACCCACTTCATATGCATAGGGATTTTGTGAGTAAACAACTTATGGGAATAATAATCAACTAGCATAGGAAGGCAAAACAAGCATAACTTCAAAACTTTAAGCACATAGAGAGGAAACTTGATATTATTGCAATATGTAGAAGCATATGATCCTCTCTCATAATAATTTTCAGTAGCATCATGAATGAATTCAACCATATAACCAGCACATAAAGCATTCTTTTCATGATCTACTTGCATAAAAAATTTACTACTCTCCACATAAGCAAATTTATTCTCATCAATAGTAGTGGGAGCAAACTCAACAAAATAACTATAATGTGAAGCATAATCCAATTGAAAATTACAATCACGATGACAAGTTTCATGGTTATCTTTATTCTTTATAGCATCCGTGTCATCAAAATAATCATCATAAATAGGAGGCATGCTTTCATCATAATAAATTTGCTCATCAAAGCTTGGGGGACTAAACATATCATCTTCATCAAACATAGCATCCCCAAGCTTGTGGCTTTGCATATCATTAGCATCATGGGTATTCAAAGAATCCATACTAACAACATTGCAATCATGCTCCTCATTCACATATTTTATGCCAAGCATTATATGTAATTCTTCTTCTAGTACTTGAGCACAATTTTCCTTCCCATCATTTTAACGAAAGATATTAAAAAGATGAAGCATATGAGGTAACTTTAATTCCATTTTTTGTAGTTTTTTTATAAGCTAAACTAGTGATAAGACAAAAAACTAAAAGATTCGATTGCAAGATCTAAAGATATACCTTCAAGCACTCACTTCCCCGGCAATGGCGCCAGACAAGAGCTTGATGTATACTATGCAACCTTCATCTTGTAGACGTTGTTGGGCCTCCAAGTGCAGAGGTTTGTAGGACAGTAGCAAATTTCCCTCAAGTGGATGACCTAAGGTTTATCCATCCGTGGGAGGTGTAGGATAAAGATGGTCTCTCTCAAACAACCCTGTAACAAAATAACAAAGAGTCTCTAGTGTCCCCAACACACCCAATACAATGGAAAATTGTATAGGTGCACAAGTTCGGCGAAGAGATGATGATACAAGTGCAATATGGATAGTAGATATAGGTTTTTGTAATCTGGAAATATAAAAACAGCAAGGTAACTAAGGATAAAAGTGAGGATAAACGGTATTGCAATGCTTTGAAACAAGGCCTAGGGTTCATACTTTCACTAGTGGAAGTTCTCTCAACAATAATAACATAACCAGATCATATAACTATCCATCAACATGCAACAAAGAGTCGCTCCAAAGTCACTAATAGCGGAGAACAAACGAAAAGATTATTGTAGGGTACGAAACCACCTCAAAGTTATTCTTTTTGATCGATCTATTCAAGAGTCCGTAGTAAAATAACACGAAGCTATTCTTTCCGTTCGATCTATCCTAGAGTTCGTACTAGAATAACACCTTAAGACACACATCAACCAAAAACCTAATGCCACCTAGATACTCCATTGTCACCTCAAGTATCCATGGACATGATTATACGATATGCATCACACAATCTCAGATTCATCTATTCAACCAACACAAAGAACTTGAAAGAGTGCCCCAAAGTTTCTACCGGAGAGTGAAGAAGAAAACGTTTGCCAACCCCTATGCATAAGTTCACAAGGTCACTGAACCTGCAAGTTGATCACCAAAACAGACGTAAAGTAAATCACGTGATATCCCATTGTCACCACAGATAAGCACATGCAAGACATACGTAAAGTGTTCTCAAATCCTTAAAGACTCAATCCGATAAGATAACTTCAAAGGGAAAACTCAATCCATTACAAGAAGGTAGAGGGGGAGAAACATCATAAGATCCAACTATAATAGAAAATCTCGCGATACATCAAGATCGTGCCATATCAAGAACACGAGAGAGAGGGAGATCAAACACATAGATACTGGTACATACCCTCAGCCCTGAGGGTGAACTACTCCCTCCTGGTCATGGAGAGCGCCGGGATGATGAAGATGGCCACCGGAAAGGGATTCCCCCCTCCGGCAGGGTGCCAGAATCGGTCTAGAATTGTTTTCGGTGGCTACAGAGGCTTGCAGCGGCGAAACTCCCCATCTAGGTTATGTTCTGGAAGTTTGGGTATATATAAGAGGTGTTGAAGTCGGCAACAAGTTAGGGGGGGTCCCGAGGTGGCCACGAGATAGGGGGGCGCGCCCAGGGGGTAGGGCGCGCCCCCCACCCTCGTGGTGGCCTCAGGACTCTTCTTATCCATCTCCAGTACTCCGTGGGCTTCTTCCGGTCCAAAAACAATCTCCATGGAGTTTTAGGTCAATTGGACTCCGTCTGGTATTCCTTTTCTGCGATACTCAAAAACAAGGAAAAACAGAAATTGGCACTAGGCTCTGGGTTAATAGGTTAGTCCCAAAAATCATATAAAAGTGTATATTAAAGCCCGTTAAACATCCAAAACAGATAATATAATAGCATGGAACAATAAAAAATTGTAGATATGTTGGAGACGTATCAAGATGAAGGAAAATGCCAATTGCAGGTGTTCGTCCAGGAGTTATGTGTAAGTAATGTTATTCATGGCAATTACTTTGCTTTGTCCCATACATTCTACCTCCATGCTGGTTATAATACAACAAATATTCCAATTTTTCTCCATAGAGAAGGACCGGTTTGGAAACTCTAGATGAGGTAACATGTGCTAATACCTCTGTTGTCTTCAATAATGCTTGGTGGCAGTATTGGAATTACCTGACTAAAACGTACTTCACTCGCAAAGAAAGTCATCATATTCCCTTGCGTTCTCCCGAGACACATTTACGGGACGATGACTGGGAACGCCTTGTTCTGTACTGGTCGCGAACAAAGAATGTGGTAAGGTCTATGAGCTCATTCTTTATTTTGAAGTATTGTATCCTCCGTCTTATTGTAGTCTGTTTGTGTAGAACAAGTTCTTAAGACTAAAGGATAATTGTTCTCAGTTAAGATTTCCATTACTATGGTGCATACTGCCTTGCTCTTGTATCACTGTATTTACTCATACAAACTTATTTTTAATTGAAGGATCAAATCGAAACTCCAATGGCACAACAGGTGTGTTTAATCATGTTTGATCTTCTAAATTGCTCTGATGATTTCAATTTCAATTGTGTATACAGTTGACTTCTCATATCGTGCACATTACTAGCATCATAATAGAGCCAATAGTGTTGTGCATATGTTCACCCGTTGTACCCATCTGAAATCTTGTTGTGCCGTGTAGTTTCCCACACTTGTATTCTTTGAATGCTGCTTTGTCTTGAACTGATATGATTTGAACTATTTTGATTTGTCAAGACAATGAAGTGACCATAGGACATAGATATATGTTTGTTTGATCCTTTTATTATGTACTACATGGAAATAGAAGACTTGGTAATTTAATCTTGTCCACTATACTACTAAACTGGTTCACCGAAATGAGTGTCATATACTACATGCTAAACCTGGTATGTGTATGCTTGTTTCTTCTTTTAGAATGCTGATAGAATATTGGGGAAGAGTACCTTATTAAGCAATGGTAAAGGAAGTAATGCAGATAAGGTTCAAGATAGTGAGACATCCTTGTTGGTCTCCATAAAAGCTGATAAAACAGCTAAGGAAAATTATCTTGAAGACAGTGAGACAACCCCAAAGTCCTGTCTTGGTGTAGTGTTCGAGTTACTGGCCACTACCACTAGCACAAGCTCCTCGAATACACTGTTTGAATCAGTTGGGTTTCTTGAGTATCAACTACAAGCGGAAAGACATCGATCAGCTGTGCTGCGACAAGAAGTCGAAGGACTACGAAAGCCCCTGGAGAATTCAGATGCATATTTTCTGGTGCAACAGCAAGCGCCGGAGGAGTTAAGCGCCAAACAAGAGAAAGCTAATTAGCTTTCTTAGCGTCTTGCCAGCATGGTGGATACCCAGGATATTGTTTCTTGAGATCTTGTGAAATGGTTTCTATTCTGGACTTATTTTCCTGATGCGTTTATTTGCACTGGTCGCCAACTTTGACAACCAGTGTATGTAATATGCTGCTTTGTTCCCCATATTTGCACTGGTGGCGAATGTTGATGCCCAGTGGTTGTAATATGTGTAATAGCCATAATAGCCTAGCGTATATTGCTTGCTTATTTATTTCCTTGTTGTCTTGTTTATTTGTTTGCGTGTAGTCAGTGCAGTTCTTTTTCCGCGGTTTCCTAGTGGCCGCAATAACCTATTTTTTGAATCTAGGCCACAATAACCATGTGCAACATGCGGACCGTTGTCACCATGGCCTTCTACAAGCCTTCTATGGGCCGTAGAATCAATGGGCCTTCTACGGGTTGTATGGTTGATTGTCCAAACATGGGCCAATAACGGACCGCATTATAGGTCGTAAACGGGCTAGACTGGCAGCCGTCCGTTCATGGGCCGACCATAATGGGCCTTCAAGAGGCCGACGAGTATAATGGGCTTAATTTCATCAACATGCATAACGGGTCAGTAATGCACCGTATTTAATGACGCTATGAAAACGGCCCAACGGGTCAACGGGCCCCAAACGGGCTGACTTTAACCACGGGCTAAATTTGTCCCACAAGCAGACAAGGCCAGTAATGGGTCGTAAGCTACCGAATGCTGCAAATCAGCCCAAGAATAATGGGCCCTTAAAAGGTCGAAAGATAACACGAGCTGGGAGCAATAACACTGGCTGGGAGGGATAGCTGGGCCCAATGGAGTAATGAGCCGTTAATCGGAATGAAGCGATATACTGTTCATTATGAGCCAGTTTCACTACGGGTCGTTAATGGGCAAGAGTTACGAAGGTCCTCATATGGGCCGAAAGGCGTCATGGGCCGTACATGGGCCGGAAGTTACAATGGCCTGGAATCATGTTGGATGGCCTAGAAGAAGCTAGTGGGCCGAATTAGGAAAGGCCATGATGGGCCATGACTTATTGGGCCTAAATAGGCTATATGCGAGCAGGCCGTTAGTAGGCTTTCGATGGGCCGGCCTGTTATCCTTTGACCTAGACAAACGGGCCGGCCTTTTGATGTGAATGGGCCCCTGTTGGGCCTTGCCACGTGTCAACGTATCATTGGTGCATCCTATTCATTGGTTGGTTGACATATGCCCGCACGTGGAGCTGACACGTGGTTCCTTCGGCCAATGAGGATTTTACACGTGGAAAATTCCCAATGGTCCTCGCTGTTAGCGAGTTATCGGATCCAAAACCAGACCCGTTAGCTTAACAGCGACCCGTTACGGTGGATGTCACGTGTCGATTACCCTTGACGAAAGCATGACGCGCCATTTATCATCATGGAAGTGAACACTTTCGTAATGATAATTTTGGTATAGTCATGGAACACTTCTACGACAGCACAAGTCTGACTATCTTGATTCTGTCATAAAATCGTCCTGGATGTACATGCATGACAGAAAACGTGACCTACTGTGACAAACACGTGTTATCACGGAAGTGGTTTTTTTGTAGTGTGTACCCAACAGTTTCTTTTGGTTATCCTATGAAGACGCACTTCTCTGATTTGGGTTCGAGCTTATCAGGCTGATGCTTTTTCACATAAGCATCGCAACCCCAAACTATAAGAAACGACAGCTTAGGTTTCTTCCCAAACCATAGTTCATACAGTGTCGTCTCAACGGATTTAGATGGTGCCCTATTTAACGTGAATGCAGCTATCTCTAATGCATAACCCCAAAATGATAGTGGTAAATCGATAAGAGACATCATAGATTGCACCATATCTAATAAAGTACGGCTACGACGTTCGGAAACACCATTACACTGTGGTGTTCCAAGTGGCGTGAGTTGTGAAACTATTCCTCATTGTTTTAAATGAAGATCAAACTCGTAACTCAAATATTCGCATCCACGATCAAATACCCAGGTGCTGCTACGAGCATTAGTAAGGTACACATCAATAACATGTATATCAAATATACCTTTGGTCACTTTGCCATCCTTCTTATCCGCCAAATACATGGGGCAGTTCCGCTTCCAGTGAGCAGTCCCTTTGAAGTAGAAGCACTCTGTTTCAGGCTTAGCTCCAGACTTGGATTTCTTCCCGGGAGTAGAAACTGGCTTGCTATTCTTCTTGAAATTCCCCTTCTTTCCCTTGCCCTTTTTCTAGAAACTAGTGGTCTTGATAACCATCAACACTTGATGCTACTTTTTCATTTCTACCTCCGCAACTTTGAGCATTGTGAAGAGCTCGGGAATTGTCTTCTCTATCCCTTGCATATTATAGTTCATTACAAAGCCTTTATAGCTTGGTGGCAGTGATTGAAAAATTCTGTCAATAACACTATCATCTGGAATATTAACTCCCAGCTTAGTGATGTGGTTATGGTACCCAGACATTCTGAGTATGTGATCACTGATAGAACTGTTCTCCTCCATCTTGCAACTATAGAACTTGTTGGAGACTTCATATCTCTCAACTCAGGAATTTCTTGAAATATTAACTTCAATTCTTCGAACATCTCATATGCTCCATGACGTTCAAAATGTCTTTGAAGACCCAATTCTAAGCCGTAAAGCATGGCACACTAAACTAATGAGTAGTCATCAGATCGAGCTTGCCAGACGTTCATAACATCAGTAGTTGCTCCTGCAGCAGGCCTTTCACCTAGCGGTGCCTCAAGGACATAATTCTTCTGTGCAACAATGAGAATAATCCTCAAGTTACGTACCCAGTCCGTGTAGTTGCTACCATCATCTTTCAACTTAGCTTTCTCTAGGAACGTATTAAAATTCAAGGAAACAGTAGCACGGGCCATTGATCTACAACATAGATATACAAAAATTATCAGGACTAAGTTCGTGATAAATTTAAGTTCAATTCATCATATTACTAAAGAACTCCCACTTAGATAGACATCCCTCAAGTCATCTAAATGATCACCTGATCCAAATCAACTAAACCATGTCCATTCATCACGTGAGATGGAGTATCTTTCAATGGTGAACATCTTATGTTGATCATATCTACTATATGATTCATGTTCGACCTTTCGGTCTCAAGTGTTCCGAGGCCATTTATGTACATGCTAGGCTCGTCAAGCTTAACCCGAGTATTCTGCACGTGCAAAACTATCTTACACACGTTGTATGTGAATGTAGAGCTTATCACACCCGATCATCACGTGATGTCTCGGCACGACGAACTGTCGCAACGGTGCATACTCTGGAAGAACACTTGTACCTTGAAACTTCAGTGAGGGATCATCTTATAATGCTACCGTCGTTCTAAGAAAATTAAGATACATAAAAAGATAAACATCACATGCAATCAAAATATGTGACATGATATGGCCATCATCATCTTGTGCTTTTAATCTCCATCTCCAAAGCATCGTCATGATATCCATCGTCACCGGCTTGACACCATGATCTTCATCGTAGCGTCGTGGTTGTCTCGCCAACTATTGCGTCTACTACTATTGCTAACTCATCGTGATAAAGTAAAGCAATTACATGGTGTTCACATTTCATACAATAAAAGAGATAACCATAAGGCTCCTGCCGGTTGCCGATAATTTACACAACATGATCATCTCATAAAATAACATATAACTCATCACATCTTGACCATATCATATCACAACATGCCCTGCAAAAACAAGTTAGGCGTCCTCTACTTTGTTGTTGCAAGTTTTACGTGGCTCCTACGGGCTTCTAGCAAAAACCGTTCTTACCTACGGCACAAAAACCACAACGGTGATTTATCAAGTTTGTTGTTTTAACCTTCAACAAGGACCAGCCGCAGTCAAATTCGATTCAACTAACGCAAGAGAGATAGACACACGCCAACCACCTTTATGCAAACAAGTTGCACGTAATGGTGGAACTGGTCTCGTGAACGCGGTCATGTAATGTTGGTCCGGGCTGAGTCATCTTACAATACCGCCGAATAAAAATAAGACATTGGTGGTAAGCAGTATGAACATCACCGCCCACAACTCCTTTGTGTTCTATTCGTGCATATCGTCTACACATAGACCTGGCTCATGATGCCACTGTTGGGAACGTAGCATGCAATTTAAAAAAATTCCTACGCTCAGGCAAGATCTATCTAGGAGATGCATAGCAATTAGACGGGAAGAGTGTGTCCATGTACCGTCGTAGACCGAAAGCAGAAGCGTTAGATTAACGCGGTTGATGTCGTCGAACGTCTTCGCAATTCAACCGATCAAGCATCGGACGTACGGCACCTCCGGGTACTACACACGTTCAGCTCGATGACGTCCCACGAACTCTTGATCCAGCAGAGTGTCAAGGGAGAGTTCCGGTAGCACGACGGCGTGTTGACGGTTATGGTGAAGTAGATCGCCCAGGGCTTTGCCTAAGCACTACGACATTATGACCTTAGGTGTAAACTGTGGAGGGGGCACCGCACACGGCTAAGAACAATTGATGTGCTTTGGGGTGCCCCCTGCCCACATATATCAAGGAGGAGAGGAGGAGGAGGCCGGCCTGGGGGGCACGCGCCATGGGGGGGGGGGTCCAACTAGGACTCCACTCCTAGTTGGATCCCCCCCCTTCCATTCTTTGGGAGGTGGAAGGAGGGAAGGAGAGGGAGAGGAGGAAGGAAAGGGGGGCTGGACCGCCTTCCCCTTGTCCTATTAAGACAGACCATGGGGGGGCACCCCTGGTGGGCTCCCCTCTCTCTCCCATATGGCCCATGTAGGCCCAATACTTCCCCGGGGGGTTCTGGTAGCCCCCGGGAACTCTGGTATGTACCCGATACCCCTCGGAACCCTTTTTTTGTCCAAATACTATCATCCAATATATCGATATTTACCTCTCGACCATTTCGAGACTCCACGTCATGTCTGTGATCTCATCCGGGACACTGAACAATCTTCGATCACCAAAACACATAACTCTTAATACAAATCATCATCGAATGTTAAGCGTGCGGACCCTACGGGTTCGAGAACTATGTGGACATGACCGAGACACTTCTCCCATCAATAACTAGTAGAGGAACCTATATGCTCATATTGGTTCCCACATATTCTATGAAGATCTTTATCGATCAAACCGTAATGTCAACATACGTTATTCCCTTTGTCATCGGTATGTTACTTGCCCGATATTCGATCGTCGGTATCTTCATACCTAGTTCAATCTCGTTACCGGCAAGTCTATTTACTCATTCTGTAATGCTTCATCTCACAACTAACTCATTAGTCACATTGCTTGCAAGGCTTCTTATGATGGGCATTACCGAGAGGGCCCAGAGATACCTCTTCGATACTCAGAGTGACAAATTATATTCTCGATCTATGCCAACCCAACAAACACCTTCGGAGATACCTGTAGAACATCTTTATAATCACCCAGTTACATTGTGACGTTTGATAGCACACAAGGTATTCCTCCGCAATCTGGGAGTTGCATAATCTCATAGTCGGAGGAACATGTATTTGACATGAAGAAAACAGTAGCAGTAAAACTGTACGAGCAAAATGCTGAGCTAACGAATGGGTCTTGTACATCACATCATTCTCCTAATGATGTGATCCCATTAATCAAATGACAACACATGTCTATGGTTAGGAAACTCAACCACCTTTGATTAATGAGCTAGTCTAGTACAGGCTTATTAGCGACACTGTGTTTCGTCCATGTATCCACACATGTATCAAGTTTCCATTTAATACAATTCTAACATGAATAAAAGACATTTATCATGATATAAGGAAATACAAATAACAACTTTATTATTCCCTCTAGGGCATATTTCCTTCACTTCTGACCTCCAAAGATACTCTGTCGAAGAAAGGCCTAACCCGATGCTATTTGCGGCGCCTGTTTGATCTCCTCGTGAGCACTACGGGACTCGATCCGCGCCTCCTTGGCAGCATTGACAGCGTTGTTGAGTTTGGATTCTTTATCCGAAGTCTTCTGCTCTAGCTCCTCACACTTGCGAATAGCATCTCGCAGCTCTTGTTTGACTTCGGCCACCCGTGACTCATGTTGTCGGCGGGAGGCCTGTTCGGCCTCTAGTTCGGCAGCCGCTTTGTCAGTGGCTGCTTTGTTAATCTCAACCTCCTTCTTGGCCTATGCAAGAGCGCCCTTGAGGGTCTTGACCTCAGCTACGCCAAATGTGACATAATCACACCGCACAATGAGTTCATATTCTTACAATCAAACTTATCATCTTTTGACATAATAATTATTTAAAAGTCCGCATACCTTGCGTTTTATCAAACTGCTTGTTGACGCGGTCGAGCTCCTCGTCATCTAGTTGAAGCTTCCGATTGAGCTCGGAAACTTCTACGCCCTAGGCAGATGCCGCTACCAGGGAAGCATGTTCAAATATATGGCACAGTATGTTCTATTAGATGATACTATATGGATCCTCTGTCCAATTCGCTTCAGAATCAAACAAAGCATCAGGGGCTACAATCCGGATACATGTTTGTTATCCTATACATATAAACGTAAAAGTTCATTTAGAATATTACATCGCGTACCTCAAAACCTGTCAGTAGGCTGTTCAAGGCTTCCTTCAGTCCACTTTTGGCGGATTGAATCTTTCCCATGACCGCACCCATCAGGATGCGGTCTTCCACCATCATGTAAGCACCTTGCAATGCTTCCTCCATCGTGTTCGGCACCTCCGGATTAATGGAGGAAGCCGTTGGTGCTGATGCTCCTCCCCCTATCATAGGGGGCTGTCTTCCCGATTCCTGAGCCGTACTGGCCTCCGGAATGGTGTTCGGCGGGAGCCTGGATTGCTTGGGCTCCCCGCCGTCGGTCGCCATAGGACTGCTTCCCCTTGGCTGACAGTGGCCGAGGTGTTGACCTCGGGCCCCTTCTCATCCGCCCCGCTCCCACCTGCTCATGTAGGGGACGCCTGTAGGGAAGACACTTCAGTGTCCCCTAGGACGGGCGATTGAGCCCGCGGTGGCGTGTCACTCTCCAACATTTCAGTTGGTAGAGAGCTCCCTGATGACAGTGAAACGCCATGGAATGTGTGGGGACGGCTGCAAAATAACAAAAAAATATTCTTAAGCAATGATACTTGATTAAAGCAAACATAACGGCGAAAGTCTGAATACTTACGATTCGGCCAGGGGCTTGACCCTGGGCTGTACTCAGAAACTGGCCTCGGACGTTGAGTCCGAGCTGTCCGGGATGTTCAGCTTCTTCCTAGGTGTCCCTTTTCCCGTGTCTACGGTGGTCATCCTCTTCTTCCCCCTTCCCTTAAAGGGGGGATCGCTTTCCACCTCCACCTTCTCTTCCTCTTCGTCATGGGAAGAGTGGGCGTCGGTCTCTCCGGACAAAGTATCCGAAGGACCCTTAGGGCGGGGCCGCTCTTGACCTCCTTGCCCTTCTTCTTGGTCTTCTTCTCTGGCACCTTGTACGGTGCCAAAACCAGCATTGCCATTAGTTAAGGCATGGCTAGGTTCTCGGGCAGTGGAGCCGGACAGTCGATCCTCTCCACTTTCTTTGTCCAGGCCTGTATGGATCGTAAGAGTTCTAACTCCTGTTATAATTGAAATATGGACAGGATAAATATTCGGCAAAATCATCCTTACCTCTGAGGCCGAAGACACGCTGTTGAAGCCTTTGTCTTCGGTCTCCTCAGGCCACTCCTTCTGGGCCTTGAAAATCTACTTCCATATGTCTTCGTGCGTAGTGCCGAAGAAGCGCTTCAAGGTACATGGTTCTTCCGGATTGAACTCCCATAAGCGGGAGGCCCGAAGTTGGCAGGGAAGAGTGCGGCGGAAGAGCATCACCTGAATCACGTTAGTGAGGTGAGTGCCCTTTGCCATCATGCTGGAGATGCGGTTTTGGAGCGTCTTCACACCCGTCTGAAACCCCCAATCAAGGCCCTTGGTGGTCCATGAGGTGCGCCTCTCTCGGGGTCCGGATCTTAATTCGGGCTTAGCCGCCCACTTGGCATCACGGGGTTTGGTGATGTAGAACCACTCCTACTGCCATATCATGTTGGTCTCCACAAAAGCCCCTTTGGGCCAGGTCGCGTTCAGGAGCTTGCTCACCATAGCTCCCCCGCAGTCTGCGTGCTGCCCGACGACCACCTTCGGCTTCAGATTGAAGGTTTTGAGCCATAAGCTGAACTGTGGGGGGACGTGGAGGAAAGCTTCACACACACAAATATGAAAGCCGATATGTGGAGGATAGAGTTCGGGGCCAGATCGTGGAAATCTAGCCCGTAAAAGAATAAGTGACCTCGAACAAAGGGATGAAGTGGAAATCCCAGCCCCGAATAAAGTGAGGGATGAATACCACCCTCTCACCCGGTTCAGGGATGGCAGTCACCTAATCCTCGTCAGGAATCCGGTGCGCTATGTCGTCGGCGAGGTAGCACGCGCTCCGGAGACTCTTCACGTTCTTCTCCGTGATGATGGAGGCCTTCCACTTGCTCTGGGAACCAGATCCAGCCATTGTTGGAGAAGGAAGCAGTGGTGGAGGAGAGGGGAGCTGTGGGCGCTGGAGCCAAGAGAATGGGAAGTAAGGGCTTGAGGAGAGCGTGAGGTAAAAGGGGAAGGATATGTGTCCTTTTATAGATGGTAAATATCAAACGTCCCCCACTCCAAGCGTAAATCTCGTTTGTTCCCAATGTAATCGTGCGTGAGGTGCGGTTGGGTTACCCATATCATATTGATGAGGATCCCATAATAAGCGGGCACGATCTCTGCTTCGACAAGACGTGCCAATGGAGGCTATGCCTCGAAACGCAAAACCAAAGCCAAGAAAACAGTTCGAAATATTAAAGGGTCGGACATGACATTTTGCAAGAAAAGTTGTCAGTAAAGACACAATGTTTGTTTTGACACACAGCCTTAGTGGCTAAGGGTTGTACTAATCATGCAGAGCCGAACATAGTTCCTTTGTGCAGGAAATAACACTATATATGTTCGGAAGGAGGAAACCGCCTTGCAATGCCGAAGACAGTACGTGTGCCGAACTCATTGTCATCGAAGACTGGTTCAGGGGCAACTGAGGGAACCCTGGGTTAAGGGGTCCTCGGGTGGCCGGATTACTCGTCATGGGCCGGACTGGTGGGCCGTGAAGATCATCGCTGAAGATTATCCCCCATATCCAGATAGGACTCCTATATGTGTAGAATGGCAAGGTGAAAGTCCGGGTGTAATGTTTCCTTCCTCTGCAAGATGATCATGTAAAACCCTAGGTTCCTCCGGTGCATATATAAACCGGATGGTATAGTTCGTAGGGAAATAAATCAAAATTACATAGGCTAGACTTCTAGGGTATTACCCTATATTCATCAAGATCAACTCTTGTAAAATCAACTCTTGTAACCCTATATTCATCAAGATCAATCAAGCAGGAAGTAGGGTATTACCTCGATAGAGAGGGCCCGAACCTAGGTAAACATCGTGTCCCCAGTCCCTTGTTACCATCGATCCTCAGACACACAGTTCAGGACCCCCTACCCGAGATCTGCCGGTTTTGACACCAACATCAGCCTCTACAGTACTAGCTCATTGATCCAAGATGGCTATCGTTTCCTATCCATAGACATGATTTGTCATTTGATAATGGGATCACATCATTAGAAGAATGATGTGATGGACAAGACCCAAACTATAAACATAGAATATGATCATGTCAAGTTTATTGCTATCATTTTCTACATGTCAAGTATATGTTCCTATGACCATGAGATCATGCAAATCACTGACACCGGAGGAACACCTTGTGTGTACCAAACGTCGCAACGTAAATGGGTGCCTATAAAGGTGCTCTATAGGTATCTTTGAGGGTGTTTGGTGAGTTGGCATGGATCAAGACTGGGATTTGTCACTCCATGTGATGGAGAGGTATCTCCGGGCCCGCTCGGTAATACAACATCACAAGAAGCATGCAAGCAATGTGACTAATGAGTTAGCCACGGGATCTTGTATTATGGAACGAGTAAAGAGACTTGCCGGTAACAAGATTGAACGAGGTATGGAGATACCGACGACCGAATCTCGGGCAAGTAACATACCAATAGAAAAAGGGAACTACATACAGGATTAGCTGAATCCTTGACATCAAGGTTCGACCGATAAAGTTCTTCATAGAATATGTAGGAACTAATATGGACATCCAGGTTCCGCTATTGGTTATTGACTAGTATTGGGATATTCATGTTGGTGACCGAATGTTGTTCGAAGTCCCGGATGAGACCCCGGACGTAATGAGGAGCTCCGGAATGGTTCGGAGGTAAAGATTTATATATGCGAAGTCATATTTTAGCTACCGGAAAAGTTTCAGGCATTATCGGTATTGTACCGGGAGTGTCGAAAGTGGTCCGGGGGTCCACCTGCCCCGTGGGGCAACATGAGCTGTAGGGGGTGCGCCATGCACTATATGGGCCATGGCCACCAGCCATAAGAGGCCCATGCGCCAAGATAGAGGAAAATAGGAAGAGTCCTAAGGGTGTAAGGCACCCTCGAGGTGCGTTGGGAGGAGAGGACTCCTCCCTAGGCCTGGCCGCACCATCTCCCTTGGAGGAGGGGTCCAGACTGCCGCCCAACCCTCCTCCTTGCCTCCTATAAATAGTGAGGGAGATGTAGGGGTTGGACACAACAAATCCCATGCTCAGGCGGCAGCCCTACCTCTCCCAAAACCCCGTTTTCTCCTGAGATCGCATTTACGGTAGCGCTTGGCGAAGCCCTGCTGGGGTTGCACCACCACCATCTCCACCACGCCGTCGTGTTGGTTGAGATACCATCTACTTATCCTCTCTTGCTCGCTGGATCAAGAAATAGGAGACGTCATCAAGCCGCACGTGTGCTGAACGTGGAGGTGCCGTCCGTTCAGCACTAGATCGAAGTTCGGGGGACGGAACGTGATTGGATCGCGATGATGTACCACTACATCAACCGCGTTCTTTAACACTTCCACTTTGCGATCTACAAGGGTATGTGGATCCAACTCTCCTCTCGTAGATGTGCATCTCTTAGATTGGTTCTTGGATGTTCGTAGGAAAAAATTTGTTTGCCATGCAACGTTCCCCAACAGTGGCATCATGAGCTAGGTCTATGCATTGATGACATCACGAGTAGAACACAAAGGAGTTTGTTGTTGGGTTCTACCATAGGGTGCCTCGACTGCAAATTCAATTTTTCTACACGCGGAACATCCAGGAACATGCTAAGGGTGATGGATCATAGATCGTTACCACTAGACGCGTAGTGCCATGAAGTGGAAGTAGAGTTGGGGCAGCGCGTTCCCGGAGTCACCTCGTGTTCCCGGAGTCGTCTCCTCCCTGCTGATCTCCCACGTAGCCGATCGGATCCTGCGAATAGGTTTGCCAGAGCAGCGCAAGTGCACCGCCTCTAACAGTATCCATACGTGTAGGAGGAACATCGTGCGGTGGACTGCTAGGTCCGATCACACAACCGGCGGCGAGTGGAGGTGGCTAGTTGCAACACATGCAGAGCCCTAATGACGGCACCAAAGCAATCAACCAAATAAGTGTGCCGCACCTCCACTATATATAGGCATCCATTGCGGGCTCAACTCTTGGGCCTCGCACAGATCCTGAAGCCCACAACTCTACTCGGCCACAATCCGAATACAGCTCGGATCACATCCGACCAGTGTCCTCGGGTCCGACCTCATATGTTCTTTCCCTTAAACACGCAACCCCTTAGGTTCAAGTCAGCTTGGTCACAGTTCGGATCACCTCCGAACTGCACGGTTGGTAGCGGCCTCTAGCAAGGCGTGCCCAGCACCAAGCATACTATGAAGCTGGTTAGGTGAACCTGTACATCACACCTCCATTCCTTTTGCCACACGATATATGTTGTCGGGATCAAGGCGAGACTGTCATCCTTTGTAACTACCCAGTTACGGAGTAGCGTTTGGTCGGCCCAAAGAAAGTTTGTCACCATCCCGAGTACATGCGTCAGCTCTGGTCTTAGGACATAGAACAAATGTTGCACTAGAGACTCATAGATGACATATCGCTACATCTCGTAGTTGGGTATGTCCGACTCGGACCTTATCTCGACTCGGATCCGAGTACGTCAAATCCGACTTGACCTTTCCAAGTCCAAATTATCCGGTTAGCATCAATGCTCCATGGCTAGTGAGACCGAGCCATCCACCATGTCATATTCTAGTCTATCCGACGTGTGTCCACACATCACTTACGACTAGGGAACATTTAGGAGGTATCATACAACGCAAGATCTCATAGACAAGTCGCGTACTTGCCAACAAGTATCATTGATTACATCGAAGGACTATCTTTATTCATAAACAAATAGGAAATATCATCATACATGATTGCCTCTAGGGCATATATCCAACATTTGTGGGCGTTCATATTCAGATTGCTTCCTTCCCTAGTCTTATTTTGATTCAGCGGTATTGTGGGATGAAGCGGCCCGGACCAACTTTACATATCCACATACATGAGACCGGTTCCATCGACAGACATGCAACTAGTTGCATAAATATAGCTCACGGGTGTCTGTCTCTCCCACCTTAGTTGAATCGGATTCGACAAAGGCGGTCCTTGTAGAAGGTTGAATAGCAATTTGCATATCACCGTTGTAACTTTGCATAGGTAAGAATCATTCTTGCTAGATACTCATAGCAGCCACGTAAAACATGCAACAACAATTAGAGGACATCTAACTTGTTTATCCAGGGTATGTTGTGATATGATATGGACAAAGACATGATGAGATATATTTGATGTATGAGATGATCATGTTTGTAATACTTTATATCGACTTGCGTGTTGATGCCAGGAGCCATAGGGTTGTCTTTAAATTATTGTATGGCATGCGTGTCTATCATTAAGCGCTATGTAATGCTTTACTTTATTGCTAAACGGTAGCAATAGTAGTAGAAGCATGGTTGGCATGACAACCCCGATGGCGATACGATGATGGAGATCATGGTGTCATGCCGGTGACGACGGAGGTCATGTCGCTGCTTTGGAGATGGAGATCAAAAGCACAAGATGATGGCCATATCATGTCACTTACGGTTTGCATGTGATGTTAATCCTTTTATGCATCTTATTTTGCTTAGGACGACGGTAGAATTATAGGTGATCCCTCACTAAAATTTCAAGATGAAATTGTGTTCTCCCCAAGTGTGCACCGTTGCGAAATTTCATCGTTTCGAAGCACCACGTGATGATCGGTGCGAAAGTTCACATACAACGGGTGCAAGCCAGTTGTGCACATGCGGAACACTTGGGTTAAACTTGACGATCCTAGCATGTACAAACATGGCCTCAGAACACAAGAGACTGAAAGGTCGAACATGAGTCATATAGTAGATATGATCAACATGGAGATGTTCACCATTGAAACCACCTCATCTCACGTGATGATTGGACTTGGGTTGGCGAATTTTGATCATGTTACACTCGGCCAACCGGAGGGTGTTGATTTGAGTGGGAGTTCTTAGGTAATAAGATTAATTGAACTCATTTAGCATGAACAATATTCTAAGTTATCTTTTCAAACTTATGTTGTAGATCAATAGCTCGCACTTTAGCTCCCTATTTCAATACGCTCCTAGAGAAAGACTAAGTTGAAAGATATTGTGAGCAATTATGCGGACTAGGTTCGTAATTTGAGGATTGTCCTCACTGTTGCACAGAAGGCTTATGTCCTTGATGCACCGCTCGGTGTACCAACCCCTCTAGAGTCATATGTGGATGTTGTGAACATCTGGCAGACAGGTTCTAATGACTACTTAATAGTTTAGTGCGCCATGCTTTACGGCTTAGAACCAGGACTTCAAAGGCGTTTTGAACATCATGGATCATATGTGATGTTCCAGGAGTTGAAGTTTATTTTTGTGAAAAATGCCCGGATCGAGAGGTATGAGACCTCCGATAAGTTCTATACCTACAAGATGGAGGAGAATAGCTCAGCCAATGAGCAAGTAATCAAAATGCCTGGGTGCTACAATCACTTGACTCAAGTGGGAGTTCATCTTCCAGATAAGATAGTGATTGACAGAGTTCTCCAGTCACTATCACCAAGCTGCTAGAACTTCGTGATGAACTATAACATGAAATGCATTTAGATGATCCAGGAGTTGTTCGCGGTAGGCCGCGAAGGTACAAATCAAGAAGGAGCATCAAGTGTTGATGGTTAACAAGACCACTCGTTTCAAGAAGGGCAAGGGCGAGAAGGGAAATTGCATGAATGGCAAGCTAGTTGCCGCTCAAGTGAAGAAACTCAAGGTTGAACCCAAACCCGAGACTAAGTGCCTCTATTGTAAGGGGAACGGTCACTGGTAGCGGAACTACCCCAAATACTTGGTAGATAAGAAGGCTTGCGACTTCAACAAAAGTATATTTGATATATGTGTTATTGATGTGCACCTTACTAGTACTCCTAGTGGCACCTGGTATGAGATATCGGTTCAGTTGCTAATATTGGTAACTCGAAACAAAAGTTGTGGAATAGATGGATCCTAGCTAAGGGCGAGGTGACGATGTGTGTTGGAAGTGTTTCCAAGGTTGATGTGATCACCATCACACGCTACCCCTACATTCGAGATTAGTGTTGAACCTATATAAATGTTATCTGATGTCTACGTTGAGGCATGAACTTGATTAGATTGTGGTTATTGCAATACGGTTATTCATTTAAGTCAGAGAATAATGGTTATTCTGTTTACATGAATAATACCTTCTATGGTCATGCACCCAATGTCAATGGTTTATTGAATCTCGATCGTAGTGATACACATGTTAATTGTATTGATGCCAAAAGATGTTGAGTTGATAATGATATTACCACTTTCTTGTGGCACTGCCGCTTAGGTCATATTGGTGTAAAGCGCATGAAGAAACTCCATGCTGATGGATTTTTGGAGTCACTTGATTTTGAATCGCTTGACACATGCGAACCATGCCTCATGGCAAGCTGACTAAAACCCCATTTTCTGGAACAATGGAACGGGCAAGTGACTTGTTGGAAATCGTACATACTGATGTGTGCGGTCCGATGAGTGTTGACGTGTGCGGTGGATATCGTTAGTTCCTCACCTTCACCGGCGATTTGAGTAGATATGGGTATATTTACTTAATGAAACATAAGTCTGAAACATTTGAAAAGTTCAATCAATTTCAGAGTGAAGTTGAGAATCATCGTAAGAAGAAGATTAAATTCCTACAATTCAATCGAGGGGGAGAATATGTGGGTTATGAGTTTGGCAATCACTTAAGAAAATATGGAATTATTTCACAGTTGACGCCACCTGGAACACTACTGTTTAATGGTGAGTCCGAACGTCGTAATCGTACTTTATTGGATATGGTGCGTTTTATGAAGTCGCTTGCTGATCTGCCACTATCATTCTGGGGTTATGCGTTAGAGACAATTGCATTCACTTTAGATAGGGAACCATCTAAGTCCTTAGATATGACACTGTATGAACTATGGTTTGGCAAGAAACCTAAGCTGTCATTCCTTCATGTTTGGGGCTGGGGTGCTTATGTCAAAAGGATTCAGCCGGAAAAGCTCGAACCCAAAGTGGACAAAAGCATCTTCATAGGATACCCAAAGAAGACGGACGGGTATACCTTCTATCTCAGATCTGAGGGCAAAGTGTTTGTCACTAAGAATGGGTCCTTTCTCGAGAAAAAGTTTCTCTCAAAAGAATTGAGTGGGAGGAAAAAATAGAACTTGATGAGGTTGTTGAACCTTTACTTCAACCACAGAGTTGCATAGCACAGAAAGATGTTTCTATGGCACCTACGACAGTTGAAGAGGAAGCCAGTGATAGTGATCATGAAGTTTTGAATCAAGTTACAATCAAACCTCGTAGATCGACAAGGATACGTATTACTCCTGAGTGGTACGGTAACCATGTCTTGGAGCCCTGTTCAAGAATTCATCTGATTAACCAGTTAACTTGTCGATTAATCCCTACTCGTAGGGTTACCGAGTAGCCGATAAAATGATAAATCTCCCGATTAATTGATTAAATGGCCGATTAACTTGCCGATTAGCCCATTAATCCCCTACTCGCTAGCCAACCGAGCAGCTACCAGTTAACGATTTCCTTAACAATGCTTGGAGGTCATGTTGTTCGACAACGATGAACCTGCGAGCTATGGAGAAGCGATGGTGGTTACAGATTCCGATAAATGGTTAGAGACCATGAAATCCGAGATATGATCCATGTATGAAAACAAAGTATGGATTTTGGAAGTATTACCAGAAGGGCGAAAGACCATTCAGAATAAATAGATCTTCAAGAAGAAGATGGACGCGAGCGGTAATGTCACCTTCTATAAAGCTTGACTTGTGGTAAAGAGGTTTTCCCAAGTTCAAAGAGTTGACTATGATGAGACTTTCTCACCCGTAGCGATGCTTGAGTCCGTCAGAATCATCTTAGCACTTGATGCATTTTTCGATTACGAAATCTGCCAGATGGATGTCAAAACAGAGTTTCCTTAACGGTTTCTGTGAGGAAAGGTTGTATGTGATACAACCAGAATGTTTTTTCGATCCTAAGGATGGTAAAAGGTATGCAAGCTCCAGCGATCGTTCTATGGACTGGAGCAAGCATCTCGGAGTTGGAATATACGCTTTGATGAGGTGATCAAAGCTTTTGGGTTTATACAAAGTTGGCAAGAAACTTGTATTTACAAGAAAGTGAGTGGGAGCACTACAACATTTCTGATAAGTATATGTGGATGACATATTGTTGATCGGAAATGATGTAGAATTTCTAGAAAGCATAAAGGGTTGTTTGAAAGGAGTTTTTCAAAGGAAGACCTGGGTAAAGATGCTTACATGTTGAGCATCAAGATCTATAGAGATAGATCAAGATGCCTGATAATACTTTCACAGAGCACATACCTTGACATGATTTTGAAGGAGTTCAAAATGGACCATTCAAAGAAGGAGTTCTTGCCTGAGTGGTAAGGTGTGAGGTTGAGTGAGACTCAAAGCTCGACCATGGCAGAAGAAGAGAAAGGACGAAGGTTGTCCCCTATGCCTTAGACATAAGCTCTATACGATATGTCATGCTGTGTACCGCACCTACGGCGTGCCTTGCCACGTGTTTGTCAAAGGGGTACAAAAGTGACCCCAAAGTGGATCACTAGACACCGGTCAAATTGTCCTTCGAGGAATAAGGAAATGTTTCTCGGTTATGGAGGTGATAAAGAGTTCGGCGTAAAGGGTTACGTCGATGCAAGCTTTAACATCTATCTGGATGACTCTGAGTAGCAAATCGGATACATATAGTGGAGCAACCAAATAGCTCCAAGTAGAGCATGGTAGCAGCATCTACAATATGGCATAGAGATTTGCGAAGTACATAGGGACCTAAATGTTGCAGACCCATTTACGAAAACCTCTCTCACAAGCATAACATGATCAAACCCTAGAACTCATTGAGTGTAAATCACATGATGATGTCAAATAGATTATTGACTCTAGTAAACTCTTTGGGTGTTATTCACATGGCGATGTGAACTATGAGTGTTATTCATGATAATCTTTTATTATCCATGCTAGAATTGTATTGATTGGAAACTAAAATATATGTGTGGATACATAGACAACAAGATGTCCCTAGTCAGCCTCTACAGGACTAGCCCGTTGCTCAAAGATGGCTATGGTTTCCTAGCCATAGACATGAGTTGTCACTTGATAACGGGATCACATCATTAGCAGAATGATGTGATGGACAACACCCATACTATAAACGTAGCATATGATCATGTCAAGTTTATTGCTATCGTTTTCTACATGTCAAGTATATGTTCCCATGACCATGAGATCATGCAACTCACTGAGACCGTAGGAATACCTTGTGTGTACCAAACGTCGCAATGTAACTGGGTGACTATAAAGGTGCTCTACAGGTATCTCCGAGGGCGTCTGTTGAGTTGGCATGGATCAAGACTGGGATTTGTCACTCCGTGTGATGGAAAGGTATCTTATGGCCCACTCGGTAATACAACATCACAAGAAGCTTACAAGCAATGTGACTAATGAGTTAGACACGACATCTTGTATTATGGAACGAGTAAAGAGACTTACCGGTAACGAGATTGAACTAGGTATGAAGATACCGACGATCAAATCTCGGGCAAGTAACATACGATAGACAAAGGGAACTGCATACGGGATTAGTTGGATCCTTGACATCGAGGTTTGACCGATAAAGATCTTCGTAGAATATTGGGGAACCAATATAGACATCTGATGGGCCTCTAACCCCTCGTTGGTTACCCCAAGTGGAAGGTGTGAGATGCAGTGTTGTGGAAGTTTTTCCCTTAGCAAAGATGCCAAGGATCGAATCCCCAGAGACTCGTAGGTTCAACAAGTAGGTGTCAACTGCTAACGGCGCCAGATATTAGCAATCAACGTGGACCTGCACACATATACAAATAACTTTGCTCCCAACGAGTACAGAGAGGTTGTCAATCCCTCCGGCCTTGTAGTTCACAAAGGATTAAACGCAAATGATAGTAGTGATAGATAATGTTTGCAATAGTAAGTAAAAGCGAAAAGTAAATAGCGGATGTGATCAATGACGGTAATATGGACCGGAGTCTCATGATGTTCACTAGTGATGTCTCTCTCCAAAAGACGATGAAACAGCTATGTGAGGTAAACGAATTACAGCTGGGCAATTGATAGGACCACGAACGCAAACCAATGCTGACTACATTGCAAGAAAGGTTGAGGTTCAAAGCATGGGCGGTACGCCAAAGTAAGTAGACCGAAATCCATCAATATCTACTACTAATCATCCACCTTGAGATATCTATCCAGAACATCTCGCTGGTATTAAGTTGTGAGTCCCACCCATAGTGTAAACTCAATGCAACAGACAACTGCATTAAAAGAACTTTGCGTAAAGTAAACAATCCTTGCACCCGCGGGCACAAGCACCATTGTTTTCCCCCTTGTGGCAACAGCACATCCCCTAGACTCATGTTTCTGTCACTCAAGCTAGTCATCGACGGGCATGAACCCACAATCGAGCATAACGTTCCCTCTTGGAGTCACTACCTACTACTTGGCCAAAGCAATAAATAACAATGGAGAACATGCAAGAATTACTTATGAACATAAATATAAAAGAGGTAGATCAAATATATTACTCAATCACAATTTGAACATAATCTCATAATCCATCGGATCCCAGCAAACTCATCATAGCAACAGCATAAGGATTACATATGTGCCTCGATCATGTAGGGCAGCTCACGAGGACTAATTAGTGAAGCACGAGAACGGGAGGAGAACATCACATAGCTACTGGTCATGGACTCATGGTCCAAGGGAGACTACTCACAACTCATCCGGGAGGCGTCCATGGTGGTGGAGAGGCTCCCGATGGTGATCCTCCCCTCTGGCAGGGTGCCGGGAAGAGTTCTCTTGGTGCTCCCGATCTTGGAAGCGGCGGCGGCGGCGGAACAGAGATGAGATCGCGAAAAAGAGTTCCCGTCCCGAGGGTTTCGAAGGACGCTCTAAATATATGCCAAAGGGGGCACCAGACGGGGCTCGGGGGGACCCAGGCGCCCCCCGGCGCGGCCCAGGGGGGGCGCGCCGCCAGGGCGCCTGGGGCCCTGGTGCCCCCCCCCCCCTGGCTGGACTTCGGGCGCAAGGTAGGTTCTGGAACGCTGATTTTTTATATATTTTTTCTGGATTTTTCCTGGCAGTTCTCGTAATGTGAAAACCTGAAATACGAAAACAGCCGAAAACAGAAACTGGCACTGGGGGTGCACTGGATTAGTTGGTTAGTCCAAATATGATCAAAAGTGTAAGGAAGTGTATAAATATCATAGCAATATCACCCAAAAGTGGCATGGAGCAAGCAGAAATTATAGATACGTTTTGGACGTATCAACATCCCCAAGCTTAATTCTTGCTCGTCCTCGAGTAGGTAAATGATAACAAGAATAATTTCTGTGGTGACATGCTATTAACCATATAGGACTTTTTCATAGTCATATGACAAAAGCTTACTGAGACAATGATTCTATAGTAATTAAGTTGCCTCATGACAAAATCACAAAGTACTGAAAGTTTTACAATATGGAACTGAAACATCAAAAAGATTTGCAATGAACATGACGTGCAAATATGATAAAGTGATATCTATCTTGCCCCCTTTAGTGAAGCAAAACATAAATGCAGGGGCACCTCCAAGGTTTAAGTGATGACTAGATACAATGATTTCAGAATAAACGATATCACAATCATGCAAAAGACAATGCTACTTTGGAACAATGCACATTACACTTAGAATGACAATCATGCTCTCAGTAGTTGGTGCTTGAAGAAAGAAGGTGGAGACTCAACATAAAAGTAAAAGAATGGTTATGTGCTAGAGCTTTTTTATTTTGAAAACATAGAAGCAATTTTGTCAACTAGTACTTCATATGTGTCATGCATAAGACATCCTATAAGTTGCAAGCCTCATGCATCGAATACCAATAGTGCTCGCACCTTGTCCTAATTAGCTCGGATTTCCATGGGTTATCATTGCATTACATATGTTTCAACCAAGCGTCACAAAGGGGTACCTCTATGCCACCTGTACAAATGTCCAAGGAGATAAATCGCATTTGATTGCTCGTTTTTGATAGATCTCAACTTGAGGACATCCATACCAGGACAACATAGAAAATAGATGATGGACTCCTCTTTAATGCATAAGCATATTCTCATAAGAGATTGAGGATTAATGTCCAAGCTAAAACTTCCACCATGATACATGGCTTTGGTTGGCGGCCCAATGTTCTTCTCTAACAATATGCATACTCATTCAACCCATGGCAAATCACCCTTACTTCAGACAAGACGAACATGCATAGCAACTCACATGATATTCAACAAAAGTGTGACAGTTGATGGCGTCCCCAGAAACATGGTTACCGCTCAGCAAGCAACTTATAAGAAATAAGATACATAGGCAACATATTCTTTACCACAATAGTTTTTAAGCTACTTTCCCATGAGCTATGTATTGCAAAGTTAGTTCTCTTAGTACAGGTGGAGGTTAGCAAAAGACTGGGAGCGACCAACTAAGAGAGCAATGACGGTCATAATCATGCAGAGCGACAAAGCAACATTGAATCGGGCATGGAAGTTATATCGCTACTCAGAAATAAAAGATCATCAAGGCTTGACAGACTTTTTTACAGTCTTAAATATGCGCGAGCATACGCCAAGTCAATCAAAATAAATTCTTGAGGGAAGATATTACTAAACCATACCACATCATAGGCAAACAAATCATGTTGGTACTCCAATAACACATTGGAAACCCCCCAGCTATTTGAGACTAACCATAAGAAAACCTGAACTACTAAGCACCATTATGCACGTAGCATCTTTATCATAGACATATTAACCAATGCAAAGGAAGCAAACTCTCTTAATTAGGTGAGCATGGTAATTAAAGAGAGTTCAAGCAACCAACAAAAGCTCTTTGAAAGGATAAGCATGAATACTAAGAGCAGAGCATGATAGTAGCTATTAAAAGACAAAGAACACACACAGCAAAGATAGACATGAAAATTCTATGTTATGTTCTAGGTAGAAGTGGAGCGTGTTTCTCTCCCACATAAAGAAAGTTGAGTTCCGACTCGTTATGAAAAACTAAAAATAAAACTAAAAACAAGACGCTCCAAGCATAGCACATAACACATGAAGTGATAAAAATATAGCGGAACGAAAGACGAACTGATAATGTTGATGGAGAAGGGGATGCACGGGGGCATCCCCAAGCTTAGACTCTTGAGTCTCCTTGAATATTTCTTGGGGGTGCACGGGGGCATCCCCAAGCTTGAGCGCTTGACACTCCTGAATCTTTTTATCATCTTCCCTCGCACACTTGAAAACTCCCTTCATACATAACTCATCATAATCTGATTAGCGAGGTTAGTACCCTTAATAAAATAATTGTTCCTTGCTGGAAATAAAGATATTCTTGAAGTTCTACTGTTTCTCAAGATTGCCAAAAGGTTTTTGCAAAGAAAAAGCAAGCTCTTGGTTTGCAAAATGAAGGAAAGGCAAAACAGGACAGAATCTGTGAAAAACAGAACAGCAGGTAGTAATTGATTTGTTCGGGGCACTTATGCAACTCAAATCAAAAAACTCAGAACAGAAGCACGAAAGACAATTATATAGAGAACGCTGTCGAAACAATTCAGACCAAAAAGATGATCTGGTGATTTTATACGAATTTTTCTATCCAAGGACAGAATCTGTTTCCTGGACAGCACTTCACAACTTTTGAACTTTCTAGCAATCAGAGGCTATACTTGGCACAAATAAGAAAATCAAAGATACAATGATGATGCTACTGTAGTAAACAACATCAATACACAACAAAAGCAAAATATAAAAATTTATTCATGTGGGCTGCCTCCCAAAAGCGCTTTCTTTTATGCCTTTAAGCTAGGCATAATGCATATAGATCAAGTTTTATCAAGAGTAAAAGAATAGCTAGCCCGTACAACGGACTCAAAAGGTAACTTGATCTTCTTTCGAGGGAAGTGTTCCATCCCTTTCTTGAGAGGAAACTGAAATTTTATATTACCCTCTTTCATGTCAATAATAGCACCCACGGTGCGTAAAAAGGGACGTCCCAAAATAATTAGACATGAAGGATCACATTCAATATCCATAATAGTGAAATCAACGGGAACATAATTATCATTAACAACGATAAGAACATCGTCGATCCTCCCCAAAGGTTTCTTTATGGAAGAATCAACGAGACGAACACCAAAAGAACAAGAATCATAAGGTTTCAATTTAAGCATATCATATAGTCTTTTGGGCATAACAGAGGTACTAGCTCCAACATTACATAATGCATAGCAAGAGAAGTCATTCAACTTGGTGTTCTCGGTGGAACCCATAGTAGCAAGCAGGCAAGATAACTATTTTTGTGATTTTCGATAAAAGATACTAAAGCAAAAACTGAAAGGTAAACTAACAAGACTAAAAAGCAAAGGTAAAAGATAGCATGCAACTCCCCTATCCTGAAGAGTGGAGTCCCCGGCAACGGCGCCAGGAAAACTCCTTGATGGGCCTCTAACCCCTCGTTGGTTACCCCAAGTGGAAGGTGTGAGATGCAGTGTTGTGGAAGTTTTTCCCTTAGCAAAGATGCCAAGGATCGAATCCCCAGAGACTCCTAGGTTCAACAAGTAGGTTTCAACTGCTAACGGCGCCAGATATTAGCAATCAACGTGGACCTGCACACAGATATAAATAACTTTGCTCCCAACGAGTACAGAGAGGTTGTCAATCCCTCCGGCCTTGTAGTTCACAAAGGATTAAACGCAAATGATGGTAGTGATAGATAATGTTTGCAATAGTAAGTAAAAGCGAAAAGTAAATAGCGGATGTGATCAATGACGATAATATGGACCGGAGTCTCATGATGTTCACTAGTGATGTCTCTCTCCAAAAGACGATGAAACAGCTATGTGAGGTAAACGAATTATAGCTGGGCAATTCACAGGACCACGAACGCAAACCAATGCTGACTACATTGCAAGAAAGGTTGAGGTTCAAAGCATGGGCGGTACGCCAAAGTATGTAGACCGAAATCCATCAATATCTACTACTAATCATCCACCTTGAGATATCTATCCAGAACATCTCGCTGGTATTAAGTTGCGAGTCCCACCCATAGTGTAAACTCAATGCAACAGACAACTGCATTAAAAGAACTTTGTGTAAAGTAAACAATCCTTGCACCCCGCGGGCACAAGCACCGTTGTTTTCCCCCTTGTGGCAACAGCACATCCCCTAGACTCATGTTTCTGTCACTCAAGCTAGTCATCGAGGGGCATGAACCCACAATCGAGCATAACGTTCCCTCTTGGAGTCACTACCTACTACTTGGCCAGAGCAATAAATAACAACGGAGAACATGCAAGAATTACTTATGAACATAAATATAAAAGAGGTAGATCAAATATATTACTCAATCACAATCTTAACATAATCTCATAATTCATCGGATCCCAGCAAACTCATCATAGCAACAGCATAAGGATTACATATGTGCCTCGATCATGTAGGGCAGCTCACGAGGACTAATTAGTGAAGCACAAGAACGGGAGGAGATCATCACATAGCTACTGGTCATGGACTCATGGTCCAAGGGAGACTACTCACAACTCATCCGGGAGGCGTCCATGGTGGTGGAGAGGCTCCCGATGGTGATCCTCCCCTCCGGCAGGGTGCCGGGAAGAGTTCTCCTGGTGCTCCCGATCTTGGAAGCGGCGGCGGCGGCGGAACAGAGATGAGATCGCGAAAAAGAGTTCCCGTCCCGAGGGTTTCGAAGGATGCTCTAAATATATGCCAAAGGGGGGCACCAGACGGGGCTCGGGGGGCCCAGGCGCCCCCCCGGCGCGGCCCGGGGGGGGGCGCCGCCAGGGCGCCTGGGGCCCTGGTGCCCCCCCCCCCGGCTGTACTTTGGGCGCAAGGTAGGTTCTGGAACGCTGATTTTTTTATATAATTTTTCTGGATTTTTCCTGGCAGTTCTCGTAATGTGAAAACCTGAAATACAAAAACAGCCGAAAACAGAAACTGGCACTGGGGTGCACTGGATTAGTAGGTTAGTCCAAATATGATCAAAAGTGTATGGAAGTGTATAAATATCATAGCAATATCACCCAAAAGTGGCATGGAGCAAGCAGAAATTATAGATATGTTTTGGACGTATCAACATCCAGGTCGTGCTATTGGTTATTGACCGTAGAGGTGTCTCGGTCATGTCTACATTATTCTCGAACCCGTAGGGTCCACACGCTTAACGTTCGGTGACGCTACAGTAGTATTGGGATATTCATGTTGGTGACCAAATGTTATTCGGAGTCCGGGTTGAGATCCAGACATCAAGAGGAGCTCCAGAGGTAAATATTTATATACGGGAAGTCATATTTTGGCTACCGGAAAAGTTTCGGGCATTATCGGTATTGTACCGGGAGTGCCGAAAGGGGTCCGGGGTCCATCGGGGGGTCCACCTGCCCCATGGGGCCTTGTCCTGTATGAGCCAAGGGCACTAGCCCTAAGATGCCCATGCGCCAAGGTATAGGAAAATAGGAAGAGTCCTAAGGGTGGAAGGCACCCCCGAGTTGCCTTGGGAGGAGAGGACTCCTCCCTAGGGCTGGGCGCACCACCTCCCTTGGAGGAGGGGTCAAGGCTGCGCCCCAACCCTCCTCCTTGCCTCTTATAAATAGTGAGGGAGAGGTAGGGGCTGGACACACCAAATCCCACGCTCCGGCGGCAGCCCTACCTCTCCCAAAACCCCGTTTTCTCCTTAGATCGCATCTACGGTAGCGCTTGGCGAAGCCCTGCTGAGAATGCACCACCACCATCTCCACCACCACGCCGCCGTACTGGTTGAGATCCCATCTACTTCTCCTCCCTTGCTTGCTGGATCAAGAAGGAGGAGACGGCATTGAGCCGCACGTGTGCTGAACGCGGAGGTGTCATCCGTCCGGCACTAGATCGGAGTTCGTGGGACGGATCATGGTTGGATCGCGAATATGTACCACCACATCAACCGCGTTCTTTAACGCTTCCGCTTATCGATCTACAAGGGTATGTGGATCCAACTATCCTCTCGTAGATGTGCATCTTCTAGATTGGTTCTTGGCTGTTCGTAGGACAAATTTTTTTTGCCATGCAACGTTCCTCAACAGAATCCATATCTAACATTAATTAGCTTATTCTTTTCATTTTTTTTGGAAAAGATGAAGAAAATAGTTGCCTATGGTGGCGTTCGAACCAAAAACCTCCCATTGCTGCTTACGCAGTCTAGCCGATAAGCCCTATGACTAGTTCTTATTTTTACAGCGACACACCATATTTATAGCATTCTACTCGGTCCAGATGCTACCACCATCAGCAGTGGCGGTAGTCACTTGCCACATCAGCGCATTGACCAGAAGTTTACCGCCGTTGACTAGCCCATTATATCCTACCGTCAATATCTACGACGGTAGAAAAAGGGTCCACGAGTACGACGGAGCAAGGGGACACGGCCCGGCAGACGCTCGGCCAAAGAGGATGTTGAGTAAATAGGCAATTTTCCGATTAATTTAATCCATGAATTAACTACTAGCATGGCATTGACACAAATAATAGCATACTGATATTCAATCATGTGAGCACATACTATGCTAATTGTAGACAGATCTACGTATAACGCTAGCATGCCTAAAATAGAAAACAGTAGGAGCGGGATAAACGAGTTATACCCTCCAGTAGGCCATGCAGAGGCCACGGCGGCAGTGACGGCAGCAGCGTCCTCGGCTACCTTCTTGTCGGCTTCGATCTTCTGGGCGGCGGCACGTTCGGCATCGGTGGCCATGGCGATGACGAGGGCGACGCGGATGTAGATGAACGGCGAGCAGTCGCGTAGTCGCTTCCCAAAAACCTATTCGCCCCTCTCCCGTACAGGATCCAGAGAGGCGAGGCTTCGGAGACCTGCTCTCCCGTCGACCGTGTACGCCGCAGACGGGATGGAGTCACCGGCGGCAGCAGCAGCAAAGGGACGACGGCGGGCGTGGAGGTAGATGCGTTCTGTGTTGCGGCCGCTAGGGTTGGCAGCGCCCCACATATATATGTGCGGCCGCGCGTGGAGAAACGTGGGCCGAACCCACGTCCAAGTCGGTAGCCCACGATCCGACGTCTCAGATCGTGGCCCTACCTGTCAAAGACTCTCCGTTCCTGACCGGCAAAAAGAAGCGCATAGGAGTGAGCTCGGCTCGGCTCAATCCCGCAACCTGTGGCGCATCATGACGAGGCGTGGCGTGGCGAGGCGAGCGGAGGAGGAGGAGTGCGCGAGGGCCTCATCTCTTCTCAAGCTCCAGTAGCATGAGGGAGAGAATCCCTTATAAACCACTCCAACTCTCCTTCCACTAGCATGGTGGGACTAAACTTCCCACCACTTTGTCATGCCACCTATATGGGCCCTTAGAGATCAAATCTGAAATTGTCATATGGGCTCTAGGCCCATCTCAGATTTCAACAATCCCCCACCAGATCTCGAGGGCCCATTGTGTGCTCTTGTCCCAATTACTGTTTCGATATACCAGTGTTTCAGCGAAGACCTGTTAAGGTTGAGCTTCACCTAGAGCAAGTAGCTACACTCCTTCACAACTGAACAATGGACTAAGCCTTGAATTGTCAGTTTGGCGTAAAGAAGTTTCACCACATGTCTTACTGATACTAGGCTGCCGAAGGCTGACCCCTCGGGTGGAGCATATAAGTCACACTCCTGGCCTGTTCATGAGCTTACTAGAGATCACCCCAATCTCATAGACTGTGACCAGCAGTCGGGCTCATATAGGTGTGTTCCTCCAAAGATCGCTCTGTAGGATAGCATCTTGCTTATACATATAAGCCTTGGAACACATTAAGACAGTAGTCATCCTCCCATACAGTATTGAGAGTATTGCATCTCCAGCGGAGTGGGTTAGTATAGTTACTCTCCTCAGTTCACCACTGGCTTGTTTTCCCAGGTCCTACTTCACGGGATCTCCGATCACATAGGTCGGGTTACCACCATGGCAACTCATGTGGGTCTCATGCCCATCTCCCTCGATGCATTATCTATCAAAACACGTGATAGCCCTTTTGTAAAGGGATCTGCCAGATTCTTAGCCGTATGGACATATTCCAACGCTATCACTCCGGAGTTTCTCAATTTTCTGACAGCTTTTAATCTCATTCTTATGTGTTTGTTGGACTTCATGTTGTCCTTTGAACTCTTCACCTCGGTGATGACGGTCTGATTGTCACAGTTCATAAGGATAGCCGGAACCGGTTTATCAACCAATGGCAAGTCCATCAAGAGATCTCGAAGCCATCCCGCTTCGACACCAGATGTGTCTAATGCTGTTAATTCTGCTTCCATTGTCGATCTCGTTAAGATCGTTTGCTTGCAAGACTTCCAGGAAACAGCGCCACCTCCAAGAGTAAACATATACCCAGTTGTGGCCTTCATCTCATCAGCATCAGAGATCCAATTCGCATCACTATACCCTTCAAGTATCGACGGGTATCCGGTATAGTGAAGTCCATAGTTCATAGTACCCTTCAGATAACGCATAACTCTTTCAATAGCATGCCAATGTACATCACCCGGTTTTGACACAAACCGACTCAGTTTGCTCACAGCAAAAGCGATGTCAGGCCTCGTAGCGCTAGCTAGGTACATCAGTGAACCAATGATTTGAGAGTATCTCAATTGATCTATAGCCATGCCTTTGGATTTTCGAATCAACACGCTAGGATCATATGGTGTTTGAGATGGTGTGCAGTCCGAGTATCCAAAATGACTCAACACCTTCTCAACATAATGTGATTGCAAAAGTGTAATCCCACCCTCATTATCTCTCAGTAGCTTGATGTTCAAGATAACATCAGCCACACCAAGGTCTTTCATCTCAAAGTTCTGAGATAGAAACGACTTGACCTCCTCAATTACTTTGAGGTTGGTTCCGAATATCAGTATGTCATCAACATACAAGCACAGTATAACTCCTTCGCCCCCACCATGGCGATAGTATACACATTTGTCAGCTTCATTAACAACGAAGCCAACAGATGTCAGTGTTGTATTAAACTTATCATGCCATTGCTTAGGTGCTTGTTTCAGGCCATATAAAGATTTTATCAACCTACACACTTTTCCTTCCTGACCATCTATCACAAAGCCATCTGGCTGTTGCATGTAGATTTCCTCGTTTAGCTCTCCATTCAGGAAAGCTGTCTTAACATCCATCTGGTGGACGAGAAGACCATGCGAGGCTGCCAACGAGAGTAATACTCGAATGGTGGTCAGTCTGGCCACAGGTGAATAAGTATCAAAGAAATCTTCCTCTTCCTTTTGGTCATAGCCCTTGGCCACAAGCCTAGCCTTGTACTTTTCAATCATACCATCGGGCCTAAGCTTCTTTTTGAACACCCACTTACATCCCAATGGTTTGCAACCATAGGGACGCTCAGTAATCTCCCATGTCCCGTTAGCCATGATGGAATCCATCTCGCTACGGACCGCTTCCTTCCAGTAGTCAGATTCTGGAGAGGCATACGCTTCTGAAATAGAAGTGGGAGCATCATCCACGAGGTACACGAAGAAATCATCACCAAAGGTCTTTGCAGTCCTTTGTCTCTTTCCCCTACCAAGGGTTTCCTCGTCATCCTCCTCAGGATTTTCATCATGTGTTCGTTCATAGTATTCCATAGGAATGGCAGGCTCAGGAGTCTCCTCAGATTCCTGTCTAGAAGTGCTTTGCCTATCTCTCATATGAAATATATCCTCGAAGAATGTAGCATCCTTAGACTCCATAATTGTACCAACCTTTTGGTCAGGTACCTCAGATTTCACTACTAGAAATCTATAGCCAACGCTATTCTTAGCGTAGCCCAAATTAACGCAGTCCACGGTCTTCGGTCCAAGCTTGCGCTTTTTGGGGATCGGCACATTGACTTTCGCCAAACAGCCCCAAGTACGCAAGTACGAGAGTGTTGTCCTTCTCTTCGCCCATTTCTCATAGGGAGTGATCTCATTGTCCTTTGTCGGAACTTTATTCAGGACATGACATGCCGTCAATATAGCCTCCCCCACCATGCCTTGGATAAACCCGACGTATCTAACATGGCGTTAACCAAATCAGTTAGAGTACGGTTTTTCCGCTCGGCAACCCCGTTTGACTGGGGTGAATAGGGAGGCGTCCTCTCATGAATAATGTCGTGTTCCGCACAAAAGGAGTCAAACTCACTCGAGAAGTACTCTCCACCACGATCTGACCGGACTCGTTTAATTTGTTTTTCAAGTTGTTTCTCAACTTCTGCCTTATAGATTTTAAAGTAGTGTAGAGCCTCATCTTTAGTATTTAACAGGTAAACATAGCAATATCTAGTGGAATCATCTATCAATGTCATGAAGTATTTCTTTCCACCTTTAGTCAACACACCATTCATCTCACAAAGATCAGAATGTATGAGTTCTAATGGTGCCAAGTGTCTCTCCTCCGCGGCCTTGTGAGGCTTGCGAGGTTGCTTAGCTTGCACACATGAAAGGCACTTAGAACCTTTGGCTAAAGTGAAACTCGGGATTAAATCCAACTAGCTAGCCGCGTCATAACACCGAAACTAATGTGACAAAGACGTGAATGCCAAACTTCTGATTCATTAACATTCGAATGAATATGGTTCACGACTTTATTACAAAAATCTGCGAGGGAAAGGCGGAACATTCCTCCGCTCTCATAACCTTTTCCAACAAAGAGTCCATATTTCGTAACAACTAATTTATTAGACTCGAAAACCAACTTAAACCCTTCTCTACATAGAAGGGAGCCACTAACGAGGTTCTTCTTGATGGCGGGGACATGCTGCACGTTCTTCAGCTGCACGATCCTTCCCGAAGTAAACTTCAGATCGACCGTGCCAACACCATGAACACAAGCACTCGCGCCATTCCCCATCAATACGGACCCGTGGCCTGTGACCTGGTAAGAAGTGAACAATGAAATGTCAGCACACACATGAACTCCTGCACCCGTGTCCACCCACCAATCGTTGGGCTGAAACACTGAAAAAATAGTAAATAAATTACCGTACCCAGATGCACCATTGTCATTGTTGCCCACAATCATGTTGACAGACTTGGAGTCCTGTCCTGGCTTCTTGTACTTGTTTGGGCACTTGTTGGCCCAATGTTCAGTCGAACCACAAGTAAAGCAGCCCTCATCCTTCTTGTTCTTCTTGAAGGTCTTCTTACCCTTCTTCTTAAAGTCGGCATTGTGTTGGACACCGTTCTTTCCCTTGGGCTTGTGGGAGTTGGAGTTCCTCTGGTTCACCATGTTGGCGACAGAAGTCCCCTCAACTGCTTTCCCGTTCGAGTCCTTTGCCCTTGAGTTCTGCTCAACACTCAGATGGCCAATGACATCCTCCACTGAGAATTCACGCCTCTGATGTTTCAGAGTAGTGGCAAAGTTCCTCCAGGAATTAGGGAGCTTAGCGATTATGCAGCCCGCGACAAACTTGCCCGGTAACTCGCACTTCAGAAGCTCAAGCTCCTTAACAATGCATATTATCTCATGAGCCTGCTCCAACACAGGACGGTTTTCAACCATCTTGTAATCGTGGAACTGCTCTATAATATACATCTCACTCCCAGCATCGGTGGCCCCGAATTTAGATTCGAGCGCCTCCCACAAGTCCTTGGCGACATGCACATGTAAATATGCGTCGACCAGTTTATCTCCGATCACGCTAAGAAGTGCTCCGAGCAATACGACGGTGGCCTCCCTGAACGCCTTCTCATGTTCAGGAGCAATCGTTCCCGTGGGCACACCGACGACCCAGAACACGTTCATAGCCGTGAGCCATAAAGTGGTCTTAGTCTACCAACGCTTAAAATATGTACCGGTAAACTTATCCGGTTTCAGTGCAGCGGCAAAGCCACTTGTCGAAAAATTCCTACACATAATAGGTTTTTGGATTGTTGAGTAAATAGGCAATTTTCCGATTAATTTAATCCACGAATTAACTACTAGCATGGCATTGACACAAATAATAGCATACTGATATTCAATCATGTGAGCACATACTACGCTAATTGTAGACAGATCTACGTATAACGCTAGCATGCCTAAAATAGAAAACAGTAGGAGCGGGATAAACGAGTTATACCCTCCAGTAGGCCATGCAGAGGCCGCGGCGGCGGTGACGGCAGCAGCGTCCTCGGCTGCCTTCTTGTCGGCTTCGATCTTCTGGGCGGCGGCACGTTCGGCATCGGTGGCCATGGTGATGACGAGGGCGACGCGGATGTAGATGAACGGCGAGCAGGCGCATAGTCGCTTCCCAAAAACCTATTCGCCCCTCTCCCGTACAGGATCCAGAGAGGCGAGGCTTCGGAGACCTGCTCTCCTGTCGACCGTGTACGCGGCGGACGGGATGGAGTCACCGGCGGCAGCAGCAGCAAAGGGACGACGGCGGGCGTGGAGGCAGATGCGTTCTGTGTTGCGGCCGCTAGGGTTGGCAGCGCCCCACATATATATGTGCGGCCGCGCGTGGAGAAACGTGGGCCGAACCCACGTCCAAGTCGGTAGCCCACGATCCGACGTCTCAGATCGTGGCCCTACGAGGCGTGGCGTGGCGAGCGGAGGAGGAGGAGTGCGCGAGGGCCTCATCTCTTCTCAAGCTCCAATAGCATGAGGGAGAGAATCCCTTATAAACCACTTCAACTCTCATTCCACTAGCATGTTGGGACTAAACTTCCCACCATTTTGTCATGCCACCTACATGGGCCCTTAGAGATCAAATCTGAAATTGTCATATGGGCTCTAGGCCCATCTCAGATTTCAACAGAGGAGGCGAACGCCCTGGAGATGTAGAGAATCACCGATCGAACAAGGAGAACAAGTGGGCAAGAGACACGCGGCACTAGCGATACTGCTGATCCAATATTACTAGTACAGATACATACATGCCCTTGGATCTGTGCCAATGGACGACTTGAATTAATTTCTGGGTACCATAAAAGTGCTCTTTTCGTATCGTCTCATTTCATTATCATTAAAAAAATAACACAATACAGACGCAAGCACTCATATAAACACGCATACACTCATCCATATGAACACACATACGCACGACCCACCTCTATAAGCACTTCCGAAAGACTGGGCCGGCATATCATCTTAAAATTTAATTTGTCACCATCGTCGACGGAAACATGTCCTCCCACTGAATACGCATCGCCAGAAATCTTGAAATAAATCCAGAAATAAATTCAAGCAGAAGGACTCGAACCTTGATGGGCTGGGGATACAATAATCCCTCTAACCATCCAACCACATATTGTCGCCATCATCCATTTTCTTGCTATGTTGAGTTCGTCGTCTCATGCGATCCATGGCAGCCGGACCGATAGAGATCGGCGCACGGCCATGGTGCCAAGTGCCAAGGGCAGCGCGCGATACCGACCCTGAGGGGAGACGGCAAGAAGTTGGATTGGTTTCCTACCTCTCCCATCGTCGTTTTCTTCCAGGAGACCCAACCCAAAAAATCTTGGGTCCGTTGAACCCGAGGCGAAAGGAATCTAGCCGTTGTAGTTAAATTAAAGAGTCGGGGGCTCTTTGGTTTCCAGCCACGTATTGTCACACTTTACCACACCTTACTTGATGCAAGTTTGATCATGTTAGGTGGGTGTTTGATTCTAGCCACACCTAAGGTAAGATTTTTTTTTTTATGAACAATGAACCCTACATGTCATAGACACAAAAAGTATGACAAGATTCCATTAAGCAAGCCAAAGTGTGACTAATAATTTGAACAACTCAAGTTAGGCAAGTGTGGCAAAAAGTAATATGGCAACATAACAGCCCCTCCAAGCATGGACCGATTGAACTGACCTGTAGCTTTTGACACACGATCCCAAGTTGTCCGGACCGCACGCACGGTCGAATGCAGGATTCGCGGCTCTATATTTCGGAGTAGCTTCATCTTCACTGATTTTCAGGCCGCACGGGCGCGAATATTCTAAACTTCTTACTGCCGCCCAGGTCAAAACACTACACGAAAATCTATGCTCGGATCGGATCGCGTCTCTGCGCGCAAGCAATTCGCTGATCTTATCTTTCAATTGACCGGCTAGTTGGCAATTGGCATTACTAATGTTTCTGTAATTTCCGGGGTACACCGTGCAGGTCAGCAGCTTGCCTTACAAAAAACAGCCTTGGCTAGTAGAGTACATATCTGTATGTAGTATCAGGGGTAAAATTGCATACAAAATACGAGAAGAGTGCACTGCATATACGTATATACAGTACGTACCATAGTCAAGCAGAAAACGCTGCGTCCTAGAACGAAAAACATATGCTGCGGAAATTCTGAGCCATCTAATCAATTTAGCTAGCTAGGTAGGTGACGTTTCTGTACTGTTGACGTATAATGTGTTGCATAGTCTCTTTCAATCTTTTGGTTGCATTGGCTAAAGCATGCACTTCTACATGGTATCAGAGCCAAGAGGTCTCAAGTTCAAGACGCTGGCGCAATTAAATTTGCAGCCCACTTTCGATTCACGTTTAGGCCTGAGGGAGCCACACGTGAGGGGGAGTGTTGACGTATAATGTGTTGCATAGTCTCTTCTATCAGATCGGTCTTTTGGTTGCATTGGCTAGAGCATGCACTTCTACATGTACCGATAACCTACTTTTTCAGTGAGCTGTGCCATACCCATTCATCAGTGTAGCTGTAGACAGTCGGTTAATACAGGAGTATGCTGTCTTTTTGCAAGTTGACGGCACCACCGTACCAACGTGACATTTGTACGCGTCTCGAGTAAATTATACCACTACTTGTATCAAAGCGTACATCGTGACAATGACACGCTGATTTGGAATATGATCTATGTCAATGCCACGTAAGAGCATCTACAGCCGAACTTTGCAAATCAGGCACCTCAAACGTCGACCGGTCAAGCCTTAAATTAGCCACTTTGCATCCGCAGCCGACTCCAACCGTAGGGAATCGAGGATGGCCTGCTCCGCTTGCAAATCCGCGTCGCAAGTGTCCCCCACATCCTCCTCCTCCTCCGGCTCACCCCCTCCACCTCAAAGTCCTCGTCGTCGTCGTCCTCGTCGTCCTCCTCCTCCTCCACCTCCTCCTCCAAATCCATTGCATCCGGAGGTAGCCCCGCGGCGATCCGGGCTTCGCGCCTAGCCTGAATCTTCTCAAGGAGCTCGAACCGGCGCTCCGGCGTCATAAATGGCTCGCTCCTCACCCGGCGGCATGGGGGCATGGCTGCTAGGCGGACGGGTGGACTGGAAAGTGGCGGCGACGGCGGACGGGTGGACTGGAAAGTGACGGCGACGGCGGACAGAAGGAGGAAAATGTGGATGGATGGTAGGATTTCGGTGCCGCCGGACGACTAAAATAGCCGGGCAATCCACTACGCGGCCCGCCGGAGCTGCGCCACGCGGCACCACCGGTCCGACGGAGGAGTAGAGCTTCGGACCGCCGGGCTGTGTTTTCAGCTGGGACCTCTTCGTCAGTCCAACATGGCAGGGGTGCCGGGGTGCGCCAATATCCGCTTCATATTTGGATGGATGTAGGGGGTGCCGGTCAGCCCGGGCATTTGAAGCCCGTTGAGGCGTTCGGCTGGGTCGAAAAAAGTGACCGGTCCGCCCACCCGGGCATATGAGGCAGATTTGGGAGGTTGTACTATAGATGCGTTAAGTACAAGACCTACTAACACACCACCTATGTGGTGCTTATTTTGACAACGGAAAGGGAGATACGATCAATTGAACTGCAAAAATATTTTACATGAGTATAATGCAGAAGAATACCAAAGAAAAGATGCACCACTGGATTCTTGGCACATGAATACAGAAGAACCTATGAAATTGTATTATACTACTGGAATATACGCTGCGAATTAAACACATTGTTGTTTGCAGTATCCTACATATCCTTATTTGCAGATTCTGGTTGCGAGCCTGCCCACATGTTCATTTGCAATTGCATAATACTCTTTGTTGTTTGTTTCCTCGTAAATTTCTTCGCCGGAGTCGTCGTCGCGTCGCGCTTTGAATATTGCTGCTCAATAATGCGCTGATATAGACATCCTGGTAAACCCACTGCTCATCTCCGGTGCCTCTGCCCGCATCATCTCGATTCTCGAATGTCCTGACCCGACGGGGTCTCTCCATTATGAAATTGAAGGGCAGGCTGGGCGACGTTTTATCCGGAGATATATGTACACGTACGTTCGGTAAGCAGCTAGGAATCGTATGTGTGCATATGGATCAGCCTCTATGCTCTACGCATCTACTGTACGTGGCTCTCAAGTTCCGGTACGTACGACAGCTGGTGTTACCCTGTTGTACACACAAATACAAGCTGATCGAGTACAGCTCGGCGGTACTATCGCCATTGCAAATTGCCTATTAGAAATATCGGGTTCAGAAAAGAAAAAAAAGTGGCTATTAGATTGGTACCGCTAGATATGTAGATGCAATGACATGTACAGGGTGGTGCATCCATGCGTCATCCCCGCGGGGTTGGCTTCTCGTGTTGGCAACGTACGATCGACCGGGCTGTTGGTTGCTTCATTGTGTTGGTGAAGGACAAACAATATGGATCCATCAAGCTTACAAACAATATGGCTTCTCGTGCCCATGACGACGACATGGTTTGTTAATTAGTGGTTTAATTAATCGGCCTAAGGTACGGCCAGCAGGCCGCGTGGCGCGGACATGTGGCCAGGGAGGGGAGGGGAGGCTTGTACGTGCTGCAACATCTCTTGTCGTTGGCATCATGGCGTGCGAGGTGCTATCTAGGCTGCACCGTACCCGGCCACCGCGCATGCGAGCGCGCGCGAATGGCGGTTAAATCTGTCCGACCAAGTCTCGGCGCATAGCTAAGTAGCCAACGTTGCATTATTCCCACGCAACTCTGCATCTAAGAGCATCTCCAACGGGCGCTGAAAAAGGCGCGCGCGCGCTAAATCGGCGTTTTCGCGCGCGCGGGAAAAAAACCGCGCTCCAGCGGCGGCGGGAAAGACGCGCGCGCGGGAACCGCTTGCGCGCGCGCGCGAAACGGCGGCCTCCCGCGCGCCTTTTTTGCGGCGGCGCGCCCCGCGCGCGCTATAAAACGCCGCGCGCCCGAACGCCTCGCTGCACCTCTCCCTCTTCCTCTCTCCTCCTCTCTCTCGCGCCCGCCGATCCCTACCGCCGCACCGGCGCACCTACCGCCGCACCGGAGCACCGCCGCCGCACCGGAGCACCGCCGCCGCCCCCGACGCGCCACCATGCCGCCACGCCGCCGTTCTTCCTCCGGCTACCGCGGCGTCCGCGAGCGCCCGAACGGCGGCGGTTTCTACGCCGAGATACGCTCCGGCGATCTCCGGCTCCCCCTCGGCACGTACGAGACGGCGCACGAGGCCGCCCGGGCGTACGACGCGGCGGCGTGGCGCCTAGGCCGGCCGCGTCGTCAGATGAACTTCGACGACGCCCGCACCCTTGAGCAGGCGTTGGAGCTCGCCCCGCCGCCTCGTCTGCACACCACGCGAGATCGTGCGGAGCACACGGCGGCGCAGAACCGCCTCCTCGTCGCCCAGGAGGACGAGCGACGCATGGCGGAGTGGCGCCGCCTCCACCCGGAGGATGTCGTCGCCGAGCATCAGTTCTGGGAACGTCGCCGCGAGGACAGGCGTCGTCGGAGGGAGTTGGCGTGTCAGCAGGCCGCCATCCGCGATGCCGGCGGCCAATCCATCTTCACTGATCAAGATGACCGCTGGTTCGACATTTGGCTGTCGACCTCCTCCGACGACAACAACGAAGGCGATGATGATGACTGGAGCGATTAGTTTTTTTATGTTTTCGAACTATATATCTATCTATCTAGAACTATCTATCTATGTTTTATCTATGTTTTATTAGAACTATGTTTTTTATCTATATTTGAACTATCTATCTTTGTATCTTTTTATTTTAATGCAATTTTAGTATGAAAAAAAAAATGTGCGCGCGCTGTATTTTTTGGGCACCGCTGGAGCAGCACGCGCGCGCTGCAAAATAGCGCTGCTGCTGGAGCCAGCACTGCGCGCCGCGGCAAAATAGGCGTTGCGCGCGCGCTATATGGTTTTTTTGGGCGCGCCGCTTAGCGCGCCTGTTGGAGATGCTCTAAGTCCGCTCCGCTCAAATGCTGAGCTGCATCATGCATGAATCATGCGAGCCGAGAAAGAAAAACCAACCCTGCCCAAGTCTTGAACAGCCGAAACCATGACCTCTAGCTAAGTTACAGTGCGTGACGCGAGGTCTACTTTTCCTCCCTCCATTACAAAATAAATGATCCAACTTTGTACTAAGTTTATACAAAATTGAGTTTTTCTGGAAGGGTGACGAGGGAGTAGTAGCATATTTGCCATCTTCATGGACAATGCCTCGACCATGCGATGTTGTGCACGTGATAGTAGCGGCGTAGGTACGTTGGCAATCAACTCAATCAAGACGTACTACCGAAGGACGTCTGGACAAAGATGATGTGGGATGATAATTCCATTTATTGCTGCCGTCGATATCTTCTGTCCATGATGCTCGCATGCATGATTCATGTGTGCCAAAGGATCGATCGGAACGTCATATTCTCTGCTGCCGACATGCTGCATGGTAGTAGCATGCTACAGTAGTCATGGAACCTTGGAGTGTGATCAATCAGGCAAATTTGACAATTTTGACCTCTTGACGAAATCAATTCACAGAATGAACTGTCCGTGAAACTATTTCATATCCTTGACCTTTTTGTGTAGCGCCCGTCATCTAGGCGTCACACTACATTATGCAACACCTAGCTCTCAGGCGCTACACGCCTAGCCAGCGTCGCACCCAAGATTACCTAAAAAATACTAAGTCAGTGTGCAGCGTCTGAGAGCTATTGCATATTGCATGTTGTGCAACGCCTACATGCTAGGCGCTACACTGTATAGTGTAGCGCCTAGCTCTCAGGCGCTGCACATTGACTTAGCATTTTTTTAGGTAGTTTTGGATGTGACGCTGGCTAGTCGTGTAGCGCCTGAGAGCTAGGCGTTGCACAGTGTAGTGTGACGCCGAGATGGCGGACGCTACACAAAAAGGTCAGAGGTGTGAAATAGTTTCACGGACAGTTCATTATGTGTATTGATTTCGCCCAGAGGTCAAAATTATCAAATTTGCCGATCAATCATGGGAGAACCACGTACGTAGTCCATACTGTTGTGCCTTTTGCCTTGGCCGTGAAACGTGACGGGCGTGCCATGTGGTCATGTGGATGTGGACGACAGTGTTGCCGTATACATGCATCTACTACTCCCTCCGGTCCTTTTTACTCTGCACATTGGATTTGCCGAAAGTCAAACTTTGTTAAGTTTGACCAAATTTATATTAGAAATTATTAGCATATATAATATCTAATAAATATAATACGAAAATATATTCCGAGATGAATCCAATGATATTGGTGTTGCTATGTGAATGTCAATAATTTTTTCTATAAACTTGGTCAAAGTTGGATGAGATTGACTTCAGACAAACCTAATATGCAGAGTAAAAAGGACCGGAGGGAGTACCAGTTAGCTGCAAAGAAGAAAGAGAAAAGTGCAGATTGATTATTGGGACTTGGTTGACACGTGTTGAGGTAAGGTCGAGTCCTTTCGTCTGGACTTTGGAGAAAAAGATGCAGAAGTAATTGGCGAGCCACCACGTACGCATCTCGGCTCGTCGTGTGTCGATCCAGCAATCTGGCATTCGAAGACTGACATGATGTATGTACGTATGGCCCGATCAAACCTGCAACGAATAACTGTGAAAGAAAGTACTCCGTCCGTTCCAAAATAGAATGCCTCCCGTTGGCTTGACAAACAGAAAGAGCAAAGAAAACTCCAAGTAAGTAGGTGAAGAAATTAACCAAGCCACGCACGGGGCAGCACATCCCTGTCACGCGTCTAATCACGTCCTACTTATCTGCTGGTAAAGTGTTCCCAACGACGTAAACACTGCGTTGAACATATAGTTAGCCACATTTGATCCAATTCTGCTTCTTTAATTCCATCAGCGATAACGTCAGCGCCTACCAATCCGCTCGATGCAAATCATTGACCTGACCTGTGATTAGCCAATTAATTAGGCGAGCACGATCGATCCCATGGTTGATGCCTCCCTATTCTGTTCTTCTTGCCTACCCGGCCTCGTGTCCCATCTAGTTTTGTCCCTCGATTGACCTGTGCGTCATGGCATGTGCCGGCCGGCTGGCTCTCGGCGCCGGGCCGTACGGGTTCTTTCGGCGGCATGGCATGCCAGTGCAACGACGGTGCCCGGAAATTACCGCCGCCGCACACCCGGCGCGCGTGCGTTGAATTTACTAGTACCAGTATTAAGCGGGCTATAATTGGTGCACTGGCGTGCATCTGAGCAATTCGCCATGAGGCTCCGGTAGGCTTTTCTCCGAGCTCCAGCCTCTTTACTTGATCCATGTATTAGCGAGATGATTAACGTTGCTATTATTGGGTTTTGTCTTTTCGCGGTTAGGCCAAGAGATGAGATAAGAATATGGAGTGAGTAGAGTACTCCATTCATGGTCTCCGTTCGTTACCTGTCGGAAAAAGTCTGAACCTCCCGTCACGGGCCGCTATATTGAGAGAAGATTTCATACTTGTTCCCTCTCGCTATGCACGTACGTACTTAGGTCACCTACTAAACTATTGACTCGAGGCACTCTCACATCAAGAATAATCAGCATAGTCAGGATAACACTGGCCGCTTTATCTTACTCAAAAGTCACCACTTTGACAAAAAGGAAAAGGGAGAGGAAACAACCATTCGCACCCCGCTCCCTCCCTTGCGTCGCCTCCTCTGAGGCAACCCGAGGGCCAACCCTAGGCCGTCGCCGCGCTCCTCCCCTCCTCCTCCTCTCCCTCCGCCGCCACTGGAGGTGCTCGCCGGCGCAGGTGCGCGACACCTAGGAAGGTGGCGACGGGGATCTGGCGGATCCGGCTTGCGGGTGAGCCTCGCCGCCCGGGGCGGCGGCTCCGGCGGGTGGCGCGCGGCCTGGCCTTTGCGGCGGGCCTCGCCGACCAGTGTTGTGTGGGCGACCTCCCTGGTCGTGCGGGCGGCGGGGAGGTGGCGGTCGGTGGCGGTCCGGCGTCCCCGCGGTGGTTGCTGGCAAATCTTGGAGAAGATCCTTCCCCGACCCCGATCTGCTCGGATCCGTGTCGGCCCTACCCTCTGGCAGCTGCGGTCGTCGTTCTCGGGGCTCTACCGGGCGGATATGGTGGCTGGGCATGTTTCTGGGGGAAACCATTGGCCGTCGCGGCGGCCACTCCAAAGGGGACGCCTTCCGGCGCCGTTCTCCTTCCTTGAGGCTTCGGAGCGGATTCCCTCCCTCCCACTCCCTTCGAGCACAGGAAAGCTTGCCCTCCCCTGCTTGGTCGACGACGACACTCGGTGATGTGCTCCTTCCTGAAGGCATCTTCCGGGGTTTGCTCTTGCGGTGGAGCTGTTGGTGGTGCGGTGAAGGGTGTGGCGGCTTGGTCCTCTTTGTGGCAGCTTGCGCGGTCCCTTGGTGCGGATGGTCTCTGCCATTGGTGTCATACGAGGGGATTGGTGTCTCCTTCTCTGGCGTCGGTGGTACCCTACTAGGTGGGAGTCCCGATCTCCGACAGTTCCAATCCACGACCGGTGCAAGGCTTGGTCCCTCTTCGGCCTTCTCTGCGCTTTTCTGTCTTCGATCGGCGAGTCTCGGTCGGCGCCCTGCCTTGCCGCTGCCGACGATGGTCATCTAGTGGTCGGTCTTCGTTGCGTGTGGGTCTGCTGTTGCTGTGTTTCATGGCAGCTTGGGCTCCTTGGTCTGTATTCCATGGAACCTCTCCGTCGTTCGCCGGTGCGGCACCTGTCGAGCCTAGGTGAAAGGGTAGTGACCCTTTGCGGCGACGAAAACAGTCCTTGTGGTTGCTCATGTTTGGCCCTCTGGTTGCAGTCAGCAGCACGATACTTGCTCGGTGTTGCCCTCCTTCCGAGGCCTTAGTTTGTTTAGTTGGTTTCGGCTTTGCGGTGGTCGTTGGCATCGGTGCTTGATGTAGCCTTAGAGTCGTTCCTCGCAGCAGTATGTATCTTTTTCCGCGTTGCTTTATTTCTTTGCTTTGTAATTCTTATGTATTCCTGGACGGTTGATGGACGGTTGATGGCTTTGTTAATTCAAAGCCGGGCTAGGTTCGAGCCTTTTCTCGGACTCAGCCGATGCCTTTTCTCTAAAAAGAGGAAACAACCAAACAAAGAGAGCCATAATCATATCATCAGTGCTAAAAATGACTAGTTCCAGTTCTTGACATAGAGAAAAGGACACTCTGAACAAACCTAGCAAGGCAGATCGAACTATGTGCATCCTTTTTTTTCACGTATATGTGCATCTTGTGGACGGGGGGTGCACGGTTGGTTCGTTGGGTCCGGTGCAACGGAGCCGAGTGATCCACTGGCAAGTTGCCGGTCGCGTCAGCACGCTTCGTCGTCACGTCGCCCGGTGTTCCCTCCGCCGCCGTCCGTGCTCGCTCGTAAATAAAATCTGTTGGGAAACTGCCACCTCCCCTCGCTGCGTCTTGTTCCTGGACTCCAAGCACCCGGTCCAGACCGACCTCTGGACCCCAGCCTGCCAGTTTGGCTCGCTCATTTCCGTCTGTAGCAACGGCATTGTCTTGCCTGAAACAACACAATTTTTCCCTGAAACAACACAATTCCCAGTTGGGCAACTTGGCTAGCTAGCTAGCTTGCTAGGCCGGCGCCTCCCAGCTAGCTAAAACCACCTCTCCGATTCACCTATACGGCAATGAGGTTCAGTTTACGTAGCCGGACGACCACGACACGGAGGTGAGATGAGGTTTCCGTTTCGTCTCATTTCCTAATCATCCGTTTCTTGCTAAATAAGGCTACGTTGAGTGCGTCGCCTTATCCGATCCAACGCGGCCGAACGGACAGCGATCGGCGTGCGGCCGTGGTGCCGCCACGCGAGAGGCGACGGTGCCGCCGAGTGCCAAGGGCGGCGCGCGGTACCGACTACCGACGCTGCGGCCCATCGCACTGATCTGGTAGCCTGGCAACCATCGATGCCGGCACAGCATACACAGGCCACTGGTCGTCTTAGGACCCACATATCCTACCGACATGACGAGTGCTGAATCTGATGACTAGACTCGTTCCCCCGAAAAACTGAACTAGGCGAAAACCAAATTCGCCGGTTCACTTTAAGCTATAGTTGCCTGCAATAAAAAAAATTGTACTAACACAAACAAATAGTACTACACTAGGCAAAGGAGGAATTCTACCGCTAGCTGCCTTGACGACAAGTTGGATTCGTTCTTCCAGGAATCATGCACATCGGGGGCGGCGACCCAACCCAATAATCCTGGGCTCGTCGAGACCTAGGCAGCGGAGTAATCTGTCTGTTACACACGATCCCAAACCGTCCAGACTGCACGCACGCACACGCACTGTCAAACGCGGGATCCACGGGTCCATATTGCGGCTTCGCTGCTTCCCAGGCCGCACGGGCGCAAATTAATAAGTTCCGTTTCACTGCCACCCAGGTCAAAAGTATGCACGCATCGCTTGTCTCTGCGCACAAACGTTTCGTAATTTTATCTTTCCATTGACTGGCTAATACTCCCTCCGTTCCATAATGTAGTGCCTATAGATTTTTGGAGAAGTCAAACTTTGGAAACTTTGACCAAGTTTGTAGAGAAAAATATTTATATCTACAATAGCAAAAATATATAATGGGAAACTACATCTTATGATGAATCTAGTGATACATGTTTCGCACTCTAGATGTAAATATTTTTCTTCACAAACTTGGTCAAAGTGTGTGAGTTTTGACTTTTCTAAAAATCTATAGACACTACATTATGGAACGGAGGGAGTAGGTAACTAGTACTCCCTCCGTCCCAAAATATAAGAATAGTTTTACACAGTGGTTTTACACTGTGTAAAACTATTCTTATATTTTGGGACGGAGGCTAGTGTTTCTGTAATCCGGCTAACTCGCCACGGTATAGCCAGTCACCACCTAACGTGGTAGCTAAGCGCCTAGGCCATACTGTATCTGTATCTTGTATATCAACGGTAGAGTAGGTATAAAATACGATTAGACTGCACCGCGTGTACGTACAAAAGTCAAGCAGAGATCCCGCGTACAAATAACATATGCAAATGGGAATTCCGAGGCATCTAATCAATCGCTAGTAGCTGGCTAGGTGACGGTTGTATACCGGTATCCTACGTTTTCCGTGACCTTTGCTATGCCCGTTCAAGATTAGTGTAGCTGTAAATCGTAGGCTAATGCAGGCAAATATGCTTTATATTTGCAAGTTCAGGGCACTTAACGCGACACTGTATGTGTCTTGAGTAAATTATACCACTACTTGTGTCAAAGCGTGCATCGTGAGAATGACACGCTGGTTTGGAAGAGGAACTAGTGTCAATGCCACGACAGTAGACATACCAACGGAACACCTATCTAGACCTTATTTTGACAACGGAAATATAACAAACGAGATTAAAAATGGCAATATAATTCAGAAGAATGCCAAAAGAAAAGATGCACCGCTAGATTCACTAGTATAGAAAACAGGGCTTTGGTTGGGGCCTGGCCAGCCCATTAGTCTCGGTTTAGTCACGAACCGAGACCCATGGGGGGCACACGTCCCGGTTCGTGCGCTCAGGGGGGCGGCCGGGCCTCGTGGGGCATCTGTCCCGGTTCGTCTGGACCCATTTGCCCGGTTTCAGGAACGAACCGGGTTCAATGGTCCTCGCTCCTGGCCCACACCCATTGGTCCCGGTTCGTGGCTGGAACCGGGACAGAAGGGGGGCCTTTAGTCCCGGTTCCTGCCACGAACCTGGACCAATAAGTTGCCTATATATACCCCATCGCCGCAGCAGAGAGCAGTCCACATTGCTCTATTTTTTCTGCCGGCCAGCGAAGAGCTTTGTGGTGCTCTAGCTCACCTCCTATGCACATGAGGTGTTCGATGAAATGCCCGAGCCACACTAGTTAAGCTTTCTCCTCTCGAAGCTCGACCTCCAAGCTTCATTTTCTCCGAGATTTGTCTAGGTTTAGCGGTCCATCACGTCCTGTCTCCGTCTTCACCGCCGTCGATCGTCCGCGCCGATCTCGTCGCCGGTACCACCGTGGTGAGCCTCTTGTTCTGTATATGATTTTCTTAATTTTATTATTGCTTTAGATAGATATTTGTCTAATTTTCTTACTTTTATTATTGCTTGTTATTATATAGTGCGATGATTTTGGTATCCGCCCACGTCGGCCCTCATTCTGTCTATGATTTGGATGTGGTATATTATCTTTAATTTATAACTATTTGTTTTAGTGTTTATGACAATTATGGCGACCAACGTGACATAGATATTTTTATCTAGGAGGTAGTTGAACCGGAAATTCTAACCGACCCTCTTGTGGAGAGGTTAAATTTAGTTGAAAATAAAAACATTTACTTGAAGAAAAAATTGGAAAGAACTGAGGAGGAGAAGATGGAATTGGAGTTGCATGTTGCGGAAGTCGTCGATGATCACAAGATCAAGATGGACCCTATTGTCAAGAGGTTAAATTTAGTTGAAGAAGAAAACAATTACTTGAAGGAAAAAAAATGAGGAGATGATATTGGAGTTGCATGTTGCGGATGTCGTCGATGATCACAAGATCAAGATGGATGCAATGCGTTTGAAGTTTAGAAAGATTAGAAAATATGCCATTCATACCGAGGCTTGATATCATTATGTTGTTGGATCAATTGTTACCTTGGTTGCGATTGTGATCGCATTTGTTGTTGCATTGAAATGTTTTACATAGTTTCAATGTATGGTTTAATTAGATGCTCTGGAGAGCTATATGTTGTTCAATGAGAACTATGTATGTACTTTGAATTTAATGTGATGATGAAATTCTATTAATTTGATCACTTATCTATCCATGATGTTCTGTAATGGTTTTTGGCACACTTAATTATATATAAATGCACGCAAATGAATCGGGAATGGATGTACGGTGACAGACACAGCTCCGAGTACATTAATGGCATGCATAATTTTTCTCGAAGTGGCTGAGGCAATCAAGCAGAATGGTTTTATGTGTTATCCATGGCCTAGCTGTGGGAATACGAGGTCTTACTCTGACTCAAAAACCCTTCACACTCACCTGCTTTATAAGGGTTTCATGTCGCACTATGATGTTTGGACCAAGCATGGAGAAATAGGTGTTATGATGGAAGACAGCGAAGAAGAGGACGATGACAACTATGTGCCCCCGGAATACAGTGATGCTGCAACGGGGGAAGCTGCTGAAGATCAAGAGGAACCAGACGATATTGTGCCCGATGATAATCTCCGCCGGGTCATTGTTGATGTAAGGAGACAGTGCGAAAGTGAAAAGGAGAAGCTGAAGTTCGATCGCATGTTAGAGGATCACAAAAAAGGGTTGTACCCCAATTGCAAAGATGGCAACACAAAGCTCGGTACCGTACTGGAATTGCTACAGTGGAAGGCAGAGAATGGTGTGCCTGAGAAAGGATTTGAGAAGTTACTGAAAATATTGAAGAAGAAGCTTCCAAAGGATAACGAATTGCCCGACAGTACGTACACATCGAAGAAGGTCGTATGCCCTCTAGGATTGGAGGTGCATAAGATACATGCATGCCCTAATGACTGCATCCTCTACCGCGGTGCGTAAGAGGATTTGAACGCATGCCCGGTATGCGTTGCATTGCGGGATAAGATCAGACGAGATGACCCTGGTGATATTGACGGTGAGCGCCCAAGGAAGAGGGTTCCTGCTAAGGTGATGTGGTATGCTCCTATAATACCACGGTTGAAATGTCTGTTCAGAAACAAAGAGCATGCCAAGTTGATGCGATGGCACGCAGAGGACCGTAAGAAAGACGGGAAGTTGAGAGCACCCGCTGACGGGTCGCAGTGGAGAAAAATCGAGAGAACGTACTGGGAGGAGTTTGCAGGTAACGCAAGGAACGTATGGTTTGGTTTATGCGCGGATGGCATTAATCCTTTTGGGGAGCAGAGCAACAATCACAGCACCTGGCCCGTGACTCTATGTATCTATAACCTTCCTCCTTGGCCGTGCATGAAGCGGAAGTTCATTATGATGCCAATACTCATCCAAGGCCCTAAGCAAACCGGCAACGACATTGATGTGTACCTAAGGACATTAGTTGAAGAACATTTAAAGCTGTGGAATGGACACGCCGTATGTGTGTGGGATGAGGACAACCAGGAGGAATTTGACCTACATGCATTTCTGTTTGTAACCATCAATGATTGGCTTGCTCCCAATAACCTTTCAGGACAAACAAACAAGGGATACCACTCATGCACGCACTGTTTAGATGACACCAAAAGTATATACCTGGACAAATGCAGGAAGAATGTGTACCTGGGGCATCGTCGAGTTCTTCCGACCAACCATCAATGTCGAAAGAAAGGCAAGCATTTCAAAGGCGGGGCAGATCACCGGAAGAAGCCCGCCATGTGTAACGGTGATCATGTACTTGCTATGGTCAATGATTTACAGGTAATCTTTGGAAAGGGTCCCGGCGGACTACCTGTTCCGAATGATGCCGAGGGACGCGCACCCATGTGGAAGAAGAAATCTATATTTTGGGACCTACCCTACTGGAAAGACCTAGAGGTCCGCTCTTCAATCGACGTGATGCACGTGATGAAGAACCTTTGCGTGAACCTGCTAGGCTTCTTGGGCATGTATGGGAAGACAAAAGATAAACCGGAGGCACGGGAGGACCTGCAACGTTTGCACGAAAAAGACAACATGCCTCCAAAGCAGTATGAAGATCCTGCCAGCTACGCTCTTACCAAAGAAGAGAAGGAAATCTTCTCTGCATGCCTACTCAGTATGAAGGTCCCGTCTGGCTTCTCGTCGAATCTAAAGGGAATAATAAATTTGCTAGAGAAAAAGTTCCAGAACCTAAAGTCTCATGACTGCCACGTGATTATGACGCAACTGCTTCCGGTTCCATTGTGGGGGCTTCTACCGAAAAACGTCCGATTAGCCATTGTGAAGCTATGTGCATTCCTCAATGCAATCTCTCGGAAGGTGATCGATCCAGAAATCATACCAAGGCTAAGGAGTGATGTGTCACAATGTCTTTTCAGTTTCGAGCTGGTGTTCCCACCATCCTTCTTCAATATCATGACGCATGTCCTAGTTCATCTGGTCGACGAGATTGTCATTCTGGGCAACGTAATTCTACACAATATGTTCCCCTATGAGAGGTTCATGGGAGTCCTAAAGAAATATGTCTGTAACCGCGCTAGGCCAGAAGGAAGCATCTCCATGGGCCATCAAACAGAGGATGTCATTGGGTTTTGTGTTGACTTCATTCCTGGCCTTAAGAAGATTGGTCTCCCTAAATCGCGGTATGAGGGGAGACTGACTGGAAAAGGTGCGCTTGGAGGGGACTCAATAATATGTAGGGACGGGCATTCTTGGTCTCAAGCACACTACACAGTTCTACAGAACTCTACCTTGGTGACCCCGTATGTCGATGAACACAAGAACAGTCTGCGCTCCAAACTCCCGGAGAAGTGTGACGATTGGATTACATGTGAACACGACAAGACTTTCGGCAGTTGGTTGGAAACACATCTCAGAGGTGACAACACTATTGTAATGAGCTGTACTCGTTGTCCAGGGGACCATCTTTGACTGTATTGACTTACAAAGGATACATGATAAATGTGAATACATTTTACACGATCACCAAAGATCAGAAGAGCACCAACCAAAACAGCGGTGTCCGCTTTGATGCAGCAACCAAGAGGGGAAATGACACATATTATGGTTACATAGTGGACATATGGGAACTTGACTACGGACATGATTTTAAGGTCCCTTTGTTTAAGTGCAAATGGGTCAATCTGTCAGGAGGCGGGGTACATGTAGACCCAGATTACGGAATGACAACAGTGGATCTGAACAATCTTGGGTACACAGACGAACCGTTCGTCCTAGCCAATGATGTGGCGCAGGTTTTCTATGTGAAGAACATGTCTACCAAACCTAGAAAAAGAAAAGATAAGGAAGCGAGCACATCATACAATGAGACAAAGTACCACATAGTTCTTTCAGGAAAAAGAGACATCATGGGAGTGGAGGGCAAGACAGACATGTCCGAAGATTATGAAAAGTTTCATGAAATTCCTCCCTTCAAAGTCAAGGCTGACCCAAGCATCCTGATAAACGATGAAGACGGCGCAATAAGCAAAGGACACAAGCGAAGAAAAAGTGAAGACTTTCTCTTCACGACTATTATGATGATGCCTTTGATCTAGAATATCGCTGCAGTTACATGTGAAGAAATGAAATGCCTGTTGCAACAGACGAGCTTCTGTATGAAATGAAATGCTTTTCAATTTTAGGGTCTTATAGATCAAAAATATCAGTAAATGCATGAAAAATAACAAATGAAGTTAGAAAGGGTTGAAAATTGATGATGTGGCTTTGAATGGTGCATTTTGAACACAGAAAAAGTTTGGAGTTCAAATAAGTTCAAAAAATTAAATCCCTTTGTAACAGATGAGTTTTCGTCCGAGACCCTGATACCTTGAAACAGATAGTCTGTTTTGTACACGAAGTGCATCCAGTTTTTGCCGTAACCCTCTCTACTTTTTGCACATATGCTATGTGGGTGAAATGATGATACCATGCCAACTTCAACATTTTCAGAGTTCATTTGAAATGCTTTTCAATTTCAGGGTCATATAACTCAACTAAATCAGTAAATGCATGAAAAATAACAAATGAAGTCAGAAAGGGTTGAAAATTTATGATGTGGCTTTGAATGGTCCATTTTGAACACAGAAAAAGTCTGGAGTTCAAATAAGTTCAAAAAAATGAAATCCCTTTGTAACAGACGAGTTTCCGTATGAAACCCTGATACTTCGAAAGAGATTGTCCGTTTTGTACACGAAGTGCATCCCGTTTTTGTCGTAACCCTCTCTACTTTTTTGCACATGCTATGTGGGTGAAATGATGATACTGATGATGTTACAGACCTAGGGTAGGGTCACAGGCCTGGCCCAAGTACCCCACCCAAGGTCACTACCCTAGAAGCTCAAAAGACAACTCGAAGACAACATGAACAATCGATTGACATGGCTCAAGAGGACATTCCACTCGACTACACACCCTCGTTCAGACGACTCAACTTCACTCGACCCTTCCAAGACACTCGAACCATGAAGGTCAAGGTCCCTTAGGACAGCAACGGTCTGACATTCATTCCGCAACAATGAATGCCTTTATCACTCTTTGCTGCATGCGTTATCAGTAACGCCTGCCTTTATGTACATTGAACCCTTTGTAACGTGGGGCATGGTAGGGTACTGGCACACTATATAAGCCACCCCCCTCCTTCAGTTCAAGGGTTCGCACCCCTTGTAACTCAAACACCCATATACATTCCAGTCGACCGCCTCCGGGCACCGAGACATAGGGTTTTTACTTCCTCCGAGAAGGGCCTGAACTCGTATACATCCTGCGTACAATCTCACCATAGCTAGGGCCTTGCCTCCTCTTACGTACCCCCTACTCGTACTGTCAGACTTAGAACCACGACAGATACCATGCCAACTTTCAACCTTTTCACATTTCATGTGAAATGCTTTTCAATTTCAGGGTCATATAGCTCAAAAATATCAGTAAATGCATGAAAAATAACAAATGAAGTCAGAAAGGGTTGAAAATTGATGATGTGGCTTTGAATGGTCCATTTTGAACACAGAAAAAGGCTGGAGTTCAAATAAGTTCAAAAAAATGTAATCCCTTTGTAATAGACGAGTTTCCGTATGAAACCCTCATACTTCGAAAGAGATTGTTCGTTTTGTACACGAAGTGCATCCAGTTTTTGCCGTAACCATCTCTACTTTTTTGCACATGCTATGTGGGTTAAATGATGATACCATGCCAACTTTTAACCTTTTCAGAGTTCATTTGAATTGCTTTTCAATTTCATGGTCTTATAGCTCAAAAAAATCAGTAAATGCATGAAAAATAACAAATGAAGTCAGAAAGGGTTGAAAATTGATGATGTGACTTTGAATGGTGCATTTTGAACACACAAAAAGTCTGGAGTTCAAATAAGTTAAAAAATGAAATCCCTTTGTAACAGATTAGTTTTCGTCTGAAACCCTTATACCTCGAAACAGATAGTCCGTTTTGTACACGATGTGCATCTAGTTTTTACAGTAACCCTCTCTACTTTTTTGCACATGCTATGTGGGTGAAATGATGATGCCATGCCAACTTTCAACCTTTTCAGAGTTCATTTGAAATGCTTTTCAATTTCAGGGTCATTTAGCTCAAAGAATGAACTAATATAAAAAAGAATGAACTGGAAAACTTTTATGAAACTCTAATAGCAAAAATAATAAACTAAAAAAATGAACTAGAAAACTTTAGTAAATGCATGAAAAATATCAGTAAATGAAGTCAGAAAGGGTTGAAAATTTATGATGTGGCTTTGAATGGTCCATTTTGAACACAGAAAAAGTCTGGAGTTCAAATAAGTTCAAAAAAATGAAATCCCTTTGTAACAGACGAGTTTCCGTATGAAACCCTGATACTTCGAAAGAGATTGTCCGTTTTGTACACGAAGTGCATCCCGTTTTTGTCGTAACCCTCTCTACTTTTTTGCACATGCTATGTGGGTGAAATGATGATACTGATGATGTTACAGACCTAGGGTAGGGTCACAGGCCTGGCCCAAGTACCCCACCCAAGGTCACTACCCTAGAAGCTCAAAAGACAACTCGAAGACAACATGAACAATCGATTGACATGGCTCAAGAGGACATTCCACTCGACTACACACCCTCGTTCAGACGACTCAACTTCACTCGACCCTTCCAAGACACTCGAACCATGAAGGTCAAGGTCCCTTAGGACAGCAACGGTCTGACATTCATTCCGCAACAATGAATGCCTTTATCACTCTTTGCTGCATGCGTTATCAGTAACGCCTGCCTTTATGTACATTGAACCCTTTGTAACGTGGGGCATGGTAGGGTACTGGCACACTATATAAGCCACCCCCCTCCTTCAGTTCAAGGGTTCGCACCCCTTGTAACTCAAACACCCATATACATTCCAGTCGACCGCCTCCGGGCACCGAGACATAGGGTTTTTACTTCCTCCGAGAAGGGCCTGAACTCGTATACATCCTGCGTACAATCTCACCATAGCTAGGGCCTTGCCTCCTCTTACGTACCCCCTACTCGTACTGTCAGACTTAGAACCACGACAGATACCATGCCAACTTTCAACCTTTTCACATTTCATGTGAAATGCTTTTCAATTTCAGGGTCATATAGCTCAAAAATATCAGTAAATGCATGAAAAATAACAAATGAAGTCAGAAAGGGTTGAAAATTGATGATGTGGCTTTGAATGGTCCATTTTGAACACAGAAAAAGGCTGGAGTTCAAATAAGTTCAAAAAATTGTAATCCCTTTGTAATAGACGAGTTTCCGTATGAAACCATCATACTTCGAAAGAGATTGTTCGTTTTGTACACGAAGTGCATCCAGTTTTTGCCGTAACCATCTCTACTTTTTTGCACATGCTATGTGGGTTAAATGATGATACCATGCCAACTTTTAACCTTTTCAGAGTTCATTTGAATTGCTTTTCAATTTCATGGTCTTATAGCTCAAAAAAATCAGTAAATGCATGAAAAATAACAAATGAAGTCAGAAAGGGTTGAAAATTGATGATGTGACTTTGAATGGTGCATTTTGAACACACAAAAAGTCTGGAGTTCAAATAAGTTAAAAAATGAAATCCCTTTGTAACAGATTAGTTTTCGTCTGAAACCCTTATACCTCGAAACAGATAGTCCGTTTTGTACACGATGTGCATCCAGTTTTTACAGTAACCCTCTCTACTTTTTTGCACATGCTATGTGGGTGAAATGATGATGCCATGCCAACTTTCAACCTTTTCAGAGTTCATTTGAAATGCTTTTCAATTTCAGGGTCATTTAGCTCAAAGAATGAACTAATATAAAAAAGAATGAACTGGAAAACTTTTATGAAACTCTAATAGCAAAAATAATAAACTAAAAAAATGAACTAGAAAACTTTAGTGAAACTCTAATAGAAAAAATAATGAACTAGAAAACTTTAATGGAACTCTAATAGCTAAAGGAATCAACTAAAAAGCTTTTATAAACCTCTAGTATTATTGAAACTAAAATTATATAAAATTTATGCAACTAAAATTATCAAAGTATTTTCTGTTCAAAACATTAGAAGCAAAAAGAATTTTCATAAAATAAATTAGAAAAAACAAAAAATAAAATAAAATAAATAAGTAGAATAAAAATAAAATAAATAAGTAGAAATAAAATAAACTTTAATAAACTAAAATAAGTAAACTTTAATAAAATAAATAAAAATAGCAACAGAAAGTATTTTGTTGTATGTAGGAATAAAATAAAATAAATAAAGCAACAAAAAAAGGTGCCACCTACTGGGCCACCACAGCCTGAATACGACTAAAAACCCAACCATGGGCCAGGATTCAGGCCCGCAGCATGCCCAGTAGGCCCACAGGCACACAGCCACATATTATGCCCGAAAGACAGCAGTTGAGAGGAGCTCGAGAGGGCAGAGGCAGTGGGGCTTATAAACCACTCCGAGCCCCTCTCAATTAGCGAGGTGGGATTAAACTTTTGGCCAAGACACAGGCATCACAAGGCCTTTAGTCTTGGTTGGTAGCACCAACCGGGACCAAAGGCCTCTGCTTCCCGCCCTCTGAGCTGCTGAAAAGAGACATTTGGTCCCGGTTGGTGGCACCAACCGGGACTAAAGGGGGGCATTGGTCCCGGTTGGTGCCACGAACCGGGAACAAAGCTCTGTCTATATAATGAACACTTTCGTTTCAGTTCTTCTTCCCCGCCCCGACGACGCCGCCAGGCTGCCCTTGTCCCTCGCCGTCGTCGTCGTCGCCCCTTGCTCTAAGGCCGTCCCGCGTTGCCCTCACGCCGTCGCCGCGCGCCACCATGCGCCGTCACCGCCCCGACGCCGTCGCCGCCCCGCGCCGCCCCTGCCCCGACGCTGTCGCCGCGCCGCCCCGCGCTACAGTCCGGTGACTTTTTTTCATATGATGTTTTTTTTCATATATGTATTAATTTTTTTATTTAGGTTGTTAGTTGATATCGATTTTAGGTTAGTGCATTTTAGGTTAGTGTAGAGGAAAAAGTAAAATAAGGAAAAGGAAGAAAAGAGGGAGAGGGAAGAAGGAAGAAGAAGAAGAAGAAGAAGAAGAAGAAGAAGAAGAAGAAGAAGAAGAAGAAGAAGAAGAAGAAGAAGAAGAAAAAGAAGGAGAGGAAAAAGGAAAATAAGAAGAGGAAGAAGGAGAAGAAGAAGGAGAAGAAGAAGATGAGAAATAAATAATAAGAGGAAAAAAGAGGAAGAAAAAAGAGGAGAAGAAGAAAGGAATAGAGGAGAGGAAGAAAAAATAGAAAATATTCTTGTTTTCTTCTTCTGCTCCATTCCTTTCTTCTTCTCCTCTTTTTTTCTTCTAGAAAATATTCTATTTTTCTTCTTCTCCTCTTTTTTTTCTTCTTTTTTTCTTCGATCTTCTCCTCTATTCCTTTCTTCTTCTCCTATGTTGTTTCTTCTTCTTCCTCTTCTTATTTTTGATCGGGTATGTCGTTGTCGATATACCTCCTCCCCGATAATTTTGACATGAG
>LR738710.1:52084058-52126046 GCA_902687465.1 Secale cereale | reverse complement strand
GAGGCGGGGGGGGGGGGGCTTAATGGTCACTGAGGGTCGAGGGTCGCCGAGGGTTCGAGGGTCGCGGGTCGAGGGTCACCAACGGGTCTGCTACTTCTCGAGCTTGCGTTGTATTCCCTCGAAGAGGAAAGGGAGATGCAGCACAATAGCGTAAGTATTTCCCTCAGTTTTTGAGAACCAAGGTATCAATCCAGTAGGAGACCACGCGCGAGTCCCTCGCACCTGCACAAACAAATAAGAACTTCGCAGCCAACGCGATAAGGGGTTGTCAATCCCTTTATGGTCACTTACGAGAGTGAGATCTGATAGAGATGATAATTTACATTTTTGGTATTTTGGTTTATAAGAACAGATAATAAAAGCGATAAAAGTAAAGTAGATGTAGATTGATATGTTGAGAATAGACCCCGGGGCCATAGTGTTCTCTAGTGGCTTCTCTCATTGTAGCGATATTCTACGGCGGGTAAACGAATTACTGTCGAGCAATTGATAGAAAAGAGAATAATTATGAGACTACCTAGGCATGATCATTGTATGTAGTCATCACGTCCGAGACAAGTAGACCTAAACGATTTTGCATCTACAACTATTACTCCACACATCGACCGCTATCCAGCATGCATCTAGTGTATTGACTTCATAAGAACAAAGTAACGCCTTAAGCAAGATGACATGATGTAGAGGGATAAACTCAAGCAACATGATATAAACCCCATATTTTTATCCTCGCTGGCAACAATACAATACGTGCCTTGCTGCCCCTACTGTCACTGGGAAAGGACACCGCAAGATTGAACCCAAAGCCAAGCGCTTCTCCCATTGCAAGAACTATAGATCTAGTAGGCCAAACCAAACCAATAATTCGAAAAGACTTGCAAGGATATTATGAGCACACATAAAAAGTTCAGAGAAGAACCAAATATTTCTCATAGATAATCTTGATCATAAACTCACAATTCATCGGATCTCGACAAACACACCACAAAAAGAGATTACATCGAATAGATCTCCTCGAAGACCGAGGAGAACTTTGTATTGAGATCCAGAGAGAGAGAAGAAGCCATCTAGATACTAGCTATGGACCCGAAGGTCTGTGGTAAACTACTCACAACTCATGGTGAGGGCGATGATGATGATGAAGAAGAAGTCCGTGATGGACCCCCCTCCGGTGGAGCTCCGTAACAGGCTCCAAGATGGGATCTCACGGGAACAGAAGGTTACGGCGGTGGAATTAGGGTTTTCTCTCTGTTGTCGAAGGTTTCAGCGTACGTAGACTTATATAGGAGGAAGGAGGACACCGGGGGATGCTCGAGGGCCCACGAGGTAGGGGGCACGCCCTGGGAAGGGGGGCGCGCCCCCCACCCTCGTGGGCACCTCGATGCTCCCCTGACGTGGTTCTCAAGTTCCCTGTGCGTGATTTTATCCAAAAATATCTCTCGCGATTGTTTCATTCCGTTTGGACTCCGTTTGATATTGTTTTTCTGCAAAACCCTGAAACAGGCAAAAAACTGCAATCTGGACTGGGCCTTTGGGTTAGTAGGTTAGTCCCAAAAATGATATAAAAGTGAATGATAGAGCCCATTAAACATCCAAGACTTCATAAATAATAGCATGGAACAATCTAAAATTATAGATACATTGGAGATGTATCAAGCATCCCCAAGCATAATACCTGCTCGTCCTCGAGTAGGTAAATGATAAAGATTTTTTTTAATATGTAATGCCAACCAAAATAGTTTTTCAATGTAATTCTCTTAATTGTGGCATGAATGTTCAGATCTGAAAGACGCAAGGTAAAAGTCTATATTGACATAAGAAATAACAATACTTCAAGCATACTGACAAAGCAATCATGTCTTCTCAAAATACTGTGGCTAAAGAGAGTTATCCCTACAAAATTATATAGTCTGGCTATGATCCCTCTTCATCACACAAAATATTCATATCATGCACAACCCCGATTTCAGCCAAGCACTTGTTTTCATACTCTATCTTTTCAAACCTTTCAACTTTCAAACAATACATGAGCGTGAGCCATGGATATAGCACTATGGGTGGAATATAGGTGGTTGTGGAGAAGACAAAAAGGAGGGAGATAGTCTCACATCGACTAGGTGTATCAACGGGCTATGGAGATGCCCATCAATAGATATCAATGTGAGTGAGTAGGGATTGCCATGCAACGGATGCACTAGAGCTAAGTATGTATGAAAGCTAAACAAAATAAACTAGTGGGTGTGCATCCAACTTGCTTGCTCACGAAGACCTAGGGCATTTGAGGAAGCCCATCGTTGGAATATACAAGCCAAGTTCTATAATGAAAATTCCCACTAGTATATGAAAGTGACTAAACATGCGACTCTCTATCATGAAGAACATGGTGCTACTTTGAAGCACAAGTGTGGAAAAAGATAGTAGCAATTGTCCCTTCTCTCTTTTCTCTCAATTTTTTTGGAGGGGCTTTCTCTCCTTTTTTTTATTAGCCCCTCTCAATTTTTTGGGCCATCTCTCTTTTTTTATTGGCCTTTCCTCACATGGGACATTGCTCTAATAATAATGATCATCACACTTTTATTACAACTCGAAATTACAACTCGATACTACAACAAGTATGACTCTACATGAATGCCTCCGACGGTGTACCAGGATGTGCAATGAATCAAGAGTGACATGTATGAAAAATTATGCATGGTGGCTTTGCCATAAATACGATGTCAACTACATGATCATGCATGGCAATATGACAATATGATGCGTGTCATATGAACGGAATGGTGGAAAGTTGCATGGCAATATATCTCGGAATGGCTATGGAAATGCCATGATAGGTAGGTATGGTGGCTGTTTTGAGGAATAATATGGTGGCGGTTTTGAGGAAGGATATATAGTGGGCCTATGGCACCGGCGGAAGTTGCGTGGTACAAGAGAGGCTAGCAATGGTGGAAGGGTGAGAGTGCGTATAATCCATGGACTCAACATTAGTCATAAGAACTCATATACTTATTGCAAAAATCTACGAGTCATAAAAACAAAGCAATCAACGCATGCTCCTAGGGGGGAGGTTGGTAGGAGTTAACCATCGCACGCCCCCGACCTCCACACAAAGGTTGGCACTCTACAAATACCTCATGATCTAACTTCGTCACATAGCGGTTCACCATACGTGCATGATACGGGAATCACAAACCTTAAGACAAGTATTTCTCAATTTCATAATGAATCCACTAGCATGACTCTAATATCACTATCCTCATATCTCAAAACAATTATCAAGCATCCAACATCTCATCTTATTCAATGCACTTAGTGTGAAAATTCTTTACTACATTGACATTTGATGTCTATCATGTGAAGACTAGTTTTATTAGCCTAAACATATTACCATGCTGTTTTAATAGACTCTCAAATAGATATAAGTAAAGCATGAGAGTTCAACAATTTCTACAAAATATTACCACCACCGTGCTCTAAAAGATATAAGTGAAGCACTAGAGCAAAAACTATTCAACTCAAAAGATATAAGTGAAGCACATAGAGTGTTCTAGCAATTCCTAGGCCATATTTAACTCTCTCAAATAGTTGTGTGCTACCTCTTGAGCTTGTGTTGTATTCCATCGAAGAGGAAAGGGAGATGCAGCACAGTAGCGTAAGTATTTCCCTCAGTTTTTGAGAACCAAGGTATCAATCCAGTAGGAGACCACGCGCGAGTCCCTCGCACCTGCACAAACAAATAAAAACTTCGCAGCCAACGCGATAAGGGGTTGTCAATCCCTTTACGGTCACTTACGAGAGTGATATCTGATAGAGATGATAGTTTATATTTTTGGTATTTTTGGTTTAATAAAACAGAAAATAAAAGCGGTAAAAGTAAAGTAGATGTAGATTGATATGTTGAGAATAGACCCGGGGGCCATAGTTTTCTCTAATGGCTTCTCTGATGATAGTGATATTCTACGGCGGGTAAACAAATTACTGTCGAGCAATTGATAGAAAACCGAATAATTATGAGATTATCTAGGTATGATCATTGTATATAGGCATCACGTCCATGACAATTAGACCAACTCCTGCGTGTATCTACTACTATTACTCCACACATTGACCGCTATCCAGCATGCATCTAGTGTATTGAGTTCATACGAACAAAGTAACGCCTTAAGCAAGATGACATGATGTAGAGGGATAAACTCAAGCAATATGCTGTAAATCCCATCTTTTTATCCTCGATGGCAACAATACAATACGTGCCTTGCTGCCCCTACTGTCTCTGGGAAAGGAGACCGCAAGATTGAACCCAAAGCCAAGCACTTCTCCCATTGCAAGAACTATAGATCTAGTAGGCCAAACCAAACCGATTATTCGAAGAGACTTGCAAGGACATTATGAGCACTCATAAAAAGTTCAGAGAAGAACCAAATATCTTTCATAGATAACCTTGATCATAAACTCACAATTCATCGGATCTCGACAAACACACCGCAAAAAGAGATTACATCAAATAGACCTCCTCGAAGACCGAGGAGAACTTTGTATTGAGATCCAGAGAGAGAGAAGAAGCCATCTAGATACTACCTATGGACCCGAAGGTCTGTGGAAAACTACTCACAACTCATGGTGAGGGCGATGATGATGATGATGAAGGCCTCCGTGGTGGATCCCCTACTGTGGAGCTCCGGAACAGGCTCCAATATTGGATCTCCACGGGAACAGAAGCTACGGCGGTTGAATTAGGGTTTTCTCTCTGCATACGGAGTTTCTGGGGTACGTGGACTTATATAGGAAAAAAGAGGGCACCGGGGGACGCTCGAGTGGGCCTCGAGGCAGGGGGCGCGCCCTGGGAAGGGGGGTGCGCCCCCCACCCTCGAGGGCCACTCGAGGCTCCCCTGACGTGGTTCTCAAGTTCCTCTGGCGTGATTTTCTCCAAAAATATCTCTCGCGAAGGTTTTATTCCGTTTGGACTCCGTTTGATATTCCTTTTCTGCAAAACCCTGAAGTAGGCAAACAACAGCAATGTGGACTGGGCCTTTGGGTTAGTAGGTTAGTCCCAAAAATGATATAAATGTGAATGATAAAGCCCATTAAACATCCAAGACTTCATAAGTAATAGCATGGAACAATAAAAAATTATAGATACGTTGGAGACGTATCAATGTGTCCAGCAAGGATGATTGTGACAAACTAACAAGCAAAGACTCAAATTATACAAGACGCTCCAAGAAAAACACATATCATGTGGCGAATAAAAATATAGCTCCAAGTAAATTTACCGATGGATGAAGACGAAAGACGGGATGCCTTCCTGGGGCATCCCCAAGCTTAGGCTTTTGATTATCCTTGAACTTTACTTGGGATGCCATGGGCATCCCCAAGCTTAGGCCTTTGCTACTCTTTGTTCCATAATCCATCAAAGCAATACTCAAAACTTGAAAACTTCACAACACAAAACTTAGACAAAAATTATCGAGAGCTCCGTTAGTATAAGAAGGCAAACCACTACTCAAAGGTACTGCAATGAATTCATTCTTTGTTTATATTGGTGTTAAACCTACTGTATTCCAACTTCTCTATGGTTCATACTTGCCAATACTACTCATAGATTCATTGAAATAAGCAAACAACACACGAAAAACAGAATCTATCAAAAATAGAACAGTCTGTAGTAATCTGCAGGTTTTGCATACTACTGTAACTCCAAAAAATTCAAACTAAATTGGTGAATTTGAGGAATTTTTTTATTAATCATCTGCAAAAAGAATCAACTAAATAGCACGCCCCAGTAAAATCTGACGACCACTTTAGCCAGCGCTAACGATTCTGTTTTTCACAGCAAGATCACATAAACTTCACACGAGTCTTCCCAAAGGTTCTACTTGGCACAAACACTAAACAAAACATGAAACCACATCTAATCAGAGGATAGATGCAATATTTATTCACTAACAGCAACAAAAAAAATATAAAATTGGGTTGCCTCCCTACAAGCGCTATCGTTTTACGCCCCTAGCTAGGCACGATACAAGATAAATCTAGGGAATGCCAGAATGATACGATATGTCGCGAAAGCTCATCTCATATTCCCTATGTTTAGCAGCAAGCTTACTTTGTGGCAAGAAAAAGTAATCAAAAGGGCTAAATTTATTGGGACAAAAGTCCCCTACATCAATCTCAGGAGGAATAGGTTCCTCTTTTGGCCCTTTGTAGTGGACAACCAATTCATCATTATAGGCATTCTTTTGGCAGAAGGTCATAAGCCTTCGCTCAAGGGAGAAGCCTAATCCATTGTATTGAACAGCAAAATCAGCATTCATGTCAGAAATACTATCAATCAAGACCTCAATAGGAACCTTTTTTCTAAGGTTTTAATTAAAAGCAACATGATCAGGGGATCGCAACCGCATTATGTCTTCTTGATTGAACAAGATAGCCTCTATGGGAGGTCGACCGGCATCGACCCCGTAATGAGAAAAGATTTCTTTGGCCTCTTTCATAATAAATCTAAACTCATGGGCCAAAAAGATAGTAGATGCACGCTAACAGAAGAATGCTCAATATTGGAAAACTCCGAAAAGATTCTCTGGATACAGGGATGCATATGGATGAATTGCCTTTCAATTTATACTATAAGCATGGATACAACATCTGCAAGGCTACTTGTTCTATGAAGAATAGAGCCACCCATAGTGGGCTAAGCACCGGCACAAGTAAAGAAGTCTTGAAGAACTACTTTTCCAATGATATTACCACTACCAACCCGGAACTTCTTAACATGTAAACTGGTAGCTTCATCCGGGGGGTCAATATAGACGTTCCCTCGACATTGCTACCCTTCTCGATAAAATCATCCCCCATCTCATACATGAGGGCAATCAGGCAAGCAAGCAAATAGCACACAAGCGAACTAGAAGCAAGCGAACAATAAACACACGGCGGAAGAAGGGAAAATAAAACGGCAAGGGTGTAGTGGGGGAGAGGAAAACGAGACGCAAATAAATGTAATGTGAAGGATAAGGGTTTGTGATAGGTACTTGGTATATGACATTTGCGTAAGCCACCCTCGCAACGGCGCCAAAAATTCTTCTTGCTACTTCTCAAGCTTGCGTTGTATTCCCTCGAAGAGGAAAGGGAGATGCAGCACAGTAGCGTAAGTATTTCCCTCAGTTTTTGAGAACCAAGGTATCAATCCAGTAGGAGACCACGCCCGAGTCCCTCGCACCTGCACAAACAAATAAGAACTTCGCAGCCAACGAGATAAGGGGTAGTCAATCCCTTTACGGTCACTTACGAGAGTTAGATCTGATAGAGATGATAATTTATATTTTTGGTATTTTGGTTTATCAGAAAATAAAATAAAAGCGATAAAAGTAAAGTAGATGTAGATTGATATGTTGAGAATAGACCCGGGGGCCATAGTGTTCTCTAGTGGCCTCTCCCATTGTAGCGATATTCTGCGGCGGGTAAACGAATTACCGTCGAGCAATTGATAGAAAATTGAATAATTATGAGACTATCTAGGCATGATCATTATATACAGGCATCACGTCTGAGACAAGTAGACCGAAACGATTGTGCATCCAGTACTATTACTCCACACATCGACCGCTATCCATCATGCATCTAGTGTATTGAGTTCATAAGAACAGAGTAACGCCTTAAGCAAGATGACATGATGTAGAGGGATAAAATCAAGCAATATGATATAAACCCCATCTTTTTATCCTCGATGGCAACAATAAAAAACGTGCCTTCCTGCCCCTACTGTCACTGGGAAAGGACACCGCAATATTGAACCCAAAGCCAAGCACTTCTCCCATTGCAAGAACTATAGATCTAGTAGGCCAAACCAAACCAATAATTCAAAAAGACTTGCAAGGATATTATTAGCACACATAAAAAGTTCAGAGAAGAACCAAATATTTCTCATAGATAATCTTGATCATAAACTCACAGTTCATCGGATCTCGACAAACACACTGCAAAAAGAAATTACATCGAATAGATCCCCTCGAAGACCGAGGAGAACTTTGTATTGAGATCCATAGAGAGATAAGAAGCCATCTAGATACTAGCTATGGACCCGAAGGTCTATGGTAAACTAGTCACAACTCATGGTGAGGGCGATGATGATGATGAAGAACTCCGTGATGGATCCCCCTCCGGTGGAGCTCTGGAACAGGCTCCAAGATGGGATCTCACGGGAACAGAAGGTTACGACGGTGGAATTAGGGTTTTCTCTCTGTTGTCGAAGGTTTCGGGGTACGTAGACTTATATAGGAGGATGGAGGACACCGGGGACGCTCGAGGGGCCCACGAGGTAGGGGGGCCGCCCTAGGAAGTGGGGCGCGCCCCCACCCTCGTGGGCGCCTTGATGCTCCCCTGACGTGGTTCTCAAGTTCCCTGTGCATGATTTTCTCCAAAAATTTCTCTCGCGAAGGTTTCATTCCCTTTGGACTCCGTTTGATATTCTTTTTCTGCAAAACGCTGAAACAGGCAAAAAAACAGCACTCTAGACTGGGCCTTTGGGTTAGTAGGTTAGTCCCAAAAATGATATAAAAGTGTATGATAAAGCCCATTAAACATCCAAGACTTCATAAATAATGGCATGGAACAATCAAAAGTTATACATACGTTGGAGACGTATCAAGCATCCCCAACCTTAATTCCTGCTCGTCCTCGAGTAGGTAAATGATGAAGAAAGAATTTTTGATGTGGAATGCTAACCAATATAGTTTTTTAATGTAATTCTCTTAATTGTGTCATGAATGTTCAGATCTGAAAGATGCAAGGTAAATGTCTATATTGACATAAGAAATAACAATAGTTCAAGCATACTAACAAAGCAATCATGTCTTCTCAATATACTATGGCTAAAGAAAGTTATCCCTACAAAATCATATAGTCTGGTTATGCTCCCTCTTCATCACACAAAATATTCATATCATGCACAACCCCGATTTCAGCCAAGCACTTGTTTTCATACTTTGTCTTTTCAAGCCTTTCAACTTTCACGTAATACATTAGCGTGAGCCTTGGATATAGCACTATGGGTGGAATAGAGGTGGTTGTGGAGAAGACAAAAAGGAGGGAAATAGTCTCACATCGACTAGGCGTATCAACGGGATATGGAGATGCCCATCAATAGATATCAATGTGAGTGAGTAGGGATTGCCATGTAACAGATGCACCAGAGCTAAGTATGTATGAAAGCTCAAAAAAGAAACTAGTGGGTGTGCATCCAACTTGGTTGGTCACGAAGACCTAGGGCATTTCAGGAAGCCCATCGTTGGAATATACAAGCAAAGTTCTATAATGAAAATTCCCACTAGTATATGAAAGTGACTAAACATGAGACTCTCTATCATGAAGAACATGGTGCTACTTTGAAGCATGAGTGTGGAAAAAGATAGTATCAATTGTCCCTTCTCTCTTTTCTCTCAATTTTTTGTGAGGGGATTTCTCTCCTTTTTTTATTAGCCCCTCTCTATTTTTTGGGCCATCTCTCTTTCTTTTATTAGCCTTTCCTCACATGGGACAATGCTCTAATAATGATGATCATCACACTTTTATTACAACTCGAAATTACAACTCGATACTACAACAACTATGAATCTACATGAATGCCTCCGGCGGTGTACCGGGATGTGCAATGAATCAAGAGTGACATGTATGAAAAATTATGCATGGTGGCTTTGCCACAAATACGATGTCAACTACATGATCATGCATGGCAATATGACAATATGATGCGTATCATATGAACGAAACGGTGGAAAGTTGTATGGCAATATATCTCGGAATGGCTATGGAAATGCCATGATAGGTAGGTATGGTGGCTGTTTTGTGGAATAATATGGTGGTTGTTTTGAGGAAGGATATATACTGGGCTTATGGCACCGGCGAAAGTTGCGCGGTACAAGAGAGGCTAGCAATGGTGGAAGGGTGAGAGTCCGTATAATCCATGGACTCAACATTAGTCATAAGAACTTATATACTTATTGCAAAAATCTACGAGTCATCAAAACAAAGCAATCAACGCATGCTCCTAGGTGGGAGATTGGTAGGAGTTAACCATCGCGCGCCCCCGACCTCCACACAAAGGTTGGCACTCTACAAATACCTCATGCTCTATCTTCGTCACATAGCGGTTCACCATACGTGCATGATACGGGAATCACTAACCTTAACACAAGTATTTCAAAATTTCATAATGACTCCACTAGCATGACTCTAATATCACTATCCTCATATCTCAAAACAATTATCAAGCAGCCAACATCTTATCTTATTTAATGCACATAGTGTGAAAATTCTTTACTACATTGACATTGGATGTCTATCATGTGAAGACTAGTTTTATTAGCCTAAACGCATTACCATGCTGTTTTAATAGACTCTCAAATAGATATAAGTGAAGCATGAGAGTTCAACAATTTCTACAAAATATTACCACCACCGTGCTCTAAAAGATATAAGTGAAGCACTAGAGCAAAAACTATTCAACTCAAAAGATATAAGTGAAGCGCATAGAGTGTTCTAGCAATTCCTAGGCCATATTTAACTCTCTCAAATAGGTGTGTCCAGTAAGGATGATTGCGACAAACTAACAAGCAAAGAATCAAATTATACAAGACGCTCCAAGCAAAACATATATCATGTGGCGAATAAAAATATAGCTCCAAGTATAGTTACCGATGGATAAAGACGAAAGAGGGGATGCCTTCCCGGGGAATCCCCAAGCTTAGGCTTTTGATTATCCTTGAATTTTACTTGGGGTGCCATGGGCATCCCCAAGCTTAGGCCTTTGCTGCACTTTGTTCTATAATCCATCAAAGCAATACTCAAAACTTTCAAACTTCACAACATAAAACTTAGACAAAAATTCTCGTGAGCTCCGTTAGTATAAGAAGGCAAACCACTACTCAAAGGTACTGCAATGAATTCATTCTTTGTTTATATTGGTGTTAAACCTACTGTATTCCAACTTATCTATTGTTCATACTTGCCAATACTACTCATACATGCATTGAAATAAGCAAACAACACACGAAAAACATAATCTGTCAAAAACAGAATAGTCTGTAGTAATCTATAGGTTTCGCATACTTCTGTAACTCCAAAAAAATTCAAACTAAATTGGTAAATTTGAGGAATTTGTCAATTAATAATATGCAAAGAGAATCAACTAAATAGCACGCTCCAGTAAAATCTGACGACCACTTTAGCTAGCGCTAATGATTCTGTTTTTCATAGCAAGATCACATAAACTTCACACTAGTCTTCCCAAAGGTTCTACTTGGCACAAACACTAAACAAAACATGAAACCACATCTAATCAGAGGATAGATGCAATATTTATTCACTAACAGCAATAAAAACAAAAAATATAAAATTGGGTTGCCTCCCAACAAGCGCTATCGTTTTACGCCCCTAGCTAGGCACGATACAAGATAAATCTAGGGAATGCCATAATGATACGATATGTCGCGAAAGCTCATCTCATATTCCCTATGTTCAGTAGCAAGCTTCCTTTGTGGCAAGCAAAAGTAATCAAAAGGGCTAAATTTAATGGGACAAAAGTCCCCTACATCAATCTCAGGAGGAATAGGTTCCTCTCTTGGCCCTTTGTAGTGGACAACCAATTCATCATTATAGGCATTCTTTTGGCAGAAGGTCATAAGCCTTCGCTCAAGGGAGAAGCCTAATCCATTGTTTTGAACAACAAAATCATCATTCATCTCGGAAATAGTATCAATCAACACCTCAATAGGAACCTTTGTTCTAAGGTTTTCATTAAAAGCAACATGATCAGGGGATCGCAACCGCATTATGTCTTCTTGATTGAACAATATAGCCTCTATGGGAGGTCGACCGGCATCTACCCCGTAATGAGCAAAGATTTCTTTGGCCTCTTTCATAATAAATCTAAACTCATGGGCAAAAAAAGATAGTAGATGCACACTTAACAGAAGAATGCTCAATATTGGAAAACTCCAAAAAGATTCTCTGGTCACAGGGATGTATATGGATGACTTGCCTTTCAATTTTTACTATAAGCATGGATACAACATCTGCAAGGCTACTAGTTCTGTGAAGAATAGAGCCACCCATAGTGGGCAAAGCACCGGCACAAGTAAAGAAGTCTTGAAGAACTCCTTTTCCAATGATATTACCACTACCAACCCGGAACTTCTTAATATGTAAAGTGGTAGCTTCATCCGGGGGTCAACATAGACGTTGCCCTCGACATTGCTACCCTTCTCGATAAAATCATCCCCCATCACAGACATGAGGGCAAACAGGCAAGCAAGCAAGCAGCACACAAGCGAACAAGAAGCAAGCGAACGATAAACACACGGCGGAAGAAGGGTAAATAAAACGGCAAGGGTGAAGTGGGGGAGAGGAAAACGAGAGGCAAATAAATGTAATGTGAAGGATAAGGGTTTGTGATAGGTACTTGGTATATGACTTTTGTGTAAGCCTCCCTGACAACGGTGCCAGAAATTCTTCTTGCTACTTCTCGAGCTTGCGTTGTACTCCCTCGAAGAGGAAAGGGAGATGTAGCACAGTAGCGTAAGTATTTCGCTCAGTTTTTGAGAACCAAGGTATCAATCCAGTAGGAGACCACGCCCGAGTCCCTCGCACCTGCAGAAACAAATAAGAACTTCGCAGCCAACGCGATAAGGGGTTGTCAATCCCTTTACGGTCACTTACGAAACTGAGATCTGATAGAGATGATATTTTATATTTTTGGTATTTTTTGTTTATAAGAACAGAAAGTAAAAGCGGTAAAAGTAAAGTAGATGTAGATTGATATGTTGAGAATAGACCCGAGGGCCATAGTGTTCTCTATTGGCTTCTCTCATGATAGCGATATTCTATAGCGGGTAAACAAATTACTGTCGAGCAATTGATAGAAAAGCGAATAATTATGAGACTATCGAGGCATGATCATTGTATATAGGCATCACGTCCGAGACAATTAGACCGAAACGATTCTGCATCTACTACTATTACTCCACACATCAACCGCTATCCAGCATGCATCTAGTGTATTGAGTTCACAAGAACAGAGTAACGCCTTAAGCAAGATGACATGATGTAGAGGGATAAACTCAAGCAATATGATATAAACCCCATCTTTTTATCCTCGATGGCAACAATACAATACGTGCCTTGCTGCCCCTACTGTCACTGGGAAAGGACACCGCAATATTGAACCCAAAGCCAAGCACTTCTCCCATTGCAAGAACTATAGATCTAGTAGGCCAAACCAAACCAATAATTCGAAAAGACATGCTAGGATATTATGAGCACACATAAAAAGGTCAGAGAAGAACCAAATATTTCTCATAGATAATCTTGATCATAAACTCACAATTCATCGGATCTCGACAAACACACCACAAAAAGAGATTACATCGAATAGATCTCCTCGAAGACCGATGAGAACTTTGTATCGAGATCGAGAGAGAGAGAAGAAGCCATCTAGATACTAGCTATGGACCTGAAGGTCTGTGGTAAACTACTCACAACTCATGGTGAGGGCGATGATGATGATGATGAAGAACTCCGTGATGGATCCCCCTCCGATGGAGCTCCAGAACAGGCTCCAAGATGTGATATCACGGGAACAGAAGGTTACGGCAGTGGAATTAGGGTTTTCTCTCTGTTGTCGAAGTTTTCGGGATACGTAGACTTATATAGGAGGAAGGAGGACATCGGGGGATGCTCGAGGGGCCCACGAGGTAGAGGGCACGCCACCTCGATGCTCTCGTGACGTGGTTCTCAAGTTTCTTGTGCGTGATTTTCTCCAAAAATATCTCTCGCGAAGGTTTCATTCCGTTTGGACTTCATTTGATATTCTTTTTCTGCAAAACCCTAAAACAGGCAAAAACAACAATCTGGACTGGGCCTTTGGGTTAGTAGGTTAGTCCCAAAAAATGATATAAAAGTGTATGATAAAGCCCATTAAACATCCAAGACTTCATAAATAATATCATGGAACAATCAAAAATTATAGATACGTTGGAGACGTATCAGGGTCGAGGGTACGGTGGTCGAGGGGTCGAGGTTCACAGGTACGAGGGTCGTCGAGGGGCCGAGGGTACGAGGATCGAGGGGTCGAGGGTTGAGGGTATGAGGGTTGTCGAGGGGCCCAGGGTTCGAGGGTCGAGGGTTATTGAGGGATCGATGGTTGAGGATCGCCGAGGGTCGAGAGGTTGCCTAGTGTCAAAGTGTTGAAGAAATCCATGGCTTCATCATTAGCCGGAAGTAACTGGGGCAAGATGGTACAAGCTCTTCAAAGTTATTCTGGAATGGAGTCCCGGATAGGATAATCAGCCTTTTGGTACGAATTTCAGCAAAGGCCTTCCAAATAGCGATATTCGGAAGGCTCTTGCTGAACTTTGTACCAAAAAGCGAATTATCCTATCTCGAACTCCATTCCAGAACAACTTTGAATTGCTTCGTACCATCATGCGCCTGTTACTTTCGCCTAATGATGAAGACATGGTTTTCTTGAATCCTTTGACACTAGACAAATGTTATATGAGGGGGTCGAGGGTTGGGAACTAGGGTAGAGGGTCGTGGATCACCGAGCGGTCGAGGGTCAAGGGTCGTCCAGGGGCCGACATGTTGCCTATTGTCAAAGTATTGAAGAAATCCATGCCTTCATCATTTGCCGGAAATAACCGGGGCAAGTTGGTGTGAAGCTCTTCAAAGTTTTTTTGGAACGGAGTTCCTGATAGAATAATCCGCCTTTTGGTACGAATTTCAGCAAAGGCCTTCCAAATAGCGATATTCGGAAGGCTCTTGCTGAACTTTGTACCAAAAAGCGAATTATTCTATCGGGAACTCCGTTCCAAAACAACTTTGAAGAGCTTGTCGTACCATTATGTGCCTGTTACTTTCGCCTAATGATGAAGACATGGTTTTGCTGAATCATTTGACACTAGACAACGTGGCATATACAAGGGTAGATGAGATCAGAAAAAATATGGACCATTTTCTGCACATCTAGAATGGCGCCATTTTGTTAAATCCCTTGTCGGTCCGGACGTCGGACAATCAGGAGAGAGGCGTTGCCAAGGCCACCCCAAGCCCTAGAGAAGCATCGAGGCCACTAATATGATTCCTTTTTGTGATTAGCTAGCTAGATCTACGTTTGCGACTAATATATCCATTTGTCATGTTTGTATAATAATTCCCATGTCGTAATATTTGCAGAAACTATGGAGCACGGACGAGACGAGGAAGAAGAACATGTGTTGGGGAACATAATCACAGCCAGAGCTGATGTCGAGTTGTATCTCAATGACTACGATGGTCTGGAAGGACAGGGTGAAGAAGCAGGCTACGGTGATACAATGGAGGAGGAAGGACATGATTATGATGGCTCCGGTGACCGAATACCGGCGGAAGAATGACCCCGTGATGACAGCTCCGGTGACCAAACGGAGTGCGGCCAGGTATATATATATTAATTAAGCATGTGCTGACAATAGCTAATTGATGCATTAATTGTTTTGGTATGTACACATACTAACTCTCTTCTTTCTTCTTTTCTAGCCCTCCGGATCGATCCAAACTCTGGTAACGAGACGAGGCTCGAAGAAAAGGTTGCACTGGGATGAAAAGTTCATCATCGAAGCAATTGCGCGTGATGGCCAACTGATTGAACCCATCCGGACCAAGGACGCATTTTGTGCTCATAGCGGGGTTCTTGTTAGGGACATGATCTCGATCAGCATCCACCAACGGTACAAGCCTCGGAATGAAGACCCTCAGGTGTCTTATGTCAATGATATGCAGGAAGATGATCTTTGGACCGAGCTGAAGGCAAATTTCACCCTACCGCCAGAGGAGGATCCGGAGAAGCCACCAGTTATAGAGCCATTGGTCAAGGAGCCTCCTCTTAAGAAGATGGGGGAACTATTCAGGAGGTGGAAGAATGAGCTGAAAATAAAGTTTGTCGACAAAGACAAGACTCCATAATTCACCAGGCGGTTTGAGAAGATCAGAGATCACTGGGACGCATTTTTGGCCCACAAGAAATCAAAAAAGAGTAAGAAGATGTCAGCGACAAACAAGAAAAATGCTTCAAAGAATAAGCATCATCATCGCACGGGGTCAGGTGGTTACCTCAAAGCCCGGCCATTATGGGACAAGGCTGAGAATGACCTGCTTGCTAAAGGGGTCGAACAACAGACATTACACTGGCCAGACCTTTCAAGGACTTGGTTCTTCGGGGTTGGGGGAACCTTGGACCCTAAAATAGGGAAGTGCATTTGGACAGACGAGCAACTGCGAATACCCATCACGAAGCTTCAGGAGTATATTGACGCAGCGCGGGAAGGGACGTTCGTTGTCGATAGAGAGAACGACGAGCTCACAATGGCCCTCGAGAATCTTGAGCACCCTGGACGGACACGAGGCACGCCAGGCTCCGTTTCGTGGAAGGCTGGGTTTCCGGACGTAGGCGGTTACAAACGCCAGGAGAGGAAGAAGAAAGTGGAGCAGACCCAACTGCAGGCGCTGCACGCAAGGGTACAAATGCTAGAGGATGAACGAGAAGCAGTTGGCAGCAAGCGACCTGCCAAAGCTACCCCCAAAGCTACCCCGCCATCTCAGCGGAGAAGCAGCGTGGCTTCCACCGAGCTGCTTCTGGAGCCTGTCTTCACGGCTCCTGCTAGCTACCCCGTGGATGCTATCATGGAGTCTCAACATTGCCACCTTATGACACAATGGCAGCAATTCAAAGTCAAGGCGGGAGTGGGCTCTGTTTTACCTCCTGAACCCGGCGCAACTTTTCACTGTCGTCTGATTCCAGAAGGATATGCTAGGGTGATGGTGGATCAAATAATGGAGCAATTTGAGGAGCTCGAGCTTGACCACCCTACAGGTGAAGGGGAGACTCGGCTTGGTTCTTCTCTGAAGACTCAATGCCTATGGCGGAAGGAGCTCATCAACCTTCCGAACTGGACGCCTCCTCCTCCTCCTCCTCCAGTAAGTTAGTGCACTCCGCCTCCTCCTCCGCCTCGTCCTCTGGCGAGTGATCAGGGCACTCTGCCTCCTTCTCTGGCTGCTTAGGCGCGTGGCGACACTCCACCTCCTTCTCCACCTGCACCGGGGCGTCCGAGCAGCCCACCTCCTCCTCCGCCTCGTTAGCAAGGCGGAAAGAGAGCCGCCGCCGCTCCGGATGCTCTGGCGCATCGTAGCACTCTGCCTCGTAAGCAACAAAAGAAGATAGCCACAGCCGCTCCGGCTGCTCTGGCATCTAGCAGTACAACCAGAAGCAGGAGGCAATACAGATACGGTCCATCTCTCAAGCCTTTAGAGAAGTTAGCATACGAGAGGACCGACAAGGAAAACGCGGAGATCTCTCAAGCCGAAGTGAAGGACTTTTTTGCAAAGAAACCTCCACCTCCAGAGGAGAAGATAGATCCGGTGAAAGCGAAGCGCACTATCGATGCCCTGAAGAAACCACCATCGTCTTGGCCAAAAACCAACTATGAGTGCATTATTGACTGGTCATATGTCGAAGCGGAGCGGTCGGGAAGTACTTGCAGTGATCGAAGGTTAGCACAATGAAGAAGTGGAAAAAAATCCCCAGCTCTGCGAACAAGCGAACCAATCGTGCCCCACGCTCAAGGTGCCTAGCGACATCGTTGCTAATCATCCGGGGATGGTGCCCGGTACCAATCTTGGAGATTACCTGGGCGGTGATGTAGTGTTTGATATGTTAGAGGTGGAGGAACACAAATACCAGTACGAGAAGCCTCTCGTCAAAGATGTAACTACTTAACAACGATGATGCGAAGATTCCATGATTAGTACATGGATACCTGCAGAGAGTCTGGTTGGAAGGATACTTTGATGCTGTAGGTTAAAGAGGAGCACGACCTCGTTGGAATTGAGTCTTGTCTGTTCCATTTGAGGAGTTCTTCCAGTTTTTCAATCAAAAGGCCCTCGATAAATTAATGGTCACTTGCTACTGTCTGTAACTACTACTTCTATCATTAAGTCTCTATATATAGCTCAGCTCTTTCATTGCATGTAGATATAATTATCCTCACTATATTATGCAGATTGAAGATCGTCGAATGTAGAAAAGCTGAAATCTATGATATTGGGTTCATTAACAGAAATATCATAGATGAATATACGGTTACATTTCATGCCAAAGAAACCGAGGCCAACTTGCTACGATCGTTGGTAATAAATCAAAACAAAGATAAAATACTCTTTCCTTACAACTTCAAGTGAGTGTTACTATCTTGTGCATATTCAGTTTCCCTTAATTATTACTCGAGGTTATAGTAATTAATGTAATTGATGAGTTATATGCATGCGTGCGTAGGTTTCACTATATTCTCCTAGAGATTAAGCTTGAGCAGGGACTAGTAACCGTCTTAGACTGGAGACAAAAAGATCCCGAGGACTATGCAGACATGTCTAAAATGCTCGGCAAGTAAGTTCAATCGATCATTATCGCACGATATCAGCAACTTTGTTCATTTCCTGATATAAAGTAATTGTTTTCTTTGTCTCGCAGGGTTTGGAAAGTATTCACCGCACAAGTTTCGGCACTGTCGCGGGATCTGCGATGGACATACCCGAAAGTAAGTCCTACTAGCTAGCTAGTTCCGCGCATCTCCCGTTGATTCTAGCTACTTTCATCAATTCCATTTATAATGCTTCATTATCAGTTTGATTGACCTCTATTTCTCGTAAAGTTCTTGTGGCAGGAAGCCGGGAATAATTACTGTGGATACTACGTCTGCGAGTTCATCTACAATGCGACGACCAATAATAGGCGGGGCTACTCTAAAAGACAATATGAAGTGCATAAGCAAAAATATTCACAAATTTATTTTATTACCATCATTTCTGTTGAGTTTCATTCATATATATGTATTGACACCCTTCTTCAAATTAGAAGTGGCAGATGCACGATGAACTCCTACCACAAGATCGCATGCGAAAAATTCAAGAGGAATTGGCGGGATTCTTTTTTGACCACGTCATCAAAGCCGGAGAATACCATGTGGATCTTTCTCGATGGAGAACGACACCTATGGGATCACTGGAATCCCTTCTACGGTTGGCGAGCGCGAGGTTGTGCAAAGAGCGGGTATAAGAGTCAATACAAGGATCGTTTACCCAGGTTCGGGCCGCTAGAATGCGTAATACCCTAGTCTTGCTTTGGTGTGTATTTGAGTCTTCTTGAGTTCTTGAACTAGCTATGGTGCATGTCTAGCCCAAAAGATCTGAATCCTCCTCCAGTATGCCTCGGGCCTCCTTTTATAGTCAAAAGGGGCTCCCGCAGTGGCACACAGGAGGCGGAAAGGTATACAGTGCATAGGCTTATCTCATGCCATTACGGGACAAGACGCATTAAATGCGCTACTTAGGTGTCCACTTGCTTTATCGAGGATGGGAATGAGGCCCGTCCCGTCCGCTGCCGCTCCGTCTGGCTGCGACGCGCGTCCAGGCCAGCGGGGCAGGCAACTGAGATGGCATGGTGGTAGGGTCTTCACAAAGATCTGCATGCCATACCATAGGTGCTTGACTAGCTGGATCGGGAACCACGTGCTTCCACGTGGATTCTTGTTTGGACTAGTGGGTCGGCCGCCAAGCTGGGGCGACGATGGGGCGGCAAGGGATTGCCGCGGTCCTGTGTCTCTTCCCGGCAAGGGTCTTGCCGGGGCCTCTGTGAGCGTCCTCGGCAAGAGGCTTGTCGAGGCTTCTGTAAGCATCCTTGGTAATAGGCTTGCGGGGGCTTCGGGGTGTCTCCGGCGAGGAGACTTGTCGCGGCCTCGTAGGCATACTCGGCAAGGAGCCTTGTGATCGCCTTGTCTTCTGGTTCTCACCTTAGGAGTCATGGAACCTTGTCTTTACAAAGATCTGCGTGCCATCACCTAGGCGCTTCTCGAGCCTTAGTTCCAACATTGTTGATGATGCTGGAGCTCCTAGGCTCAAGGGTGGCTGCAACGGAGGCGTTTGAGTGAGTTGTCTCGGCAAGGTTCTTGCCGGGGGAAGCATGTCTTCTTGCTTGGCCTTCTTGTGCCACCGTCTTGGCGTTGCTTTGGTAGCCTTGTGTCTCTAGCTTCCCTCCTCTGCATTGTTATGTGTGGCCGCAGGCGTGGCTCCGACTGCTCGTACACAAGTAAGGGGTACAAAGGAGTGCCCATAATTTGTACACCGACAGGAGCCCCCGGGTCTGGGTCGTACATAAGCGCGACGCGTTGTTGGGCTAGGCCCAGAACGGTGCGCGGGCAGTGGGGTTGGATCCTTATTACTGCATTAACTCCTCCGGTGGTTGCGCTTCCCCACGATCCGCGCATGACGTGGAGATTTTGCGTGGGGTGATTGCAGCATGCTTGTGTCATCTCATGGTTCCAAATAGTAAAGAGATGGTTCGCATTCTCCTCATAAAAAATAGAGGAAGTTGATGGGTGTGGCTCATTCACAAAGTGGACTCGAGTCGCCCCACGATCACGGGGTGCGAAAACAGTCGTACCACGTGCCATCTGAACCCTGATCTGCCCGCCACGTGCCCCTCATGCATCGGGGAGGGCAGGCGGCGGATGCAGAGGGTGCGGGCTTTAACGCCGGGGTGGGGGGCCGAGCGCCGCTGATTGGAGCAGCGGGTCGTTCTCGTTTTATTGTGCCTCTAGCGCTTGGACTGGTTGATTCGGGTGGCCGCCCTTATATAAAGAGGGGGGAGAGGGACGTTGCTCCCCCCTCTCCACTCATCCTCTTCTAGTTTGATTCTTTCCCTTCCCAAGTTATGTCGAGAGGTCGTGGCCGTGGCCGTGCCCCGGCGGAGGCGACCAGGTCGTCCTCTCGTCAGAGGGCGGTGGCGGTCAAAGAAGAGCCGGATGCCGAAGACGAGGGCCATGTTGGAGGTAGAGGTGTCGGCCGAGGTCATGGTGGGAAAGGCGGTCGAGGCAGAGGCAAGCAAGGTCGGGGGGCACCTGCGCCGTCATCATCTCCGTCTCCATCTCCTTGGCGGTCTCCTCCTGCCTCCCCACGCACTGGAGTTCATCTTGCAACTGCTCGAGCCGCCGCGTAGTCACCTCCGTCTTCCTGAAGCGTTCGCGAGGGTGTTGGAGGTCGATCAGCCATCGAGGTTGAGGCTTCACATGGAGGGGTGTTGCAATGGTGCCATGTGGGTGAACACCAAGTTCCCCGCTCTTCGTGTAATGCTCCTCCGCTGGGGGTGGAAGACCTTCGCGTGTGCCCACTGCTTGATGAAGGGGCACGTCCTCTGCTTCAGGTTAGCGGAGAGCAGTCTGCTCTCCATCAAGGTCTTCGGGCGCTCGGGACATAGGCTAGGGTGCAGTGCGAAGAGCTCGGCCGATGACGAAGACTCCTCCCCGAGCGATAGTGATGGGGAGGACAGCGACAACGACGACGAGGGCAGCGGGCGGTAGAATGATGGGTCCGACTAGGCGTCGGACACGCTGTCTCTAGGCGACGCCGGCAGCACCTCCATCTGCATCGCCAGCCCCTCGAACTTCTCGGGGTCGCCTCCTTGGGCGGCTGGCGTTGGAAGGCCGGAGAAGACGAAGAAGGTGGGCGGCGGCCGTCATGTTGAAGTACACGGGCATCAACTCGCGTGTTGCCGGCCCGCTGCCCCATCTTTCGGCTCTTCTCCTGGCGCCATCATCACCAGCCTTCTTTGGGACGGCCACCGGGATGTTCTCTTGGCGCTTTCTGCTTCTCGCGCTTCGCCTAGGTGCTCCCTTTGCCCTTCGCCATCTTGTTCAATTTCCTGAGGAAAGGGACAAGAAAGGGATTACGGGCATCTTATCTCTTTTTAGTTTTTAAGCCTATGGGCCTTTGTAAGATTTAAATCTTGTAACCCCCTCGCTCATGTATGAATTCCGTATGAATTGTACTTGTTTGCAACGTATTAATGAAGAGAAGGGTGTTTGCCGGGTTTCTTTTGTGCGCGGGCATGAGCCACACCAAGGAACGGATCCTTGTTATCTTAAGATAAACATCGTACCCCGGCAACAGGCCTTGCTGTCCCCCGTCCCCCGCTCAATAGCTCGACCTTATTCACGCCCTTGGTGGAAGTAGGAGCAGAGTAGGATTAGGCCCTTTGTCTGCTCATTTCCCATCACACTACTATCGAGTTCCGGTCCAAAACAAAGTTTGTTGGACACAGGGGAAAAGGGAGCATGATGTCATAAGAGCGAACAAAGTCTCGTACGTTCATGTTTCATATGGAAGTAAGGAGTGGGGAATGAAAGAATTATCTGGTCTTGTAGCCCCCGGCAACCTTGTCTTGTCGTGGCCTGACCCTTGGATCTGCAGCCCCCGGCAACCTTGTTTTTGCCGGGGTCGGAGCGTCGGCCTGTCCTCTTTCGTCCAAATAGCTCAGCAGAAATGTCCACGCATCATGTGAACAAGAGGACAGAAAGGAAACAGAGAGACGCATACTCGACCTCTATGCTAGGGGTTAGCCGCCGCTAAGCACTATCAACCCTACGAGAGAAAGAGACTCAACCTACCATGCATGCTAAAACTTAGGGCGCCAGCGCTTCATTCATTTATGCTCAGGGTCTGCGCCTGGCTCTATACGAAGGGTTACATGCCTTGCTGGCAAGGCTTGTACAAAAGGGTGGCTTGCCGGGGAGCCAAGCAACCGCGCCTTACGGGTAAAACTTGCGAAGGTGTTCGATGTTCCAGGAGTTACTCACTGGAATACCATCTTCGGTCTCCAGGCAGACTGTGTCAGGCCTGGTGACTCGTATTACTTGATAAGGGACTTCCCACTTCGGTGTCAACTTGTTGGAATTGTTGGCCGACTGAACGCGCCGAAGAATAAGGTCGCCTTCCTCAAAGCTTCGAGCTTGAACCTTGCGGCTATGATAGCGGCGCAAGGCTTGCTGGTAGCACGCTGCTAGCACAGCCTCACGAAGATGATCTTCCTCGAGGAGCATTGCGTCATCTTGCCACAGCTGCTCTTGCTCAAGCTCATCTTAAGCGAGCACTCGGGGTGACCCGTATGTGAGTTCCGTGGGGAGAACTACTTCCGCCCCGTAAACGAGGGAGAAAGGTGTCTCGCCGGTGGCTCGATTTTGTGTCGTTCTGATTGACCAAAGGACCGCCGCCAATTCATCAATCCAGTGCCTTCCGCACTTGTGCAGCCTATCAAAAGTCCTTGTCCGAAGGCCTCGCGGTACTTCAGTGTTTGCCCTCTCCGCCTGGCCATTGCTTCGAGGATGCACAACATAAGCAAAACAGACCTTGCTGCCGAGGTCTTGAACATACTGCATGAATGTACGGCTTGTGAACTGCGTGCTATTGTCAGTGATGACTCTATTTGGTATCTCAAATCGGCAGACTAGGCCCTTGAAGAACTTGACGACTGGTTGTGTTGTCACCTTTCTCACTGCTTCCACCTCTGGCCACTTTGTGAACTTGTGGATTGCAACGTACAAGTACTCAAAGCCCCCGATAGCACAGGGAAAGGGGCCCAGTATGTCAAGCTCCCAGACCGAGAATGGCCAGGAAAGAGGGATTGTTTGAAGAGCTTGAGCTGGTTGATGAAGCTTCTTCGAATGTTGCAGACCCGTTGACTAAGCCTCTCTCACGAGAAAAACATGATCAACACCAAGACTCCATGGGTGTTAGAATCATTAATGTGTAATCTAGATTATTGACTCTAGTGCAAGTGGGAGACTGAAGGAAATAATAAAGTTGTTATTTGTATTTCCTTATATCATGATAAATGTTTATTATTCAGGCTAGAATTGTATTAACCGAAAACATAATACATGTGTGAATATATAGACAAACAAAGTGTCACTAGTATGCCTCTACTTGACTAGCTCGTTGAATCAAAGATGGTTATGTTTCCTAGCCATAGACATGAGTTGTCATTTGATTAACAGGATCACATCATTGGTGAATGATGTGATTGACTTGACCCATTCCGTTAGCTTAGCAATTGATCCTTTAGTTTTACTGCTATTGGTTTCTTCATGACTTATGCATGTTCCTATGACTATGAGATTATGCAACTCCCGAATATCGAAGGAACACCTTGTGTGCTATCAAATGTCACAACATAACTGGGTGATTATAAAGATGCTCCATAGGTGTCTCTGAAGGTGTTTGTGGTGTTGGCATAGATCTAGAATAGGATTTGTCACTCCGAGTGTCGGAGAGGTATCTCTGGGCCCTCTCGGTAATGCACATCACTATAAGCCTTGCAAGCAAATGACTAATGAGTTAGTCATGAGATGATGCATTATGGAATGAGTAAAGAGACTTGCCGGTAACAAGATTGAACTAGGTATTGAGATACCGATGATCGAATCTCGGGCAAGTAACATACCGATGACAAAGGGAACAACGTATATTGTTATGCGGTTTTGACCGATAAGATCTTTGTAGAATATGTAGGAACCAATATGAGCATCCAAGTTCCGCTGTTGTTTATTGACCGGAGATGAGTCTCGGTCATGTCTACATAGTTCTCGAACCCGTAGGGTCCGCACGCTTAACGTTCAGTGATGATCGGTATTATGAGTTTATGAGTTTTGATGTACTAAAGGTAGTTCGGAGTCCTGGATATGATCATGGACATGACGACGAGTCTCGGAATGTCCGAGACATAAATATCGATATATTGGAAGCCTATATTTGGACACCGGAATGGTTACGGCTGAAATCGGGATTTTACCGGAGTACCGGGAGGTTACCGGAACCCCCCCATAATTGTATGGGCCTTATTGGGCCAAAGTGGGGAGAGAGAGAGGAGGCCAGGGCAGGCCGTGCACCCCCTCTCCCTCTAGTCCAAATTGGACTAGGAGGGGAGGGGCAGGGCCCCCCCCCCTTTCCTTCCTCTCTCCCTCTCCTTCCTTCTCTCCTAGTCCAACTAGGGAAGGGAGGGATCCTACTCCCGGTGGGAGTAGGACTCCTCCTAGGCGCGCCATAGGGGGTCGGCCTCTCCCCTTCCTCCACTCCTTTATATACGGGGGTGGGGGCACCCCATGGACACACAAGTTGATCATTGATCTTTTTGACGTGTGCGGTGCCCCCCTCCACAGAAACACACCTCGGTCATATCATTGCGGTGCTTAGGTGAAGACCTGCGTCGGTAACTTCATCATCACCGTCACCACGCCGTCTGCTGATGGAACTCTCCCTCGAAGCTCTACTGGATTGTGAGTTCATGGGACGTCACCGAGCTGAACGTGTGCAGATCGCGGAGGTGACGTGCGTTCGGTACTAGGATCGATCGATCGTGAAGACGTACGACTACATCAACTACGTTGTCATAACGCTTCCGCTTACGGTCTACGAGGGTACGCGGATGACACTCTCTCCTCTCGTTGCTATACATCACCATGATCTTGCGTGTGCGTAGGGAATTTTTTTGAAATACTACGTTCCCCAACAAGTGGGCCAGAAGAAATCTTGCTGGAATGCCTTGCCGCCAAGGGCCCTCGACCCGATGTGGGAGCCACATATGCCTTCGTGTATCTCTACCAACAGCTCCAGTCCTTCCTCCCAGGGAATGCACTTCAATTTCATACCGTTCAGCCTTTTTCTGTACAAGACGTCATCGATGAACTGGTACATGGCAGATCGACGGGCTACTTTCTCCGCTTCCTCCTGCTCCTCAGGAAGCTCCCCGGTTTGGAGAAATTGGACGGTATGCGGTGCCCATGCCAGAGCCTGAGGCTCGATGTCAAGGACTAAAGGCATCTCCTCTGCCATAGGAGCAATTGTCTCCACGGTTAGGGCTTCACGCCCTGCCGGAGTCTGTTGCCCTATGGCAGGCTAAGCGTCACAGGCAACATCTTTGCCGGCGACCCCTGGGGGCTTGGCGGGAAAGTACTTGCCGGGGCCTGATTTCCTTCGCTTGTTCTACTCTGTCGATAGTTCAACAGATGGTTGAGTTAATCGAAGCACAAAGGTACCTAGTTCCACAGGTAGTTTCAGGGCCGCGCGCTTTGACAAGTAGTCGGCGATGTCGTTCTCTGCTCGGGGAACATGCTCTGCTTGTATACCATCAAAACGCTCCTCCAGCTTCCTCACTTCATCCAGGTAGGCCTCCATCAACGGGCTCTGGTAATCTTTGTTAACTTGCTTGACGACAAGATGTGAATCACCTCTGACGATGAGCTTCTTGATTTTGAGGTCTGTCGCAATCCTGAGAACAGCAAGCAGTCCATCGTACTCCGAAGTGTTGTTCGTCAACATCTCCCTAGGGAAGTGCATATGGACCACATACTTGAGGTGCTCTCCGGTGGGCGCAACGAGCAGCACGCCAGCACCGGCGCCTTACAGGAATAAAGCCCCGTCAAAGTACATAATCCAGTTGTGACTCATTTCCTAGCCGGGGAGTGTAGTCTCCTGGACCTCTTCGTTGGGCGTTGAGGTCCATTCTGCAAAGAACTCCGCCAAGACTCTACTCTGAATCATCGAAGTGCTTTCAAACTTCAAACCAAAGCTCGACAGCTCCATGGCCCATTCTACAATCCTGCCAGTCGCATCTGGATTATGCTATATCTGCTGCAACGAGAGGCGGGTGACGACGGTAATTTCATGTGCTTGGAAGTAATGACGCAGCTTCCTCGAGGCCATAAGGAGGCCAAAGAGCAATTTCTGCACACCCGAGTACCTCGACCTAGCCCCCTGCAAGAGGGAGCTGACAAAGTAAAGTGGGTGCTGCATCATCTTCTTCTTCTGCACTACTTCATTTGGTTGCATCGCTTCTGTCCCAGTGGCATCAGGTTCTCTCGTTGCTATTGCTTCCGTATTGACCTCTCTCTGGGCTACTAGCGCCGCACTGACCACTTGGTTCATCGCCTCTAGATATAGCAGCAACGGCTCTTGTGGTTTGGGCGCGACCAGTATTGGAGTAGAGGAGTGGTACTTCTTCAAATCTTGTAGTGTTGCTTCGGCTTCTGGGGTCCACTCCATTGGGCCCGCCTTTTTCAAGATTTTGAAAAAGGGAAGGGCGCGCTCGGCAGATTTGGAGATGAACCTTCTCATGGCGGCAACTCAGCCAGCAAGCCGGCGCACATCCTTGATCCGCCTGGGTGCTTCAATTTGCTCGATAGCCTTGATCTTGTCCGGATTTGCCTTGATCCCACGCTGCGACATGAAGAAACCGAGAAGCTTGCCGGACGGAACGCCGACGACACACTTCTCAGGGTTCAGCTTGAGGTTGATCTTGCGCAAATTCACAAACATCTCTTCTAAATCTTGTATGAGCGTTGCCTTGTCCTTGGTTTTGACCACTATATCATCCATATAGGGTTCTATATTTCTATGTAGCTGAGGCTCAAAACCAATTTGGACTACTCTTGGAAATGTTGAGCCAGCACTCTTCAACCTGAAAGGCATTCGTATGAAACAATACGTACCACATGGGGTGATGAACATTGTCTTCTCTTCATCTTCTCTTGTCATGAAGATTTGATGGTACCCTGAGTGCGTAGAGGAATGATAACAGGTCACACCCGGCCGTGGAGTCCACAATCTGGTCTATGCGCGGCAATGGGAAAGGGTCCTTTGGACAGGCCTTATTGATGTCCGTGTAATAAATACACAGTCTCCACTTCGCATTTGCCTTGCGCACCACCACCGGATTGGCCAACCACGTTGGACGGAGTACTCCTCTCACTAAGCCTGCTGCCTCTAACTTCCTGGTTTCCTCCCTGATGAACTCTTGTCGCTCCAAAGCTTGCTTCCTGACCTTCTACTTGACGGGCCGCGCATGAGGGCAGATAGCAAGATGGTTCTCAATCACCTCCCTGGGAACGCCGGGGATGTTGGATGCTTGCCATGCAAACACGTCGACATTCGCCCGCAGGAAAGTGACGAGTGCGTCTTCCTATTTGTTGTCGAGGGCGGAGCTTATGGTGAAATCCCCTCCCGTACCATCCCCCTTGACGGACACCTTCTTGGTTTCTGGTGGTGCAGCTCTGGATTTCTTGCTCTTGCCGGTGGAGCTCTCTGGCACGTCCTCGACAGGAGCACTGCACTTCGAAGAGGAGCGCTTGCCGGAGTGGTTGCGAGAGGTCCTACCGGTCTTCTTCCCTCCCGGGATTTCAACAGCAGGAGCAAGTGCTTTGGCGGCAGTTGCTGCAACTGCCTCCCGGTAAAGCTAATCAGCGCAGATCAGCGCATCCATCTTGTCGGAGGGGACGGTGATGATGGACATCGGCCCAGGCATCTTCAGTGTGTTGTAGGCGTAATGTGATGCGGCCATGAACTTGGCCAATGCTGGGCGGCCGAGGATCCCGTTGTAAGGAAAGGGGATCTCGGCAACATCAAAAACGACCCTCTCCGTCCTATAGTTCAGTTCGCCTCCGAATGTCACGGGCAGTGTGACTTGACCCTTGGACTTATTCCTTCGTCGGTTAACCCCTTGAAATGTGCCCGTCTCCTCGAGGTCTCCGTCAGGAATTTGCAGCCTTTTGATCACAGCGGGCGAGATCAAGTTCAGACCGGCCCCGCCATCAACCAGCATTTTCGTCACCTTGAGGTTGCGTATTGTTGGTGAAACCAACAATGGCAAACACCCGACCGTAGTTGTGCGATCAAAGTGATCCTCGGTGTCAAAGATGATAGGAGTGTTGGACCACTTCATCGGCTTCTGGGCATCGAATGATGGTTCCGCTGCTGTGATATCACGCGCCCACTACTTGAGCTAGTGGTGAGAGGTGTGTAGGGAGGCACCACGGTCGATGCACATGGACATCGTAGCTTTCTGGAACTCTTGCTCGGCGGACTCGTCGTCCTCATCACGATATCATCTTCTCACTTCTTATCGCAGCCCCGGGCGGGCCTTTCTTGTTGGTTATCTTTGTCGCGGCGGCCAGGCTGGCCGCCACGTTTCTTGCCGGACCCCTCAGCACCATCCTGGCCCTTATCCTTGTCCCGCCTTTCATATTCAGCTTTTTGCTTCTCTGCCAGCTGCTCGACTTGTCGGCAGTTCTGGAGGTCATGCCACTTGGTGCGGTGGATCTTGCATTATTGCTTGTCGGAGCTTCCTGGCTTGTCGGCAGCCGCCAAGGCCCGGCAGGCGACACACCCAGCAATTTCCTTGCCGGGGTCGTCTGCCTTGGTTTTCTTGGCAGCGCCGGCATCGTCAGATCCCTCGACGGCAAGCATGGCCTTGCCCTTGTGTTTCCTGTTGCGGCGTCGGCCCTTCTTCGCCGGGGCGACAGCGTCTTCGTCTGAGGAATCGGTTTCCACACTGGCATATTCGCCGGGGTACTTCCTTCCCTCTTCAGCCCGAGCGTATTTGTCGGCTAGAACATAGAGTTCGGCCACATCCTTGACCTTATTCATCGCCAGCTCCTCACGCATCTTGCGGTTGCGCACATTCTGATGGAATGCGCTAATGATGGCGGCGGGATGAACATATGGGATGTTGTATTGCACTTGGCTGAATCACTATATGTACTTGCGCAGGCTTTCGCCTTGTCTCTGGGGGATGACATGCAAATCACTTGCCTGGCCATGAGCCTGGTTGCCTCCCGTAAAGGCGCCAACAAACTCATGGCACAAATCCGACCAGGAAGAAATAGAATCTACTGGAGAATGCATTAACCATGAAATGACGTTGGGTTTAAGGGCCAACGGGAAGTAATTGGCAAGCACCTTGTCGTCACGTACTCCGACGGCCTGCATCGCGATGGTGTAGATGTTGAGGAACTCTAACGGGTGAGTCTTGCCATTGTACTTCTCACTGACGTCAGACTTGGATGTGCGGTGAGTGGGCCACTGGAACCGCCGCAGCTCGTGGGTAAAGGCTGGACAGCCTACCTTGTAAGGTAAGCCTCCAGAGCCTCCCGGTGCTGGGTGGTCCATAGTGGTCCATGCCCGCCTATCTGATTGGCGACGTGCCTCGCGCCGGCGCTCGACTGTAGTTCGAGTGTCTTCATGGACATGCTCCTGAAGAACTTGGCGCTGATCGCTGTGGGTCCGCGGGTCGAACGACCCTATGGATATGTGATCACAAGGCTCGTGGTAGCTGGCAAGGAGGAGGAGAATGCATCGTGGTTGCGGCGCCTCCGGTCCTTCCACCACTAGCGTGCAGTGGCTCCACAGAGCGTCAGCCTGAGGGCCCCGCTGGCCGCGGCTCGTCTTTTGTTAGCGACGGTGACGAGGCTCCGGATGGTAGCTCTCCACTCATCGAGCTTCTCCGCAGCAGGAGGGAAGTCGAGGAGCAACTGCGCGCACTAAGGCCTCCGTCAGCGTGGGTGGCGGCAAAAGCTGCATGGACAGTGACACACTCCAACTTCTAACCATGTTAGAAGGAGCTCAATCACGGCCCTGCAGTTGTACGCCATTTTTGCGAGCGCCTCGACGAGCATGTTGATCTTCTACATCCCGCGATTGATGCGCATGGCTCTTTCCGCGACGGCGCCCGGGGTCCTCAGCGTGGCGACGCTGCTCATCGCGCATGACCTAGGAGGAGCGTGTCGTGGGCGCCGCCGTGGGCGTCTTAGAAGTCGCCGCTCAGCCCATACGCAGTACGACATCGCTCTTGGAGGGCCCCGCGCCGCCCGTGGGGGGCCCGGCTCCGCCCTTGGATTTGGTGGCGTGCGGCTCGTCGTCTCGTGCACGAACGACGCCGCTTGCCAAGCTTCGGCTACTAGAGCGACGCAGGTGTTCGTGGGTCGCGCCTCGGCTTCCATCCATGACCACCCCGTCGCCAGCCCATGCCGGCACAGGCCGTTCGGCTCCAAATGAACCGATCGCCGTGATCATCTTCTTCTTGGGAGCCATAGCGTTGCAGAACTGCTAAACTAATTGCTAGACCGGAATTTCACAACTGTGCTCCCCTACCTGGCACGCCGAAGATGTCGGTGGAGAACGACACCTATGGGATGACTGGAATCCCCTCTATGGTTGGCGGGCGCGAGGTGGTGCAAAGAGCGGGTCTAAGAGTCAGTACAAGGATCGTTTACCCAGGTTCGGGCGACTAAAATGCGTAATACCCTAGTCCTGCTTTGGTGTGTATTTGAGTCTTCTTGAGTTCTTGAACTAGCTACGGTGCATGTCTAGCCCAAAAGATCCGAATCCTCCTCTAGTATGCCTCGGGCCTCCTTTTATAGTCAAAAGGGGCTCCCACAGTGGCACACGGGAGGTGACAAGACGCATTAAATATGCTAATTAGGTGTCCACTTGCTTTATCGGTGACGGGAATGAGGCCCGTCCCGTCCGCTGCCGCTATGTCTGGCTGTGACGCGCGTCTAGGCCAGCGGGGCAGGCAGCTGAGATGGCGTGGTGGTAGTGTCTTCACGAAGATCTGCATGCCACCACGTAGGTGCTTGATTAGCTGGATCGGGAACCACGTGCTGCCACGTGGATTCTTGTCTGGGCTAGTGGGTCGGCCGCCGAGCTGGGGCGACGACGGGACGGCAAGGGCTTGCCGCGGTCCTGCATATATTCCCGGCAAGGGTCTTGCCGGGGCCTCTATGAGCGTCCTCGACAAGAGGCTTGCCGGGGCTTTTGTGAGCATCCTCCGCAAGAGGCTTGCCGGGGCTTCAGGGTGTCTTCGGCGAGGAGCCTTGTCGGGGCCTCGTGCCCATCCTCGGCAAGGAGCCTTGTGATCGCCTTGTCTTCTGGTTCTCACCTTAGGAGTCATGGACCCCTGTCTTAACAAAGATCTGTATGCCATCACGTAGGCGCTTCCCGAGCCTTAGTTCCAACATTCTTGATGATGCTGGAGCTCCTAGGCTCAAGGGTGGCTGCAACGGAGGCGTTTGAGTGAGTTTTCCGGGCAAGGGTTCTTGCCGGGGGAAGCCTGTATTCTTGCTTGGCCTTCTTGTGCCACCATCTTGGCGTTGCTTTGGTAGCCTTGTGTCTCTGCCTTCCCTCCACTGCCTCGTTATGTGTGGCCGCGGGCATGGCTCCGACTGCCCATGCACAAGTAAGGGGTACAAAGGAGCGCCCCTACTTTTGTACACTGACAAGCTTGAGTTCAGATGTTAGGGTATTGTAAGAGATCTTACACATTGTATATAAATAAATAAATAAATATATATATATATATATATATATATATATATATATATATATATATATGTAGCCAGTAGCGTCGGATAGATATACGAAAACTTTTTGTTCGACCAATCTCTCGGAGAAGGAGAGGTCGATCACTTATCTCTGTATATGTTCATGACGATCTTCTGTACTTCATGGTTTCCTTCATTTGCTTACTAGCTAGTGTGTCGAGTCCTCACTATACGTATAGTATGTAGCGTCGACCAAGCACAGAGATAAGAGAGGACACTTCTCTCTATTAGCTAGCTAACACAATATATGAAATCCCTAAATTAACCCTACAAAAAACCCCAAACCCCCTCCCCCTTTAAGAAAAAAAAAACAAAAAACCTAGCCACTGAACTGCTGACGCGTAGACGCTTATTTGTCCCGGTTGGTGCTACCAACCAGGACAAAAGGCCCCCCTGCCCGGGCAAGCCGCAGTGGCCACGTGGAGCCCCATCTGTCCCGGTTGGTATAAGAACCGGGACTAAAGGTATTGGGCATTTGTATCGACCGTTTAGTCCCGGTTCCTGAACCGGGATGAATGGGCCTTATAAACCGGGACGAATGGGTCTTTTTCTACTAGTGATTCTTGCCACATGAACACAGAAGAACCTACAGATAAGTTTTTTTTAATTATACGGAAGCAAAAGGTTTGCGTCGTATACTAATTAAGAGAGAGAAATACTTTGGTTCTGTTACAAATACACCTATTATTATAACAAATGATTTACTCTCTCGGCATGAGGGTCCGTAGCTTGTTTGCTCCCACCCGAAGCAATGCCTCTTTCTTCTTGTTGTCTAATAAGATGGTCGGTGGCGTCCCTTCGTAACAGACAACACGCGTGTTTCTCTTATTTCAAATAGACTATGAGATAAGCATGGTCAAGGAGGAGGATAAAGAGTTTTAATCTTGTGGAGGCAGAGGAAGAAATTTCTTGGAAGCACGCGACGACGGTTGCCTCTATTCGTGTCAAAACCAGCAGATCTCAGGTTGGGGGTCCCGAACTGTGGATATTGGATCGATGGATTAACACTGGTGGAAAACAGGGCATTGGTCCAGGCCGGGGAGGGCAATTAGTCCCGGTTCAATCATGAACGGGACCTATGGGGGAATATGTCCTGGTTCGTGAGGCGAGGGGGCGGACGGGCCTCGGTGGCCATTGGTCCTGGTTGGTGTGGCCCTTTTGGTCCCGGTTTCGGACACGAACGGGGCCAATGAGCCTCGCTCCTGGCCCACAACCATTGGTCCCGGTTGATGGCTAGAACAGGGACCAAATGTGGTCCTTTAGTCTCGGTTCCAGCCACGAACCGGGACCAATGAGTTGCCTACATATACCCCCAGCGCGCGAGCAGAGCAGTCCACTGCTCTGTTTTTTTTGCCGTGGGAGAGAGCTTTGTGGAGCTCTAGCTCATCTCCTATGTGATGTGCTACCTCTTGAGCATGCGTTGGTTTTTCCTTGAAGAGGAAATGGTGATGCAACAAAGTAGTGTAAGTATTTCCCTCAGTTTTGGGAACCAAGGTATCAATCCAGTAGGAGACAACGCACAAGTCACCTAGTACCTACACAAAAAATCAAGAACCTTGCAACCAACGCGATAAAGGGGTTGTCAATCCCTTCACGATCACTCACAAAAGTGAGATCTAATAAAGATAGTAAAGTAAATATTTCTCGTATTTTTGTTGTATAGATTGGAAAGTAAAGATTGCAAAATAGTGAATGAGATGCGGTGTAAATAAAAGAGCTTCAATATAATAGGAAAGAGACCCGAGGGCCATAGGTTTCACTAGTGGCTTCTCTCAACATAGCATGTATTACGGTGGGTGAAGAAATTACTGCTGAGCAATTGATAGAAAAGCGCATAATTATGAAGATATCTAAGGCAATGATCATGAATATAGGAATCACGTTCGTGGCAAGTAGACCAAAACAATCTGCATCTACTACTATTACTCCACACATCGACCACTATCCAGCATGCATCTAGAGTATTAAGTTCATAAGAACGGAGTAACGCATTAAGCAAGATGACATGATGTAGAGGGATAAACTCAAGGAATATGTTATAAACCCCATATTTTTATCCTCGATGGCAACAATACAATACGTGCATTGTTGCCCCTACTGTCACTGGGAAAGGACACCACAAGATTGAACCCAAAGCTAAGCACTTCTCCCATTGCAAGAAAGATCAATTTAGTAGGCCAAACTAAACCAATAATTTGAAGAGACTTACAAAGATATCAAATCATGCATATAAGAATTCAGAGAATAACCAAATAATAATCATAGATAAACGTGTTCATAAATCCACAATTCATCGGATCTCGGCAAACACGCCGCAAAAAGTATTACATTGAATAGATCTCCAAGAGAATCTAGGAGAACTTTGTATTGAGAATAAAAGAGAGAGAATAAGCCATCTAGCTAATAACTATGGACCTGAAGGTCTGTGGTAAACTATTCACGCTTCATCGGAGGGGCAATGGTGTTGATGTAGAAGCCCTCCGTGATTGATTCCCCCTCCTGCAGATCGCCGGAAAAGGCCCCAAGATGGGATCTCATGAGTACAGAAGGTTGCGGCGGTGGAAAAGTGGTTTCGTGGCTCCCAATGATGTTTCTAGGGTATAAGAGTATATATAGGCGAAAGAAGTACGTCGGTGGAGCTACGAGGGGCCCACGAGGGTGGGGGGCGCGCCTAGCCCCCTAGGCACGCCATCCTGCCTCGTGGCTTCCTCGCGAAGCTCCAGAATTCTACTACAAGTCTTTTGGATTGCTTTCGGTCCAAGAAAGATCATCGCGAAGGTTTCATTCCGTTTCGACTGCGTTTGCTATTCCATTTCTACGAAACTCTAAAATAGGCAAAAAAAAACAGAAACTAGCACTGGACCTCCGGTTAATAGGTTAGTCCCAAAAATAATATAAAAGAGCATATTAAAGCCCATTAAACATCCAAAATAGATAATTTAATAGCATGGAACAATAAAAAATTATAGATACATTGGAGACGTATCAAGCATCCCCAAGCTTAATTCCTGTTCGTCCTCGAGTAGGTAAGTGATAAAAACAGAATTTTTGATGTGGAATGCTACCTAACATAATTATCAATGTAATTATCTTTATTGTGGCATGAATGTTCAGATAACATGAAGATTCAAGACAAAAGCTTAATATTGACATAAAATAATAATACTTCAAGCATACTAACAAAGTAATCGTGTCTTCTCAAAATAACATGGCCAAAGAAAGTTCATCCCTACAAAATCATATAGTTTGGCTATGCTCCATCATCGTCACACAAAATATTCAAATCATGCACAACCCCGGTTTGAGCCAAGCAATTGTTTCATACTTTAGTATTCTCAAACTTTTTCAACTTTCACGCAATACATGAGCGTGAGCCATGGACATAGCACTATAGGTGGAATCGAGTGGTGGTTGTGGCGAAGACAAAAAGGAGGAAGATGGTCTCACATCAACTAGGCGTATTAATGGGCTATGGAGATGCCCATCAATAGATATCAATGTGTGTGCATAGGGATTGCCATGCAACAGATGCACTAGAGCTATAAATGTATGAAAGCTCAACAAAAGAAACTAAGTGGGTGTGCATCCAACTTGCTTGCTCACGAAGACCTAGGGCATTTTGAGGAAGCCCATTGTTGGAATATACAAGCCAAGTTCTATAACGAAAATTCCCACTAGTATATGAAAGTGACAAAACAAGAGACTCTCTATCATGAAGATCATGGTGCTACTTTGAAGCACAAGTGTAGAAAAGGGATAGTAGCATTGTCCCTTCTCTCTTTTTCTCTCTCTCTCTTTTGTTCATTGGCTTCTTCGGCCTTTCTTTTTTTCATTGGCTTCTTTGGCCTTTTCCTTTTTTTTCTCACAGGGGACAATGCTCTAAAAATTATGATCATCACACTTCTATTTTTTACAACTCAAGGATTACAACTCGATACTTAGAACAAAGTATGACTCTATATGAATTTCTCCGGCGGTGTGCCGGGATGTGCAATGAATCAATAGTGACATGTATAAAAAATTATGAAGGGTGGCTTTGCCACAAATACGATCTCAACTACATGATCATGCAAGGCAATATGCAATGATGAAACGTGTCATAATAAACGGAACGGTGGAAAGTTGCATGGCAATATATCTCGGAATGGCTATGGAAATGTCATAATAGGTAGGTATGGTGGCTGTTTTGAGGAAGGTAAATGGTGCGTTTATGGTACAGGCGAAAGTTGCGCGGTACTAGAGAGGCTAGCAATGGTGGAAGGGTGAGAGTGCATATAATCCATGGACTCAACATTAGTCATAAAGAACTCACATACTTATTGCAAAAGTCTACAAGTCATCAAAACCAAGCACTACATGCATGCTCCTAGGGGAAGGGTTGGTAGGAGTTAACTGTCGTGTGATCCCGGCCTCCACACAAAGGAAGGCAATCAAAGAAACACATCATGCTTCAAATTTGTTACACAATGGTTACCATATGTGCATGCTACGGGACATGCAAACCTCAACACAAGTATTCCTCAGATTCACAATTACTCTACTAGCATGACTCTAATATCACCATCCTCACATCTCCAAACAATCATCAAGCATCAAACTTCTCATAGTATTCAATGCACTTTAGATGAAAGTTTATATTATACCCATCTTGGATGCCCATCATATTAGGACTAGTTTTATAGCCAAAGCAAATTACCATGTTGTTCTAAAAGACTCTCAAAATAATATAAGTGAAGCATGAGAGATCCATAATTTCTATAAAATAAAACCACCACCGTGCTCTAAAAAGATATAAGTGAAGCACTAGAGCAAATTTATCTAGCTCAAAAGATATAAGTGAAGCACATAGAGTATTCTAATAAATTCCGATTCAAGCGTGTCTCTCCTAAAGATGTATTCAGCGAGGATGATTGTGGCAAACTAAAAAGCAATGAATCATATCATACAAGACGCTCCAAGCAAAACACATATCACATGGTGAATAAAAATATAGCCTCGAGTAAAGTTACCGATAGACGGAGACGAAAGAGGGGATGCCTTCCCGGGGCATCCCCAAGCTTACGATTTTAGTTGTCCTTGAATTTTACCTTGGGTTGCCTTGGGCATCCCCAAGCTTAGGCTCTTGGCACTCTTTATTTCATAGTACATCAAATCCTTACCCAAAAACTTGAAAACTGTACAACACAAAACTTAACAGAAAATCTCGTGAGCTCCGTTAGTATAAGAAAATAAACCACCACTTTAAGGTACTGTAATGAACTCATTATTTATTTATATTGGTGTTAAACCTACTGTATTCCAACTTATCTATGGATTATACCCCCCGATACTACTCATAGATTAATCAAAATAAGCAAACAACACACGAAAAACAGAATCTGTCTAAAATAGAACAGTCTGTAGCAATCTGTAACTTTAGAGTACTTCTGTAAATCCAAAAATTCAGAAATAAATTGGTGGAAGTTAGGAATTTGTCTATTAATCATCTGAAAAAATAATCAACCTAAAAGCACTCTCCAGTAAAAAATGACAGCTAATCTCGTGAGCGCAAATGTTTCGTTTTTTACAGCAAGACCGCAACGACTTCACCCAAGTCTTCCCAAAGGTTATACTTGGCACAAACACTAATTAAAACATAAAACCACATCTAAACAGAAGCAAAAATCAAATTAAAAAATAAAACTAGGTTGCCTCCCAACAAGCGCTATCATTTAACGCCCTTAGCTAGGCATTGATAATTGCAATGATGCTCACATAAAAGTGAAGAAATGAACCACACCGAGCATAATAAAACATGTGACAAACACATCTAAGTCTAACATACTTCCTATGCATAGGAATTTTATAAGCAAAGAAATCAAGGCAAGCAAACACTAGCATATGCAAGGAAGAAGGGAGAGACGATAGCAATCTCAACATGAAGAGAGGTAATTTAGTAACATGAAAATTTCTACGACCATATTTTCCTCTCTCATAATAATTACATGTAGGATCATAAGCAAATTCAACAATATAGCTGTCACAAAACATATTCTCAATACGATCCACATGCATGCGAAGTTGACACTCTTCCAAAATAGTGGGATCAATATTAACTAAAGTCATGACGTCTCCAAACCCACTTGAACCAAAAATTTCATATGATTGAACATTCTCCAAATATGTGGGATCTAAAGTTGACACTTTTCCAAACCTACTTTCAATATTATTGCAAACATTATTATCAATCTCATATTCATCATGGGGGTTAAATAAGTTTTCAAGATCATAAGAAGAATCACCCCAATCATAATCATTGCAACAAGTAGTGGACATAGCAAAACTAGCATCCCCAAGATTAGGGTTTTGCATATCATTAACACAATTGAAATTAACAGAATTTATAATAACATCATTGCAATCATGATTTTCAATCAAGGAGCTATCGTGAATCACTTCATAATTTTCTTCTTTCAACACTTCATCACAAATTTCAAATTCACGAATTTCAAGAAAAACCTCATAAAGATAATCTAGTGCACTCAATTCACTAGCAATTGGTTCATCATAATTGGATCTTTAAAAAATATTAGCAACTGGATGAGGATCCATAAATAGATTTTTTGCAAGCGAAGATGCAAGCAAATAGAAGGCACATGGCAAGACAAGCAAACATAAGATCGAACGAGAAAAAGGCAAACGAAAAGAAGGTAAACATTTTTGTGTATTTCTGAAAACATTTTAGAAGTGGGGGAGAGGAAAACAAGAGGAGAATGGCAAATAATGTAATGCGAGGGGGAAGAGTTTATGATGGGTACTTGGTATGTCTTGACTTGGCGTAGATCTCCCCGGCAATGGCGCCAGAAATCCTTCTTGCTACCTCTTGAGCATGCATTGGTTTTCCCTTGAAGAGGAAAGGGTGAAGCAGCAAAGTAGTGTAAGTATTTCCCTCAGTTTTGAGAACCAAGGTATCAATCCAGTAGGAGACAACGCACAAGTCACCTAGTACCTACACAAACAATCAAGAACCTTGCAACCAACACGATAAAGGGGTTGTCAATCCCTTCATGGTCACTCACAAAATTGAGATCTAATAAAGATAGTAACGTAAATATTTTTAGCATTTTTTTTGTATAGATTGGGAAGTAAATATTACAAAATAGTAAACGAGATGCGATGTAAAAAGAAGAGATTCAATATAGTAGGAAAGAGACCAGGGGCCATAGGTTTCACTAGTGGCTTCTCTCAAGATAGCATGTATTACGGTGGGTGAACAAATTATTGTCGAGCAATTTATAGAAAAGTGCATAGTTATGAAGATATCTAAGGCAATGATCATGAATATAGGCATCACATCCGTGTAAAGTAGATCGAAATGATTCTGCATCTACTACTATTACTCTACACATCGATCGCTATCCAGCATGCATCTAGAGTATTAAGTTCATAAGAACGGAGTAACGCATTATGTAAGATGACATGATGTAGAGGGGTAAACTCAAGCAATATGATATAAACCCCATCTTTTTGTCCTCGATGGCAACAATACAATGTGTGCCTTGCTGCCCCTACTGTCACAGGGAAAGGACACCGTAAGATTGAACCGAAAGCTAAGCACTTCTCCCATTGCCAGAAAGATCAATCTAGTAGGCCAACCTAAACCGATAATTCGAAGAGACTTGCAAAGATATCAAATCATGCATATAAGAATTCAGAGAAGAACCAAAAAATATTCATAGATAAACTTGTTCATAGATCCATAATTCATCAGATCTCGGCAAACACACCGCAAAAAGTATTACACCAAGTAGATCTCCAAGAGAATCGAGGAGAACTTTGTATTAAGAATCAAATAGAGAGAAGAAGCCATCTAGCTAATAACTATGGACCCGAAGGTCAGTGGTAAACTACTCATGCTTCATTGGAGGGGCAATGGTGTTGATGTAGAAGCCCTGTGTAATCGATTCCCCCTCCGGTAGATCACCAAAAAAGGTCCCAAGATGGGATCTCACGGGTACAGAAGATTGCGGCGGTGGAAAAGTGGTTTCATGGCTCCATGTAATGTTTCTACGTCATAAGAGTATATATAGGAGAAAGAAGTATGTCAGTGGAGCTACGAGGGGCCCACGAGGGTGGGGGCACGCCTACCTCCTGGCACGCCCTCCTGCATCGTGGCTTCCTCGCGGATCTCCAGACTTCTACTCCAAGTCTTCTGGATTGCTTTCGGTCCAAGAAAGACCATCACGAAGGTTACATTCCGTTTGGACTCCGTTTGGTATTCCTTTTCTGTGAAACTCTAGAATAGGCAAAAAAACAGATATTGGCACTGGGCCTCCGGTTAATTGGTTTGTCCCAAAAATAATATAAAAGAGCATATTAAAGCCCATTAAACATCCAAAACAGATAATATAATAGCATGGAACAATCAAAAATTATATATACGTTGGAGACGTATCATGATGCATTCCATCCCTCTCTATCTCAAGTACGGTTCAAACGAGCTGGTAACATGAAAAAAATGGTTGACTTAGTGGTGATCTTGGTGAGGTAACTCTAGTCCATCAGCGAGGGAAGCATACGAGCATATGACATACGGGGCATCGTGAGGCCATCCACTGAATGGGTACAATTTAGACCCTATGTAGAGTGTAAAACTACCCGGGTAGTCGTGTCCATGGTCATGGACGAGTCCGGATAATTCGCAGAATTCGGTCCTTGTCAAACTTTGTTAACAATATTAGTAGTTTAGGCAACAAAACTTGGGAAGGAATTGCTCAGGAGTGGAACAAAGAGGATTTGTGTTGTTGAGAAATGAAGGTGATGTATTATTATGCCAGTTAGACTGCCGAATGACAACGGGGCTCTCGGTCTTGAAGATCATGATAGATTGGTATGATTTTGGAATGATCATGATAATGACTTGAAATATTATAAACTCATATGTGTTTGCTTTATCTTTGTCATTACCTACCAGATAAAGTATGTTATGCAATGATAGATAGAACTGCTAGTTATGTGGTGTTTATGCCATGATTTTTTTTGCTTGGTAATATATATTATTTAGTTATCTAGAAAGTACTTTCAAAATACTCATTGGCATATTTTTTTGGCTAGATCAAGATGAGGAGCTGTCTTCCCTTAAAGTTAGAGTATTTGTTTTCCAGGAGAGTTTCTCATTTGGTTCCCCATGGAGTGATGTCGCTCCAAGTCCATGTTGCCCCTAGTGTTGTCTTCCATTGCAGTTAAAATATGCTATAGTGCCATATATGGCATTATTGTAATAAATAATCCACAATGATTTTGTAAACCATTGTTTTTGATATGTTTGTGTTGTGGTATTCATGTGTATGGTAGGCGGTGCCAGCGTTGTTCCTAGGCTGGCGTGCGCGACACTCCAACTAGTAAATTGTTGTGTGACAATTCAATGTGCTAGTTACACATGCTTGTCTCTACTTATTGTGATAGGATTGATAAAAAGAAGTGATACTTTATATTCTAACAAAGAATAGGAATACGATGATGGTTGTAATAGCTTTTGGAGGTGGTGAAGAATGTCATAAGAACATATGTTTTCATGTGGATATATCTGAGAGAAGGATAGCGGTGTTCCTCTAGTAGGACTCTAGTTCACTTGGTACCAAGTACCACAGTCCGAGTCTCGGTTCTTATGTGGATAACAGGAGTATTCCTGATACGTCTCCAACATATCTACTTTTCCAAACACTTTTGCCCTTGTTTTCGACTCTAACTTGCATGATTTGAATGGAACTAACCCGGACTGACGCTGTTTTCAGCAGAACTGCCATGGTGTTATTTTTGTGCAGAAATAAAAGTTCTCGGAATGACCAAAAATTCAACGGAGATTTATTTTGGAATATATAAAAAATATCTGAGGAAAGAACCAGACCAGGGGGCCCACACCCTATCCACGAGGGTGCCCCCCCCC
>LR738710.1:52056743-52084008 GCA_902687465.1 Secale cereale | reverse complement strand
CCGAGCGCGCCCCTTTCCTCGTGGGCCCCCTAAGGCTCCATCGACATCACCCCCGACTCCATATATTCACTTTTGGGGAGAAAAAATCAGAGAGAATGATTCATCGCGTTTTACGATACGGAGCCGCCGCCAAGCCCTAAACTCTCTCGGGAGGGCTGATCTCGAGTCCGTTCGGGGCTCCAGAGAGTGGACATCGTTGCCCTCGTCATCATCAACCTTCCTCCATCACCAATTCCATGATGCTCACTGGCGTGTGTGAGTAATCCCATCGTAGGCTTGCTGGACGGTGATGGGTTGGATTAGATCTACCATGTAATCGAGTTAGTTTTGTTAGGGTTTGATCCCTAGTATCCACTATGTTCTAAGATTGATATTGCTATGACTTTGCTATGCTTAATGCTTGTCACTAGGGCCCGAGTGCCATGATTTCAGATCTGAACCTATTATGTTTTCATGAATATATGTGTGTTCTTGATCCTATCTTGCAAGTCAATAGTCACCTACTATGTGTTATGATCCGTCAACCCCAAAGTGACAATAATCGGGACCACTCCCGGTGATGACCGTAGTTTGAGGAGTTCATGTATTCACTATGTGTTAATGCTTTGGTCCGGTACTCTATTAAAAGGAGGCCTTAATATCCCTTATAGTTTCCAATAGGACCCCGCTGCCACGGGAGGGTAGGACAAAAGATGGCATGCAAGTTCTTTCCCATAAGCATGTATGACTATATTCGGAATACATGCCCACATTACATTGATGAGCTGGAGCTAGTTCTGTGTCACCCTATGTAATAACTATTACATGAGGAATCGCATCCGACCTAATTATCCATCACTGATCCAATGCCTACAAGCTTTTCACATATTGCTTGTTGCTTATTTACTTTGCCGCTGCTACTGTTACAATCACTACAAAACTATTATCGCTACTTTTGCCAGTATCACCGTTACTACCATATTACTTTGCTACCTTGCTGCAGATATTAAGTCTTCCAGGTGTGGTTGAATTGACAACTCAACTGCTAATACTTGAGAGTATTCTTTGGCTCCCCTTGTGTCCAATCAATAAATTTGGGTTGAATACTCTACTCTCAAAAACTGTTGTGATCCCCTACACTTGTGGGTTATCAAGACTATTTTCTGGCGCTTTGTCGGGGAGCATAGCTATATTCTTTAAGTCACTTAGGATTTATATCTGCTGATCACTATGAAGAACTTGAAAGACTCAAAAACCAAGATTTATCGCTCAACTACGAGGGGAGGTAAGGAACTGCCATCTAGCTCTGCACTTGATTCACTCTCTGTTATGAGTAAATTTGTGACACCTACTCCTACTATTGAATCTGATATGTCACATGTTCTTGATGATGCCACTTCTGCTCTGTATGATGGAACTACTTCTATGCTTGATAATACTGTGCCACTAGGTGGATTTCTTGATGAACAAATTGCTAAGGTTAGAGAGAATGAGATTATTGAAACTGATAATATTGATGAAAGTGATGATGAAGATTCTCCCCCTAGATATGAATTACCTGTTGTGCCTGAGGGTTATGTTATGGATGAAGAAACTGCTATAGAGTTTGTTGCTTGCAATGATAGATATGATCTTAAGAAATTATTAGCTAAGCTTAAACAAAAGTCTTTGAATGCTAGAATGAAATATGACCCTGCTTTTGCTACTTCACCTATTTGTGTTCCTGATAAGGATTATGATTTCTCTGTCGATCCTGAGTTAATTACTTTGGTTGAATATGATCCTTTCCATGGCTATGAATCTGAAACTGTTGTGGCACATCTTACTAAACTGAATGATATAGACACCCTATTCACCAACGAGGAAAAAATTCATTACCACTATATCCTTAAGCTATTTCCGTTCTCGTTGAAGGGTGATGCTAAGATATGGTTTAATTCTCTTAATCCTGGTTGTGTGCGTAGTCCCCAGGATATGATTTATTACTTCTCTGCTAAGTATTTCCCCGCTCGTAAGAAACAAGCTACCTTACGAGAAATATATAATTTTGTGCAAATTGAAGAAGAGAGTCTCCCACAAGCTTGGGGGAGGCTTCTCCGGTTACTTAATGCTTTGCCCGATCATCCTCTTAAGAAAAAATGAAATACTTGATATCTTTTACAATGGACTAATCGATGCTTCCAGAGACCACCTAGATAGTTGTGTTGGTTGTGTTTTCAGCGAAAGAACTGTTGATCCAGCTGAATTGTTATTGAATAATATGTTGACCACCGAAAACAATTGGACACTTCCTGAACCAGCCCCCCTAAGACAACTCCAAAGAAAAGGGGTGTTCTGTTCTTAGTCCCGAGGATATGCAAGAGGCCAAGAAATCTATGAAAGAAAAAGGTATTAAAGCTGAAGATGTTAAGAATTTATCACCTATTGAAGAAATACATGGTCTTGATAACCCGACACAGGTAGTAAAGGTAAATTCTCTCTATAGATTTGATGAATGTGATATTCCTCGTTATAAGTCTGCTAGCCAATGCCTAGATGAGTTAGACAATTTTATTGTGAAACAAGAAAACCACAATGCTTATGTTGATAGACAATTGCAACGTAATGCTTACATGATTGAATGCTTGAGTGATTATATGTCTAGAGTTAAAGGTGAATTGAAACTCATTAGTAAACATGCTTCTATGGTTACCACTCAAGCAGAACAAGTACTTAAAGCACAAAATGATTTGCTCAATGAATTAAATAGTAAGAAAAACGATAATGCTATTAGAGTTGTGACTATAGGTGGTAAAATGACTCAGGAACCTCTGTATCCTGAAGGCCACCCTAAGAGAATTGAGCAAGATTCTCAGAGAGCTAATGTAGATGCACCTAGTTCTTCTAAGTAGAAGAAAAAGAAAAATGATAGGACTTTGCATGCTCCTAGTGAACCTATAGCTGACACACCTGAGAATCCCAATGATATCTCTATCTTTGATGCTGAAACACAATCTGGTGATGAACATGAACCTAGTGATAATGTTAATGATGATGTTCATGATGATGCTCAACCTAGCAATGACAATGATGTAGAGATTGAACCTGCTATTGATCTTGATAACCCACAATCAAAGAATCAACGCTATGACAAGAGAGACTTTGTTGCTAGGAAGCACGGTAAGGAAAGAGAACCATGGGTTCAGAAACCCATGCCATTTCCTCCTAAACCATCCAAGAAAAAGGATGATGAGGATTTTGAGCGCTTTGCTGAAATGATTAGACCTATCTTCTTGCTTATGCGTTTGACCGATATGCTTAAACAAATCCTTATGCTAAGTATATGAAAGATATTATCACAAATAAAAGAAAAATACCTGAAGTAGAAATTTCCACCATGCTTGCCAATTATACTTTTAAGGGTGGAATACCAAAGAAACTAGGAGATCCAGGAGTACCAACTATACCTTGCTCCATTAAAAGAAACAATGTTAAAACTACTTTATATGATCTTTGTAATGCCTAGTATGAGATTATACCTCCCACGTGTCGAGGCACGACTTAAAGGTATAAGCTCATACTAGAATGATCTCAAGTATGGTATCTTTGCATGACTCAAGTAAAAGAGGGATGAAATTGCAAAAGAGTAGTTGGCTTACACTCACCACGTCACACAATACATTACATAAACATTTATCATCCAAATAACATCACAGTATGACTACGGACAAAGATCCAAATGAAAGATACCATAAACAAAGCAACACAAGGTCCCGATCGCCCCTAGTAGGAACCACTACTGATCATCAAAGCGTCACATACATACGACCAAGCTCTTCATCGAACTCCCAGCGAAGTTCTGATCCACCTCCTGCATTGTTCTCGGCGGTACCTGCATCTGGTGTGTGTTGAATCTGTGAGCCACAGAGGACTCAGCAATCCCGTTCCCGGGTATCAAAACTAACAAAGCCTTATAGGTGAGGGAAGGCTTTAAAAGTGTTTGCAGCAAGCACTAAGAAACTAACTTACGAGTTCAGAGCGAGAAGAGAGTAAGAGCCAATGATCGTCAAAGTGAACACGAAGTGATCCTAACTACTCACGTCAATCATAAACCCACCGTGTTCTTATTCTCGAAACCCCTTCGAGAAGAGACAATCACGGAACTCACACAGGTAGTGTATTCTTAAGGATAGAGTGTCATGTTTTCTACAACCGGATATTAACAAATTCCCATCTGTCACATAACCGTGGGCACGGCTTTCGGAAGTTCAATACCCTGCAGGGGTGTCCCAACTTAGCCCATCACAAGCTCACGATCTGCGGAGTCGCAACTCCAAGATGGGAAGACCCGAGTATTCTCGGAATCCCGTGCTCAAGATATTCCGACAAAGGTAAAACTAATGCAGCAAGACCTCCCGGCGTGCCGACACCCTGATAGTAGCCGCGCGTATCTTGTCTCAGGCCACGACCGGATAAGTCATCCTACAGGTTGTTACCAGCCCTTGAGTTTCCTCGAGGTGCCCCGCAGTCTGCTCAGTTCGGACCAACACTCAAGACAAGCACTGGCCCGGGGGGTTGATTAATAAATCCTCGGGTTAATTACTCCCTCGGCAAGTTTTAGTTGTTATGCAAATGTAGAACCAAAGTTGGGCCTTGCTGGAAAAGCTTTAGCACTAAGCGAGTTATCAAGGGCGGCCCATAAACCCCAACCGTGTTAGGAACACAAAATCCGGGAACATAACATCGGTTTATCGGGTCCTAAGGTGGCATGAGTGGAACAAAACACCGAGCAAAAGGCCAAGCCTTCCACCCATTGCCAAGTATATAGGTGTGTTAATATATTTAAGAGATATTGTGATATTCCAACAACCAGTTCTAACTTGGAGCAATCTTCATCTTCACCTGCAACTAACAACGCTATAAGAGGGGCTGAGCAAGCGGGTAACATAGCCAAACAACGGTTTGCTGGGAAGGTGTCAAAGGTTAGAGGTCTCATGGCAACAATAGGAGGGCTGACAAACAGACATGGGAATCGAGGCAATATCTAAAGAGCGAGACATCTAGCATAGGCAAAGATAGTAATGATATCTGGGTATGGTCATCTTGCCTGGGATTCCGCAAGGAAGAAGACAAGTCCATGCAGTAGTCGAACAAATCCTCACAACTCCGGAACAAACCCGAAGCTAACGAGCGAAGAATACCGGAAAGAAGCAAACAACACGGTGAACACACATCTCATAACCATGGCATGATGCACAACCAAATATGATGCATGTCCGGTTTAAATATGCATGGCATGGCAAGTGCACAAACAATTCTACAAGTTAAGTGGAGCTCAATATGCAAGGAGTTGCATATTCCCAAAACACCACATTTTACTTGTTTAGTTGACTCTCGTTTATTAACAAGACAATATTAAATGTTTTTATTAAACAATGGCAAGAGATGAAGCATGAGCAAAACTACACTATCTAGTCAATTTAAATGAGGCCGGAAATAACAACAACAATTCCGAAAACTCCTCATGTCATTTAGCAAATATTGAAGCAACAACAATTTAATCATTTTAATGTTGTTATCATGATGCAGATGGCATTTTCAAGTTTACGCAATTTTTATTGAAAGTGGACATGAAGATGATATGAAGCATTTGTCGCCACAACGGAAGGAAAGGGATGTCATGGCGCCGAGAATGGAAATGATGCCACGGCAACGATCCGATGATCCGACAACTCGTCGAGAAGCCGGTGAAAATCAAGGTGGCGTGAGTGAGTCGAACAAGATGATGGGGTGCTCCCGGCTTCCGGGTTCCCACGGGTCGGCGACAAAAGAGGGGCACAACGGACATGGTGCACACAAGGGATGCATCTCATACATCGCAAGCAAACTTTCTTGGGTGTCGTCTCGCGGTATACCTTCGGAGCGTGTGTTTGGAGCGGTTCGAGTTCGGAGCGGTGTAGAGGAAGTCGACGTTCTCGAGGCGGTCGTCGTCGAAGTTGTCGTTCACGTTCGGAGATGCACACGCGGTCTTCGGCGATGGTAGGGGTACTCGTTTTCATAGACGTTCGGGTATCCGTAGATGTTCATGTCGTCGTGACGTAGGGGTACACGGTTCGAGTCTGTTCTGGGCCGTCGTGGCACTTGCCGTAGGGGTACTTATCGCATCGTCGGGCGTAGTCGACCTTGGTATTTCCGAAGGGGTACTTGCATTATCCGTGTAGTCGAACTTGAAGGTCGTCGGCGTCGTGGTACTCATGTTGGTGTAGTGGAACTTGACGTATCCGAGGTCTTCGGGGCAACCAAGTACTCATTCATGTTGGATTCGTACAGAGTTCGTAGGCGTCCATGAGGGTCTTGACGAAACGAAGGAGTACTTGCGGGTTGTCTGCGACACTTGGCTGGATCCACCGTACAGAAGACGAACTTGACGGCCTTGGAGTTTGCATCCAGGTGGAACGGCACCCCTGCAGCAGGGACTACGGCGACTCGAGGACGACGGGTTGACGGAGGCGGAACCGCGGCAGCAGCAGGACTTGGCGGCGCCGGTGGCCGGAGCAGAGGCGCGGAGGAGGCTGGAGATGGCAAGGACGAAGGCGATAAGGGGTCTTCTCGGAGCTGGGCCTCTCGGGTGGCCTTCCCTGCTTGAGGTTGATGCAGAGGGTCGGCACGGCAGGTAACGACCCGCTGGCTCAGGGCTACGCGACCACGGCAAGGAGGCGGCGACGTTCGCCGATGGAGGAGGGCGCGGGGTCTGTCACCGTGGCGGGATGGCAGCGGCGCTCCGGCGCGAGGAGGATCGGCGAAGGGGGAGGGAGGAGGTCGAGCGTTGCGGCCGGCGCGGTGCAGAGCGTTGCGGAGGAGGTTGGCGCTCCGGGAGGAGGCCGAAGGGGCACCGGGCGTGCTCCGGTGGCCTCGCGATGCGAAGGGGAGGTGAGCTCGGGATGACTCCCGCGGTGGAGTAGGGAGGAGGAGGTCGGACGCCATGGCGAGGTGGCGGCGCGAAGGAGAAGGAGGCGGGATGGGTCGCGCGGCGGGGCACCTGGCTGGTGCGCCGCTGGAGAACGAGAGGGGGAGACGAGGGAAACGAGCGGGCGAGAGGACGGGGTCAAGGGTGGCGGCGCAAGGAAAAGAGGAGGGAGAGGGGATTGGGCTTCCTAGGGTTAGGAGCTGGTGGGGCGATTGGGCCTAGCAGGCCAGCTGCTGATGGCCTCGGGCCAAAAGAAGGCTGTGGGATGGATGGCTTAGGTGGTTGATGGGCCAGGGAGGCCGCGGCTGGGCCCTTTCTTCCCTTGTTTTTTCTTCAAACAGAAAAGTGAAAGGAAAAGAAAGGCAGAATTATATATGTAATTTGACAAAGATGAAGATATTTCTGGAGTCCTGGTTTAATTCCCAATTTAAATAAAATGCTCTGGTAATTTTTAGAGACGATAAATTTATACAAGTTTGAAAGTAACTCAAACTTGAATAAATCTGTAGGCCAACCAAAGCACTACCAGAAGACCTTAAAACTGGAGGTGGTGGTAGCGACATGGTCTAGTATTTATAGGAAGATATAGAACATTTTCTGGAATCGGAAAAAGTCACTTGCAATAAACAAGTGAGAGTTGAAAAGAAGAAGCTAGTGGAGTGTGCACTTGAAGAGGGATTTGGTGGCAAGAGAAAGATGCAAGTGTGTATTGGTGATTCCAAATCAATGGAATATTTGATAATAGCTCCATAAATATTAGGAGGATATATTATAAAGAGAAGTCAACCTTCCCTCGATTTAAATGGACCGAAGGTCCACACAATTTATTTTGTTGAGTTTTAAAAATTAAAGACATGATGGCATGATGACATGATGCAGTGCAACATAAATAAAGCAAGCACAAATGAAACACACGGGAAAACCCGGAACATCTGGAATCTTCTGGAGCACCGGTCTTGGGGCGTCACAACTCTCCGACACTAACAGAGGATCTCGACCCGAGATCCTGGAGAAGGCACCGGATAGAAACGGAAAAGAAGAGGTAAAACAAAGTTGCTTCTTGACAGACGAGTGAAACCACGAACCTTGAGAGGTTAAACAAGTTGAATAAAGAATACAATGGAGATGAACGAAGATGAAAACACTCTTGTCAAAAGGAGGAACAAGGAACATTACAAGAACCTTGTAGGTTGAAAGACATGAAACAAGAGCTTACTAACCAAAAGAATATGAAACCGCAATGGTATAGCCAAGGAATAAGAATGACATAATTAGGACATCACTCCGACTGAAAATGGAAGGAATTAACATGATCTTGAGAAGATTGGATGATCTTGATGAAATCAACAGCATATTGCCTCCGAAACAATTGAAAGAATGCACAAGGGGTAAGAAAGATTTCACATAGCACTCCGCTTGAAAAGAGAGGCAAACTTGATAAGATGAGAGAATTTGAATGGAGAATACAACACTCCTGTTAAATGGACAAGCAAAGGAAAGAACATGATCTCGATAAAACGAGATGATGGTTTGGAGAGAGCAACATCACAATGCCTCCGGAATGAAAGAATATATGTTAGGTCATTTGAAAGAAAAGAACGGAGAAGAAAATGACAACTTCTCCCACGAATGAATTTGAAAGAGCATCCTTACAAAGATGGATTGAACAGAGTTGTTGGAAGAATCAACAAGCACAGAATAAGCTTGTTGTTGGCTTATGGAAAACATCTCAAAATTATGAGGTGACAACCAGCCACTTACGAAAACATTTGATTGGATTGAGATCAACAAGGAGACGAAAAACTTATTTCACCGAAAGGATAAATGAAGAACTTGGGTCATTTATAAGCACCACAATAGAAAAATCCTTTGGGAAAAGCTTTAGGTGAATTATAACCCAATATCACTCCAACGAAGAAATTGAAGGGTTAGAAGGATCTCCTGAACGAAGAAAATGATGGGTTTTGAATATCTCATTCCTGACAATTTGTGAATCATGAAACATGAAGGGAAAATTGTCAAGAATGACATAACACCACCTCAAAAGATAACGGTAGAAAGAATTGCACTTCGGAATGCAAGAAGAACACTTGAGCTCCAACAAGAATCTTAAAGAACACTTCGAGGATGAACTAAATCATGAAGAACCACTATGAAGAACTCCGGTAATAAAAGGATGAGAAGTGAAAGATGAAAATAATAAGATTCAAGGCATGCAATGATTTAGATGGAGGTTCCGACGAGATGGCCGAGAAACTTTGAACTCTGGAAAAGAAAAGATGAAAGGGCTTGGGATTAGAATTTATTCATCATGAACAAACTCCGAACAAAGGAATTAAATCACCTTGAGGGAATAAGAATAATAATTATGTCATGCTTACCCTTCATCACCTTAAATTGATAAGAAGCAATGGATATGAATGCTACTTATTCTTGTTGCAAAGAATTAAAGAGAGATCCCGCACAAACTTGGGTAAATCTTCAATGAACCACCAGTAGGATTATGAAAAGAACAAATGAATTAATACGATAACAAGGAAGAGAAATCTTGAATGAACCACCGTAAGAATATGGAGACGAACGAAGAGGCATCAATTAAGAATAGTTGGAGGGCGAAGCTGAAAAATGAGAACGAAGAAATCTTCTGAGATGATGGCCTTCGGAGGATCACAATGTGAAGAATTCATGAACTGCTTTGGATGGTATAAAAAGAATTCCTCACAATCGAAAACAATTATGAGGATGGCATGAAGCTAGAACCATGAATCTTCAAGAGGCTGGCCAAGATTTATGAGAAACTCTTCTCCGGTCTTCAAATGTTGAGAAGAACGACGAGAAACATCATCATGAATGGTTTAGGCACTCCGTAATGAGAATTAAAAGGTTGAACCAATGATGAAAAGAATTTGAAAGCGATCTTAGAGGATACATTTGAGCGATGAGAAATCCATTCTTACGTCAAACTTGAAAAGAATTTTTGAATAACTCCGAAAAATAGAAGAGTCATGTAAGATCCTGGGAAAAGACCTGTGGGTTAGGGCCACTCAAAAGAAACACCGTTGGACTGATTACTTGAGAGATATTGCACCGGTTGAATTAAATGGCTTGGATGAGATAACAATCTCAAAATATAATGAACAGGTTGAAAATGGAAACACGAGTCCTCTGAGATCTCTTGTACACTCCGGATAAGAATTAGGGAGAGTTGAATAATCAAGAGAGACTTCGGATAAGAAATTTCAACATGTGAAACAAAAAGGAAGAGATATGATCAACACCGAAGCTTTCTATTAAATCCACCGGAGAAGAAACAAGAAGCAGAGAATGATAAACTGAATCTTCCTAAGCATCTTCACGAGAAATCACCGGATAGGGACATTGATGGAAAAGAATGAAGAAACATCACGTGAATAAAGTGGATATTTCATTTGAGAATTTCTGGCTCCGAGAAGAAGAAGGGTGGGAGGGTGGGGAAAACAAAGACAACTTGGGATGAATGAAACAGACACCGTTGAGAAAAACCAAGACTTGATCTTGCACATATTAAAAGGATCGGGTAACTCAAAGAGTAGCACGCCGATTGTAAAGAATTTAACATAGCAATCTCGATGATCAAGAAGGATTAGCACTCCCATAGAAATATGAGAATACCTATTAAGAAAGGTATGGGATCAACATTTGACGTCGAAGCAACTCAAATACCAGAATCAAAACAAAAACAAAGGATAGATATGTTGCAACATAATCTTCACAATATCATCTGAACAGAGAATTGAACGAATGAATTCCATAGCTTAATGGTACAACACTTGTCGAGAAGCCAATTGGGAGAACAAAAGGTAAAATAAAAACAACAAGGAGCAGATAGAACAAATACAAGATAGAAGCTTCGTCCCACATATTCGTGCTGAAAGCTCATGGAACGTGTTACAAAAGGGTTTTGCAATCCCCGGATCAGCATAGCCAAGGTCCCTTTAAGATGCAACTCCCGATTGGAACAACGCCCATAAAACCACTTCACTCAATATAGAACCTTGAACTCCATATCATGCATTCGTTGGAAGAATGCCTACGAACTACTAGATGAACCCACCTATTAATTTCCGAAAGTTTCCAGTTATGCAATCAGGTGTTGGGGATACAAGGGAAGCACCGCGCACTCAACTCTAATCCTACATCCAGCTGTATCGATCCTTCAACACATAACCAGTTATTTCCGGAAACCTTTTACCTCGGACCTTCGAAACGCATCCGCTATACAAGCTATGGCAATACTCCCGAACTACCTCCCCAGTACTGGGTGATGTCGGGGTTACCTTGCCACTAACCGCATAGGAGAGTTTTCGATGTCGGCCGTCTTAAGTATTCCAGAACTGCTGCGATAGATTTGTGACGACAACACCTCGGAGCTCAACTCCCCGGGACACTACCACAACCCCTAAATGACAGGAGGCATCAAGAACAATGTTCTCGTCACAAAGACATCGGAACAATCCAAACAATACTCGCGTGATCCTAAAAAAAATTAAGTGAATTTTTGAGAGTAGAAGAGATAGAACATCGTCAGGAGTCCTCACCAGAATGAAAAAAAGGATGGGGAGTAAAAAGAAATCCTACTCTCCGATATATATATAGGACTCAAAACATTTTCATGTGTGTGCCTAGACTCAACCGTCAACGATTCGATCAATCAGTGGGGGCTCCTAGGTCGGAGAAGGCTCTGATACCAACTTGTAATGCCCAGTATGAGATTATACCTCCCACGTGTCGAGGCATGACTTAAAGGTATAAGCTCATACTAGAATGATCTCAAGTATGGTATCTTTGCACGACTCATGTAAAAGAGGGATGAAATTGCAAAACAGTAGTTGGCTTACACTCGCCACGTCACACAATACATTACATAAACATTCATCATCCAAATAACATCACAGTCCAACTACGGACGAAGATCCAAATGAAAGATACCATAAACAAAGCAACACAAGGTCCCGATCGCCCCTAGTTGGAACCACTATTGATCGTCGAAACGTCACATACATACGGCCAAGCTCTTCATCGAACTCCCAGCGAAGTTCTGATCCACCTCATGCATTGTTCTCGGCGGTACCTGCATCTAGTGTGTGTTGAATCTGTGAGCCACAGAGGACTCAGCAATCCCATTCCCGGGTATCAAAACTAACAAAGCCTTATAGGTGAGGGAAGGATTTAAAAGTGTTTGCAGCAAGCACTAAGCAACTAACTTACGAGTTCAGAGCGAGAAGAGAGTAAGAGCCAACGATCGTCCAAGTGATCACGAAGTGATCCTAACTACTCACGTCAATCATAAACCCACCGTGTTCTTCTTCTCGAAACCCCTTCGAGAAGAGACAATCACTGAACTCACACAGGTAGTGTATTCTTAAGGATAGAGTGTCATGTTTTCTGCAACCGGATATTAACAAATTCCCATCTGCCACATAACCGCGGGCACAGCTTTCGAAAGTTCAACACCCTGCAGGGGTGTCCCAACTTAGCCCATCACAAGCTCACAATCCGCAGAGTCGCAACTCCAAGGTGGGAAGACCCGAGTATTCTCGGAATCACGTGCTCAAGATATTCCGACAAAGGTAAAACTAATCTAGCAAGACCTCCCGGCGTGCCGACACCCTGATAGTAGCCGCGCGTATCTCGTCTTAGGCCACGACCGTATAAGTCATCCTATAGGTTGTTACCAGCCCTTGAGTTTCCTCGAGGTGGCCCCGCAGTCTGCTCAGTTCGGACCAACACACAAGACGAGCACTAGCCCGGGGGGGTTGATTAATAAAACCTCGGGTTAATTACTCCCTCGACAAGTTTTAGTTGTTAGGCAAATGTAGAACCAAAGTTGGGCCTTGCTGGAAAAGCTTTAGCACTAAGCGAGTTATCAAGGGCGGCCCATAAACCCCAACCGTGTTAGGAACGCAAAATCCGGGAACATAACACCGGTTTATCGGGTCCTAAGGTGGCATGAGTGGAACAAAACACCGAGCAAAAGGCCAAGCCTTCCACCCATTGCCAAGTATATTGGTGTGTTAATATATTTAAGAGATATTGTGATATGCCAACAACAAGTTCCAACTTGGAGCAATCTTCATCTTCACTTGCAACTAACAACGCTATAAGAGGGGCTGAGCAAGCGGGTAACATAGCCAAACAACGGTTTGTTGGGAAGGTGTCAAAGGTTAGAGGTCTCATGGCAACAATAGGAGGCCTGACAAATAGACATGGGCATCGAGGCAATATCTAAAGAGCGAGACATCTAGCATAGGCAAAGATAGTAATGATATCTGGGTATGGTCATCTTGCCTGGGATTCCGCAAGGAAGAAGACAAGTCCATGCAGTAGTCGAACAAATCCTCACAACTCCGGAACGAACCCGAAGCTAACGAGAGAAGAATACCGGAAAGAAGCAAACAACACGGTGAACACACATCTCATAACCATGGCATGATGCACAACCAAATATGATGCATGTCCGGTTTAAATATGCATGGCATGGCAAGTGCACAAACAATTCTACAAGTTAAGTGGAGCTCAATATGCAACGAGTTGCACATTGACAAAACACCACATTTTATTTGTTTAGTTGACTCTCGTTTATTAACAAGACAAGATTAAATGTTTTTATTAAACAATGGCAAGAGATGAAGCATGAGCAAAACTACACTATCTAGTCAATTTAAATGAGGCCGGAAATAACAACAACAATTCCGAAAACTCCTCATGTCATTTAGCAAATATTGAAGCAACAACAATTTAATCATTTTAATGTTGTTATCATGATGCGGATGACATTTTCAAGTTTATGCAATTTTTATTAAAAGTGGACATGAAGATGATATGAAGCATTTTTCGCCACAACGGAAGGAAAGGGATGTCATGGTGACGAGAATGGAAACGATGCCACGGCAATGATTCGATGATCCGACAACTCGTCGAGAAGCCGGTGCAAAAGCAAGGTAGCGTGAGTGAGTCGAACAATATGATGGGGTGCTCCCGGCTTCCGGGTTCCCACGGGTCGGCGACAAAAGAGGGGCGCAACGGACATGGTGCACACAAGGGATGCATCTCATACATCGCAAGCAAACTTTCTCGGGTGTCGTCTCGCGGTATACCTTCAAAGCGTGTGTTTGGAGCGGTTCGAGTTCGGAGCGGTGTAGAGGAAGTCAACGTTCTCGAGGCGGTCGTCGTCGAAGTTGTCGTTCACGTTCGGAGATGCACACGCGGTCTTCGGCGACGGTAGTGGTACTCGTTTTCATAGACGTTCAGGTATCCGTAGATGTTCATGTCGTCGTGACGTAGGGGTACAAGGTTCGAGTCCGTTCGGGGCCGTCGTGGCACTTGCCGTAGGGGTACTTGTCGCATCGTCGGGCGTAGTCGACCTTGGCGTTTCCGAAGGGGTACTTGCATTATCCGTGTAGTCGAACTTGAAGGTCGTCAGTGTCGTGGTACTCATGTTGGTGTAGTGGAACTTGACGTATCCGAGGTCTTCGGGGTAAACAAGTACTCATTCACGTTGGATTCGTATAGAGTTCGTAGGCGTCCATGAGGGTCTTGACGAAACGAAGGAGTACTTGCGGGTTGTCGGCGACACTTGGCTGGATCCACCGTACAGAAGACGAACTTGACGGCCTTGGAGTTTGCATCCAGGTGGAACGGCGCCCCTGCAGCAGGGACTACGGCTACTCGAGGATGACGGGTTGACGGAGGCAGAACCGCGGCAGCAACATGACTTGGCGGCGCCGGTGGCCGGAGCAGAGGCGTGGATGAGGCCGGAGATGGCAAGGACGAAGGCGATAAGGGGTCTTCTCGGAGCTGGGCCTCTCGGGTGGCCTTACCTGCTTGAGGTTGATGCAGAGGGTCGGCACGCCAGGCAGCGACCCGCTGGCTCGAGGGGTACGCGACCACGACAAGGAGGCGGCGACGCTCGCCGATGGAGGAGGGCGCAGGGTCTGTCACCGTGGCGGGACGGCAGCGGCACTCCAGCGCGAGGAGGATCGGTGACGGGGGAAGGGAGGAGGTCGAGCGCTGTGGCCGGCGCGGTGCAGAGCGTTGCGGAGGAGGTTGGCGCTCAGGGAGGAGGCCGAAGGGGCACGGGGAGTGCTCCGGTGGCCTCGCGATGCGAAGGGGAGGTGAGCTCGGGATGACTCCCGCGATGGAGTAGAGAGGAGGTCAGACGCCATGGCGAGGCGGCGGCGCGAAGGAGAAGGAGGCGGGATGGGTCGCGCGGCGGGGCACCTGGCTGGTGCGCCGCTGGAGAACAAGAGGGGGGAGACGAGGGAAACGAGCGGGCGATAGGACGGGGTCAAGGGTGGCGGCGCAAGGAAAAGAGGAGGGAGAGGGGATTGGGCTTCCTAGGGTTAGGAGCTGGTAGGGCGATTGGGCCTAGCAGGCCAGCTGCTGATGGCCTCGGGCCAAAAGAAGGCTATGGGATGGATGGCTTAGGTGGTTGATGGGCCAGGGAGGCCGCGGCTGGGCCCTTTCTTCCCTTGTTTTTTCTTCAAACAGAAAAGTGAAAGGAAAAGAAAGGCAGAATTATATATGTAATTTGACAAAGATGAAGATATTTCTGGAGTCCTGGTTTAATTCCCAATTTAAATAAAATGCTCTGGTAATTTTTAGAGACGATAAATTTATACAAGTTTGAAAGTAACTCAAACTTGAATAAATCTGTAGGCCAACCAAAGCACTACCAAAAGACCTGAAAACTGGAGGAGGTGGTAGCGACATGGTCTAGTATTTATAGGAAGATATAGAACATTTTCTGGAATCGGGAAAAGTCACTTGCAATAAACAAGTGAGACTTGAAAAGAAGAAGCTAGTGGAGTGTGCACTTGAAGAGGGATTTGGTGGCAAGAGAAAGATGCAAGTGTGTATTGGTGATTCCAAAGCAATGGAATATTTGATAATAGCTCCATAAATATTAGGAGGATATATTATAAAGAGAAGTCAACTTTCCCTCGATTTAAATGGACCGAAGGTCCACACAATTTTTTTTGTTGAGTTTTAAAAATTAAAGACATGATGGCATGATGACATGATGCAGTGCAAAATAAATAAAGCAAGCACAAATGAAACACACGGGAAAACCCGGAACATCTGGAATCTTCTGGAGCACCGGTCTTGGGGCGTCACAATCTTGGAGCCGGCGTTAGTGTTATACCTCTCTCTTTATATTGTAGACTTGATTTGAATAAGTTGACACCTACTGAAATATCTTTGCAAATGGCCGATAAATCAACTGCTATACATGTCAGTATTTGTGAGGATGTGCCTGTTGTGGTTGTAAATGTCACTATTCTAAAGGACTTTGTTATGCTTGATATCCCCGAGGACGTTAGTATGTCTATTATCCTTGGTAGACCCTTTTTGAATACTGCAGGGGCTGTTATTGATTGCAACAAAGGCAATGTCATTTTTCATGTCAATGGTAATGAGCATAAGGTACACTTTCCGAGGAAACAACCTCAGGTCCACAATATCATTTCTATTGGAAAAAATTCAATGATTACTTTTGGAGGTTTTGAATTTCCTCTTCCTACTGTCAACAAGAAATATGATATTCTTGTTGTTGGGGACATGCATATCACCGTTGAGGTAACCTAGTGTTATTCCAAAATTCTCCGGTTTCATGTTATTCGGAAAGAGTTTATTAACAAGACTTGATCAACCTTGTTAATGGATTCATTTTGATGAGCATGAGATGGGTGAATCTAGAAAGCACAACCTTCTGTACCCCCCTTTTACTTTCTGTTAATTAGATTAAATAAACCAAAAATAGTATTTTCTGTCTGTTTCCAGAGTTATCCGTGCAATAAAAAATACCCCGAAAATAAAAGTTCTCAAAATGCCCCGAAAATGAAATATGTTTTTTTCCAGAATATTTGGCACTGAGAACATAGCAAGGGGAGCCAGCACCTGGCCACGAGGGTGCAGGGCGCACCCCCTGCCTCGTGGACCCCACATGGCCCCCCTCCACTTACTCCAGCACCCACACACTCCTTCTTCCTCACAAAAAAATCACCAACCAGCTCAAGCACGAGTTCTAGCTCATCTTGCTACCATTTTCGATCTCCTTGCTCAAAGCTCCATTCACAAAACTGTTTTACGAGATTGTTCTTCGATATGTGACTCCTCCAATGGTCCAATTAGTTTTTGTTCTAGTGCTTTATTTATTGCAAATTTTTGCTGCTTAGGTGACCCTATTCTTGAGCTTGCATGTCAAATTTATGTGGCTCCAAGTAGTTCTAATGCATGATATGGTCTATAGGCACTTTTGGGAGTAGTTGCTATCAATCTTGTTAGGTTTGGTTCAATTTTATTTTGAGTTACTAAAAATTTCAGAAAATTTCAGAGGAAGAAAATGATGAGGAGATTGTTGAGAGACTCTTCTAGTCAAAGCTCAAAGGATAAATAGAAGGAAGAGAATAAGAAGCCCAAATACAATCTTCCTCGCACTGCGGAAGTTCGGCCATGTGAATGGCCTTGCAATGAGTTCTTGGAAGCCGTTGGGATTTATAAAGAATTTTATTATTTGGCAGAAAATGCAGGCCTCAGTGACTTCCTCCACGACTAGCGTGAATAGTACCTCTTGCTCACTAATATTTTCATGCAAAATTTTCATTTTCATACTAAGAAATCACCACCTTCAGTGGAGTTTCATTTATATGATGAGGTTAAGGAGATGTCGTTCTATGAATTTTGTCAAGTATGTAAGATACCCTTTGCTGGTAGTCTTGAGGAACCACATCGTAAGGATGTTGAGGGGTTTATCAACATGACAGCTTTAGGGGAAACGAGGCAAGTTTCAGGGACAATAATTATTAGTATACATATTCATGTTCTATGCTACTTTGCAATATTTGCCAGTAGATGTTTAATTGGTCGCGGGAACAGTGGAAACCTTAGTGCCCCTGATATTGTTATTTTCCGCCATGCTTTGTTTCAAGACACAACTTTTAGCTTGGGTGTTGTTGTTGCTAAAAGATTAAGCCTGAACCGTACAAAGGGCCCATCTTCGGAGGCATCTTTTCTTCACGCCTTGCTGAACACTTTAGAATACCTATTAGGCATCATGAGAATGAAGAAAAGTTGCTGGCCTCGGCTTTTCTAAATTATAAGAGTATGATAGCACATGATTTTATTGTTAAAGATAAGAAGAAGTTACTTAAGTATAAATTGATGTTTGATGAAAAGTATTGTGAGATTATTACCTTACCTGCATCATCTTTGTTTGATCTACTTTCAGGCACGTACCTCGTTTTGTCGGATGCCGTTTATGCTTACTGGAGCCAGGCACAAGCTTCAGAGCCGGAGTCGGACCACCACTTCACACTTATTGGCAGTCGGTTTATCGGTGGGATCCGGATGAGATTGCCAACCAGTGGCACCCAGAGGACGCTCCACCGTGCACCGGAGAGAGTAGCTTTGATTCGTGGCAATGAGACCAACTTAGGCCAAAAGCCTAAGCTTGGGGTAGTACGTATTTCTCACCGACATTACATTCATGTTCACAGACTTATTCCAGTAGTTGGTGCTCACACTCTTTCATTGTACTATCCATGCTAGTTTCATTTCCTTTCCTAGTAATTCTCTTGTGTGTTAGAAAAACCTTAAGAAAAACAAAAAAATTAGTTGTGGCTTTTTAGCTAGTTTACTTTTCATGCATGTAGTACTAGTAATTAAAAGAAAACCCAAAAAGATTTCTCGTTCTTCTTTTGCTTGTTGGGAGCTTTCCCGTGTAAATAGTTTCTTTTCTTTTCTTTGGGGGTCAAGAGGAGAAGACTATGACTGAAAATGCGTAGTGGCTCTCGTATGCATTGTTGTTGAATTAACCATGAGCCATATTACTTTGTCTTCTCCCTTGTATTAAATGCTTGCAGATTCCAGCTTAGTCCAATGCACGTGCACTATTATTATTATACACACTGTTCGGTCGTGCAAGTGAAAGGCAATAATGACGATATATGATGAATTGATTGAGATGAGAAAAGCTGGTATGAACTTGACCTCTCTTGTTTTAGTAAGTTTGATAGTTCATCGTTCCTGATTCAGCCTATTATGAATGAAACATGCTTGCAATGACAATTAGAGATCATAGCTGCTCATGCCATGCTTAATTAGCTAGGAGCTTATAATGGTTTACCTTGCGTGCCAACATGATATTAAAATGGTTGTGATGTGGTATGATAGGGTGGCATCCACCTTTGAACGATTCAAGTGGTTTGACTTGGCACATGTTCACGCATGTAGTTGAAACAAAATCAACATAGCCTTGACAATATTTATGTTCATTGTGATTTATATCCTACTCATGCTTGCATTCATTGTGGATTAATCTTAATGCACGTTCATGACTGTTGTCGCTCTCTAGCTGGTCGCTTCCCAGTCTCTTTCTAGCCTTCACTTGTACTAAGCGTGAATACTGCTAGTGCATCCACTTCCATGAAGCCCAAAGTTGTTCCATATGAGTCCACCATACCTTCCTATATGCGGTATTTACCTGCCATTCCAAGTAAATTTGTATGTGCCAAACTCTAAACCTTCAAATAAAATTATGTTTTGTATGCTCGAACAGCTCATGTATCAACTAGGGTTGTCTATATCTTCCATGCTAGGTGGGTTATTCTCACGATGGGTGGACTCCGCTCATCATTCATGAGAAAATGGCTGGTAACCGGGATGCCCAGTCCCATGCTCAAATCATAATAATTAAACAACCCCCCCCCCCCCAGGGTTGTTGCTGGTTTGGACGGTACCCATTGTTTCGGGCCAGCCGTGGAGTGTGCTTGTTGGTGGTTGGGGGAGTATAAACTTTACCATTATGTTTGGGAACCACCTATAATGTGTGTAGCATGGAAGATATCGAGATCTCTTGGTTGTTATGTTGACGATGAAAGTATACCGCTCAAAATGTTATTCATCTCTATTTAAAAATCGAGCTCTGGCACCTCTACAAATCACTGCTTCCCTCTGCGAAGGGCCTATCTATTTACTTTTATGTTGACTCACCATCCTCTTATTAAAAGGCACTAGTTGGAGAGCACCGCTGTCATTTGCGTGTATTGCTGTTAATTTGCATTGAGTATGATTGTGACTGGATCTCTTTTACCATGAATTACAATGTCTAGTCAGTCCTTGATCTTCAAAGGTGCTCTGCATTTATGTTTTGCGGTCTCAGAAAGGGCTAGCAAGATACCATCTTGTTATATCATATTAAGATTGTTTTGAGAAAGTGTTGTCATCCGAGGTTTATTATTATTGCTCACTAGGTGATTATGCTATTGAGATGAGTAAACATGAGACCTAAACGTTATTGTGAATGTGGTTAGTTCATGATCTTTGCTGAAAACTTGAATGTTGGCTTTACATATTTACAACAACAAGAGCAAACAGAGTTTGTCAAAGTTTTTTATCACTTTCAGTTTATCAACTGAATTGCTTGAGGACAAGCAAAGCTTTAAGCTTGGGGGAGTTGATACGTCTCCAACGTATCTACTTTTCCAAACACTTTTGCCCTTGTTTTGGACTCTAATTTGCATGATTTGAATGGAACTAACCCGGACTGACGTTGTTTTCAGCAGAACTGTCATGGCGTTATTTTTGTGTAGAAATAAAAGTTCTCGAAATGACCTGAAATTCAATGGAGATTTATTTTGGAATATATAAAAAATACCTGCAGAAAGAACCAGACCAGGCGGCCCACACTCTGTCCACGAGGGTGGGGGCGCGCCCCCTGCCTCGTGGGCCCCCTGAGGCTCCACCGACATCACCCCTGACTCCATATATTCACTTTCGGGGAGAAAAGAATCAGAGAGAAGGATTCATCGTGTTTTACGATACGGAGCCGCCGCCAAGCCCTAAACTCTCTCGGGAGGGCTGGTCTGGAGTCCGTCCGGGGCTCCGGAGAGTGGAGATCGTCGCCCTCGTCATCATCAACCTTCCTCCATCACCAATTCCATGATGCTCACCGCCGTGCGTGAGTAATCCCATCGTAGGCTTGCTGGACGGTGATGGGTTGGATGAGATTTACCATGTAATCGAGTTAGTTTTGTTAGGGTTTGATCCCTTGTATCCACTATGTTCTAAGATTGATGTTGCTATGACTTTGCTATGCTTAATGCTTGTCACTAGGGCCCGAGTGCCATGATTTCAGATCTGAACCTATTATGTTTTCATGAATATATGTGTGTTCTTGATCCTATCTTGCAAGTCAATAGTCACCTACTATGTGTTATGATTCGGCAACCCCGAAGTGACAATAATCGGGACCACTCCCGATGATGACCGTAGTTTGAGGGGTTTGTTGGGGAACGTAGTATTTTAAAATTTTCCTACGATCACGCAAGATCTATCTACCAGATGCATAGCAACGAGAGGGAAGAGTGTGTCTATGTACCCTCGTAGACCGGGAGCGGAAGCGTCAAGTGACGCGGTTGATGTAGTCGAACTTCTTCGCGATTCAACCGATCAAGCACCGAACGTACGGCACCTCCGTGTTCAGCACACGTTCAGCTTGATGACGTCCCACGAGCTCTTGATCCAGTTGAGCTTCACGGGAGAGTTTCGTCAGCACGACGGCGTGGTGACGGATATGATGTATCTACCGGCGCAGGGCTTCGCCTAAGCACTGCGACGGTATGACCGAGGTGTGTTTCTGTGGAGGGGGGCACCGCACACGGCTGGAGCAATTCAACTTGTGTGTCCTAGGGTGCCCCCTGCCCTCGTATATAAAGGAGCAAGGGAGAGGCCGGCCCTAGAGGGGGCGTGCCAAGTGTGGGGAGTCCTACTAGGACTCCCAAGTCCTAGTAGGGTTCCCCTTTCCTTTCCGGAGTAGGAGAGAAGGAAAGAGGTGGAGAGGGAGAAGGAAAAGGGGGCTGCACCCCTTGTCCAATTCGGACCAGAGGGGCTCCTTCCTTTTGGCCTTTCTCCTCTATTCCCGTATGGCCCAATAAGGCCCATATACTCCGAAAAATACCCGAATCACTCGGAACCTTTCCGATGTCCGAATATAGTCGTCCAATATATCGATCTTTACGTCTCGACCATTTCGAGACTCCTCGTCATGTCCCCGGTCTCATCCGGGACTCCGAACTCCTTCGGTACATCAAAACTCATAAACTCATAATACCGATCGTCATCAAACGTTAAGCGTGCTGACCCTACGGGTTCGAGAACTATGTAGACATGACCGAGACTCATCTCTGGTCAATAACCAATAGCGGAACCTGGATGCTCATATTGGCTCCTACATATTCTACGAAGATCTTTATCGGTCAAACCGCATAACAACATACGTTGTTCCTTTTGTCATTGGTATGTTACTTGCCCGAGATTCGATCGTCGGTATCTCTATACCTAGTTCAATCTCGTTACCGGCAAGTCTCTTTACTCGTTTCGTAATACATCATCTCGTGACTAACTCATTAGTCTTTTGCTTGCAAGGCTTATTATGATGTGCATTACTGAGAGGGCCCAGAGATACCTCTCCGACACTCGGAGTGACAAATCCTAGTCTTGATCTATGCCAACACCACGAACACTTTCGGAGACACCTGTAGAGCATCTTTATGATCACCCAGTTACGTTGTGACGTTTGATAGCACACAAGGTGTTCCTACGGTATTCGGGAGTTGCATAATCTCATAGTCATAGGAACATGTATAAGTCATGAAGAAAGCAATAGCAGTAAAACTAAACGATCATAGTGCTAAGCTAACGGATGGGTCTTGTCCATCACATCATTCTCCTAATGATGTGATCCCGTTGATCAAATGACAACTCATGTCTATGGTTAGGAAACATAACCATCTTTGATCAATGAGCTAGTCTAGTAGAGGCATACTAGGGACACTCTGTTTTGTCTATGTATTCACACATGTACTAAGTTTCCGGTTAATACAATTGTAGCATGAATAATAAACATTTATCATGATATAATGAAATATAAATAACAACTTTATTATTGCCTCTAGGGCATATTTCCTTCAGTCTCCCACTTGAACTAGAGTCAATAATCTAGCTCACATCGCCATGTGATTTAATACCGATAGTTCACATCGTTATGTGAATAACACCCATAGTTCACATCGCCATGTGACCAACACCCAAATGGTTTACTAGAGTCAATAATCTAGTTCACATCGCTATGTGATTAATACCCAAGAGTAATAAGGTGTGATCATGTTTTGCTTGTGAGAGAAGTTTAGTCAACGGGTCTGTCACATTCAGATCCGTATGTATTTCGCAAATTTCTATGTCTACAATGCTCTTCATAGAGCTACTCTAGCTAATTGCTCCCACTTTCAATACGCATCCAGATTAATACTTAGAGTCATCTTGATTTAGTGTCAAAGCTTGCATTGGCGTAACCCTTTACGACGAACTCTTTATCACCTCCATAATCGAGAAACATTTCCTTAGTCATCCAGTTATTAAGGATAATTTTGACCGTTGTACATTGATCTACTCCTGGATCACTATTGTACCCCCTTGACAAACTCATGGCAAGGTACACAACATGTTTGGTACACAGCATGGCATACTTTATAGAACCTATGGCTGAGGCATAGGGAATGACTTTCATTCTCTCTATATTTTTCTACCGTGGTCTGGCTTTGAGTCTAACTCAACTTCACACCTTACAAGTCAGGCAAGAACTCCTTCTTTGACTGATCCATTTTGAACTACTTCAAAATCTTATCAAGGTATGTACTCATCGAAAGTTTTATCAAGCGTCTTGATCTATATGTAGATCTTGATGCCCAATATGTAAGCAGCTTCACCAAGGTCTTTCTTTGAAAAACTCCTTTCAAACACTCCTTTATGCTTTCCAGAAAATTCTACATCATTTCCGATCGACAATATGTCACTCACATATACTTATCAGAAAGGTTGTAGTGCTCCCACTCACTTCTTGTAAATACAGGCTTCACCGCAAGTCTGTATAAATCTATATGCTTTGATCAACTTATCAAAGCGTATATTCCAACTCCGAGATGCTAGCACCAGCCCATAGATGGATCGCTGGAGCTTGCACATTTTGTTAGCACCTTTAGGATTGACAAAACCTTCTGGTTGCATCATATACAAGTCTTCTTTAATAAATCCATTAAAGAATGCAGTTTTGTTATCCATTTGCCAGATTTCATAAAATGCGGCAATTACTAACATGATTCGAACAGACTTAAGCATCGCTACGGGTGAGAAAGTCTCATCGTAGTCAACTTCTTGAACTTGTCAAAACCCTTTCGCAACAAGTCGAGCTTTGTAAACAGTAACATTACCGTTTGCGTCGGTCTTCCTCTTGAAGATCCATTTATTTTCAATGGCTTGCCGATCATCGGGCAAGTCAACCAAAGTCCACACTTTGTTCTTATACATGGATCCCATCTCAGATTTCATGGCCTCAAGCCATTTTGCGGAATCTGGGCTCATCATCGCTTCCTCATAGTTCGTAGGTTCATCATGGTCTAGTAACATGATTTCCAGAACTGGGTTGCCATACCACTCTGGTGCGGAACGAACTCTGGTTGATCTACGAAGTTCAGCAGAAACTTGATCTGAAGTTTCATGATCATCATCATTAGCTTCCTCACTAATTGGTGTAGGAATCACTGGAACTAGTTTCTGTGATGTTCCACTTTCCAATTCGGGAGAATGTACAATTACCTCATCAAGTTCTACTTTCCTCCCACTCACTTCTTTCGAGAGAAACTCCTTCTCTAGAAAGGATCAACTCTTAGCAACAAAGACCTTGCCTTAGGATCTGTGATAGAAGGTGTACCCAACAGTTTCTTTTTGGGTATCCTATGAAGATTTACTTCTCTGATTTGGGTTCGAGCTTATCATGTTGAAACCCTTTCACATAAGCATCGTAGTCCCAAATTTAAAGAAATGACAGCTTAGGTTTCTCGTCAAACCACAGTTCATACGGTGTCATCTCCACGGATTTAGATGGTGCCCTATTTAACGTGAATGTAGTTGTCTCTAATGCATAACCCCAAAAGCGATAGTGGTAGATCGGTAAGAGACATCATCGATCGCACCATATCTAATAAAGTACGGTTATGACGTTCGGACACACCATTACACTGTGGTGTTCCAGGTGGCGTGAGTAGTGAAACTATTTCACATTGTTTTTATTGAAGGCCAAACTCGCTAACTCAAATATTTTACCTCTACGATCATATCGTAGAAACTCTTATTTTCTTGTTATGATGATTCTCCACTTCACTCTGAAATTCTTTGAACTTTTCAAATGTTTCAGGCTTGTGCTTCATTAAGTAGATATACCCATATCTGCTCATATCATCAGTGAAGGTCAGAAAATAACGATACCTGCCGCGAGCTTCAACACTCATTGGTCCGCATACATCAGTATGTATGATTTCCAACAACTCTGTTGCTCGCTCCATGGTTCCGGAGAACGGAGTTTTAGTCATCTTGCCCATGAGGCATGGTTCGCAAGCACCAAGTGATTCCAAAAGTCCATCACTATGGAGTTTCTTCATGCGCTTTACACCAATATAACCTAAACGGCAGTGCCACAAATAAGTTGCACTATCATTATTAACCTTGCATCTTTTGGCTTCAATATTATGAATATGTGTATCACACGATCGAGATCCAACAAACCATTTTCATTGGGTGTATGACCATAGAAGGTTTTATTCATATAAAGAGAACAACAATTATTCTCTAACTTACATGAATAACCGTATTGTAATAAACATGATCAAATCATATTCATGCTCAACACAAACACCAAATAACACTTTATTTAGGTTCAACACTAATCCCAAAAGTATAGGGAGTGTGCGATGATGATCATATCAATCTTGGAACTACTTCCAATACACATCGTCACTTCATCCTTTAACTAGTTTCTGTTCATTATGCAACTCCCATTTCGAGTTACTACTCTTTAGCAACTGAACCAATATCAAATACCGAGGGGTTGCTATGAACACTAGTAAAATACACATCAATAATCTGTATATCAAATATACCTTTGTTCACTTTGCCATCCTTCTTATCCGCCAAATATCTAGGGCAGTTCCCCTTCTAGTGACCATTTCCTTTGCAGTAGAAGCACTTAGTTTCAGGCTTGAGTTTAGCTTTGGGTTTCTTCACGGGAGTGACAACTTGCTTGTCATTCTTCTTGAAGTTCCCCTTCTATCCCTTTGCCCTTTACTTGAAACAAGTGGTCTGGTTAACCATCAACACTTGATGCTCTTTCTTGATTTCTACCTTCGCCGATTTCAGCATCGTGAAGAGCTCGGGAATTACTTTCGTCATCCCTTGCATATTATAGTTCATCACGAAGTTCTACTAACTTGGTGATAGTGTCTAGAGAACTTTGTCAATTACTATCTTATCTGGATGATTAACTCCCACTTGATTCAAGCAATTGTACTACCCAGACAATCTGAGCACATGCTCACTGGTTGAGCTATTCTCCTCCATCTTGTAGGCAAAGTACTGTCAGAGGTCTTATACCTCTCGACACGGGCATGAGTATGAAATACTAATTTCAACTCTTGGAACATCTCATATGCTCCGTGGCGTTTCAAAATGTTTTTGAAGTCCCGGTTATAAGCCGTAAAGCATGGTGCACTAAACTATCAAGTAGTCATCGTATCGAGCTTTTGTCAAAACGTTCATAACGTCTACATCTGCTCCTGCAATAGGTCTGTCACCTAGCGGTGCATCAAGGACATAATTCTTCTGTGCAGCAATGAGGATAATCCTCAGATCACGGAACAATTCCGCATCATTGCTACTAACATCTTTCAACTTGGTTTTCTCTAGGAACATATAATAAAATAAACGTGGAGCAACATCGCGAGCTATTGATCTACAACATAGATATGCTAATACTACCAGGACTAAGTTCATGATAAATTAAAGTTCAATTAATCATATTACTTAAGAACTCCCACTTAGATAGACATCCCTCCGGTCATCTAAATGATCACGTGATCCAAATCAACTAAACCATGTCCGATCATCACGTGAGATGGAGTAGTTTCAATGGTGAACATCTTATGTTGATCATATCTACTATATGATTCACGCTCGACCTTTCGGTCTCCAGTGTTCCGAGGCCATATCTGCATATGCTAGGCTCGTCAAGTTTAACCCGAGTATTCTGCGTGTGCAAAACTGGCTTACACCCGTTGTATTTGAACGTAGAGCTTATCACACCCGATCATCACGTGGTGTCTCGACACGACGAACTTTCGCAACGGTGCATACTCAGGGAGAACACTTATACCTTGAAATTTAGTAAGGGATCATCTTATAATGCTACCGTCG